>CM059866.1:199223-799223 GCA_030490815.1 Acer saccharum
GTGAGATGATGATCTCTCTTACAAATTCCATTATTTGTAGAGTTGCTCTTGGCAAGAGATATGATGATGAAGGAATTGGAAGCAGTAGATTTCATGCTTTACTTCAAGAAATTCAAGCCGTGGTAGGAAGCTTCTTTTTTTCAGATTATTTTCCCTACATGGGTTGGGCCGATAAACTCACCGGGATGATCTCTCGTCTTGAAAAAAACTTCAAGGAATTTGATAAATTCTACCAGGAAGTCATCAATGAGCATTTAGATTCAAAGAGACCACAAGGCGAGCATGAGGATATCATTGATGTTTTACTTCAAATTAAAAAAGAACGTGACTTTAAAATGGATCTTACATGGGATCACATTAAAGGAGTGCTTGTGGTATGAATTAATCCAATTCAAAAATATAATTGTATTAAATTAATTTATCCTTATATCATAATTAAATTGTTATTGTTCTCCCCTTGCAGGACATATTTCTGGCTGGCACGGAAACAAGCGCAGCGAGTGTGATTTGGGCTATGACCTACTTAATGAAGCATCCAAGAGTAATGAAGAAAGCTCAAGAAGAAATTAGAGATTTAACAGGAAAAAAAGATTTTGTTGATGAAGATGATATTCGTAGATTTTCTTATCTTGAAGCTGTCCTGAAAGAAACTATGAGATTGCAACCGGTCGTTCCATTGTTAGTTCCAAGAGAAACAATCGACAAATGCATTCTAGATGGGTATGAAATACCACCTAAAATGACGGTTTTGGTGAACGCGTGGGCTATAGGTAGAGATCCTGAAGCTTGGGAGAATCCAGATGAATTTTATCCAGAGAGATTCATTGGCAGTTCCATTGACATGAAAGGACAAAACTTTGAACTCATACCGTTTGGTGCCGGCCGAAGAAGTTGTCCGGGGATGCTTATGGGAATGGTAACAGTGGAGCTCGCACTTGCTAATCTTCTTTACAAATTTGATTGGGAAATGCCGGTGGGAATGAAGAAGGAAGACTTGGACTTGGATTCTCTACCAGGTCTTACCATGCACAAGAAGAATGCTTTTTGTCTCGTGCCCAAGAACCATATGTAATAGGCCCCACCAAGGCAGCTATTTGAATTTCGATTATATATATGTTTATGAATTTTCAGAGCTTGTAAGCTTGTTATTTATATATTGGGGTGTATTTAATAAGGAGCTTGTAACCATATGTAGTGCCATTGGCACACTTGACACCTCCCTCGCTCTTAAAATTGTTCAAAGAATCTTTATGTTTCTATAAAAGAGAAATATTTACTATTTCTTTTCTACAACAAAATGCTGTTGTGGAACGAAAACATCAACATCTGCTGAACGTTGCTCGAGCCTTGTATTTTCAGTCAAGAGTTCCTCTTACTTTTTGGACTGATTGTGTTCTGATAGCCACTTTTCTCATAAACAGGACACCCTCTCCTCTTTTACATCATCGAACACCTTATGAGATTTTGTACAAATCTGTTGCTGATTATTCAAGTTTTCGGGTATTTAGTTGTCTAGCTTTTGCCTCTACTCTTAATGCTCACAGGACAAAATTTGAGCCTCGATCTAGGATTTGTGTTTTTCTCGAATATCCTCCTGGCATGAAAGGTTACAAGCTCTATGATGTTCAGTCCAAGCAGATATTCATTTCTCGAGATGTAGTATTTCATGAAGAGATTTTTCCTTTCCACATTGTTGTTCCATCCAAGCATCTTGTGGATCCTTTTCCTGATCTTGTGTTGCCTGTTCCTGCTCAGTATATTGTTCATACACCTTCAGACATATCTCCTGCTATCTCAGATAATCTTGTTGATAATGATCATCTTTCGAGTTCTCATAGTCATGATTCAGCAGCCTCTCCTGCAGTCGATGTTCATGATTCTCTTGAGGATATTCTTATAGGAAGGCCTTGCAGGGTTCGTCAGCCTCCTTGTTACCTTAGAGACTTCCATTGTAATCTGATATCTCATTGGGACATTCCTTATTCTTCTACTTTTTATCCTTTATCTAAGGCTCTGTCTTATGATTCTTTATCATCTTCTCATAAGCATTTTGTTCTCAATGTCTCTTCACAATATCAACCTCAATTTTTCCATCAAGCAGTTAAATATCCTGAATGGAGATTTGCCATGAAAGCTGAGCTTGATGCTATGGGGTTGAACAATACTTGGTCTATCACTCCTTTGCCTCCAAGTAAGCATTCTATTGGCTGCAAATGGATCTTTAAGATCAAATATAATTCTGATGGCTCGATTGAAAGGCATAAGGCTCGTTTAGTTGCCAAGGGTTTTACACAACAGGAAGGGTTGGATTTTATTGAGACTTTTTCTCCTGTTGCCAAGCTAGTCACCGTGAAAGTTTTGCTTGCTCTTGCTGCTAGTCAGCAATGGCATTTGACTCAACTTGATGTGAATAACGCGTTTCTCAATGGTGACCTATTTGAAGAAGTTTATATGGATCTTCCTCTTGGTTACAATAGAAAGGGGGAGTCTGATACTCAGGGGAAGAAACTGGTTTGCAAGCTTCACAAATCCATTTATGGACTCAAACAGGCTTCCAGACAATGGTACTCCGAGTTTTCTCAATCTCTTGTTCATTTTGGTTTTGTCCAATCCAAATCAGATTACTCATTGTTCACAAAAGGTTCTAGCACTTCTTTTGTTGCTCTTCTCATTTATGTTGATGATATTATCATCACTGGCCCTAATGCTCAGGTCATAAAGGAGTTGAAGTCTTTTCTGCATACTCAGTTCAAACTCAAGGATTTAGGTTCCTTGAAGTATTTTCTTGGTCTTGAAATTGTTCGATCTTCTAAGGGCATTGTCTTGTCTCAGAGACATTACACTTTACAACTTTTGGAAGACACTGGACACCTTGCTTGTAAACCTACAGCTGTGCCTATGGATCCTAAGGCTTAGTTGAGTGCCTTTGATAGTGATCTTCTCCCTGATGCCTCTATCTACCGAAGATTAATTGGACGTCTCTTGTATCTTACTTTATCCCGGCCAGATGTCACTTTTGTTGTGCACAAACTTAGCCAATTTTTTTCTCAGCCTCGTACTCCTCATCTCAAAGCAGTCTATCATCTGCTTCGTTTTCTCAAGAATAAGCCTGGTCAATGACTTTTCTTCTCAGCTACTTCTTCACTTCAATTAAAAGCTTTTTCAGATGCTGCTTCTACCTTTTTGAAGTTGAAAGCTTTTTCTGATTCTGACTGGGGAGCTTGTCCGGATTCCCGTAAAACTATGACTGGATTTTGCATCTTTATTGGTGACTCTCTTGTGTCTTGGAAGGCCAAGAAACAGACTATAGTATCTCGCTCCTCTGCTGAGGCAGAATATAAAGCTTTGGCTTCTACTGCCAGTGAACTTATCTGGCTTCATCAGCTTCTCAAAGATTTTCAGGTCCAGTTCTCCTCTCCCGCTCTTTTGTTTTGTGACAACCAGGCTACAATTCATATTGCTTCCAATCCAATTTTTCATGAACGGACCAAACACATCGAGATAGATTGCCATTTTGTTCGTGAAAAAGTCACTCAAGGTCTCATCAAACTCATGCCAATTCGATCTTAACATCAACTTGCTGATGTATTCACTAAACCATTGCCTTCTCCCTTACTTTTTCCGCTCTTATCCAAGATGTATGTGAAAGATATTCACAGTCCATCTTGAGGGGGAGTATTAGATATTGTACATATTTAGTTACTAACTTGCTGATGTGTCATTAGTTGATTGGTAGATAGTTTTCTCTTGTAACTGAACTTGGCTATTTATAGCTGTTCCTCTCTTGTAATTGTGGGTGAGTTGAATATAACAAAAGAGATTTTCCTTTGTTTTCTAGGTTCTTCTCGATGCTTCTCTGATTCAACACCTTCTCTGTCATTCTTTATGTTCCAGTGCAACCAATGCTCCCAATATACTGCTCTATTCTTCTGAATCCTTTCCCTTTTCCATTTTCTCTCAAGCTCCAGTTTCCCTTTGTTATCTCTGTCTGTCATCTCTATTTCTCTCAACACAATCTTTCACTTTTCTGATTCTTAGTCTCTCTCCTCTCACCTCTTGCCTCTTTTTCTTTTCCTTTTTATCAAATCTCCCTTTTGTATCTTGGCTGAATCTTTCCTCTACATCTCCTTTCTCACGATCTCACAATCAGCTTCTCTTTTCTTTTCTCTATTTTCTCTCATCCTCTCTGTTCTATTTTCTTCTCACGCCTCCTCCTTTATATATATATATATATATATATATATATATATATATATTATTCTATTTGTTTTTACCACTTGCTACCACCTTTTGCCACCTATCACCAAACTTGCCATATGCCCCTTATTTATTTTTTCTTAAACAATTTGATTGCAAGGTAAGTTTGACTTGGGCTTGGGCTGATCTAACTGAGTCTTAGGTCATGTGTCTAGACTTGAATTCTGAGCTTGGGAAAATTTCTAGAACTGGACCTTACAGTCTGAGAGGAACTACTTTCGAAGAGTGAAGAATCTTTAGCCGTAGTATCAGAAGCTTCATTAGATTCTGTGAATGCACCCATCACATTGCTATCAGGTGAAATATCTGGAAACTTTGCATCGCCATCTAGATACTGCATCACCTGCCTCATGCTAGGCCTTATTGCTGGGTTAGGGTGTGAACAAACAAAGCCTAGTTTTAGAATCAACTCCATTTGCTCCTCCGAGAAAATACCTTCCAGTCTCGGATCACCAGCATCAAGGATAGATCCTTTTTTCTAGCATTCAATCACCCTATTGACCAAATCTAACTCTCCAGGCTCTATAGGCTTTCGTCCACAGGCTACCTCAAGCATAAATGCCCCGAAAGAAAACACATCCGAGCTAGTAATAGCCTTTTTGGTTTAAAGAAGCTCTGGAGCCAGATAACCTATAGTTCCTACCAGGTTGGTGGTTTGTGGATTGCTACCGTGATCATATAGTCTAGTAAAACCGAAAACTCCTAATTTCCCATTTAGATCAGCATCTAAAAGAATATTAGCAGGTTTTATATCTCTATGAAGAACCACTTGCTCCCACTCTTCATGGAGATAAAAAAGGCCACAAGTGACTCCTCAGACAATTCTAATTCGTTGAAATCAATTAAGGTTTGGTCTCATACTTCCATATAAAATCTTGTCAAGGCTTCCATTAGGTATGTAATCGTATACTAATAGAAGTTCTCCCTTTCGCCTGCAGTAACCCCGGAGTTGCACCAAGTTCCTATGTCTTAGCCTTCCGATGCTTACGATCTCAGCCACAAACTGCTTCATCCCTTCTCCCGAATCATGTGTGACCCTCTTGATAGCAATTTGTTCCTCTGGAGAATGAAGTACGCCTTTATAAACCTTTCCAAAACCCCCTCGCCCAATAACCTCTGTTTCCTTGAAACCTCTTGTTGCTTTGTAGAGATTTTTAAAAGAGATTCTATGAGGACCGTATTCTTTTTCACATTCTTCGTATACTTCTGCATATTTCTTCTTCCTCACAATGTAAATTGCTCCAACAATTACAATAAACATTACCACTACAACTGCAACCAAAACAATCATTAATGGATGTTGTTTCTTACTTGTTTTCCTAACTGGGGGAGGTGGCGGAAGTTTTGAAATATCAAGATCTTGCGAATGTCCAGTTTTGTTGAAGCTCCATCCAAGAATGTAGTGGTCACTAACAAGTGTACCGGTTGCGGCAGAGAAACCAATATACATGGTTTCCAATAGAATTAGAGAAAGATCAATGGAGGTTGACAAGCAAGGCTGGCTTGGTTTTGGGATTCCAATTGGAGCTAGTGTTATATTGAGTAACTTTTTTGCTCCATTATAGTCTATCCACATACGTATTGGATTTCCACTCATTAACGCCACACTTATGTTCTTCCTTTCTTCATCAGAAAATAAGCTGCTGAAGCAGAATCATTGGAGATCAAGTTGTTCACATCAATTCCAACATGATTGTCATCGATGTCTTGAAATTTAGTGTGTTGTATAACTTTTAGCTCGGTTGTCAGATTTCCTATTATAATATGTTCTCGGAAAGGGTTTTGGGAGCTCCATACCGTTTCAACCCGGGTTCCCCGGTTGACGTCATTTTCATCCTCAAATTCGCTGTTTTAGTCAGGGTATCAGGCAGTTGAAGTTTTTATCGTTTTATTCATTTTTTGTTTTTAATTGTCTTTTGTTTAGTAAATGACCATTTTGGTCTTTTTGCTTAATTTAGAGTTTTCGGAGACTATTTAAGGCTCTTTGTTTTCAGTTTCGAGATATTGAATAATATTATCATTTTCGGTTTCAATTGAATTTGCTGGTGGATTCCAGTTTTGTGTGATCTAGGGCTTACTGTCGTGGGCTTAGATTACGCAACGGAAATCCCGTGCGGCATTTAGACAACTTTAGGGTGAATGTTGCTAAGTAAACCTAAAGTGCTTGGCTTGTCATTCTCAAAGGCATAAAAGAGACTAAAGGAGTGGTTTGGAAGAGCTTGGTTGGAATGTAAAGAAACTTGTATTGCTTAACAAGAAAACTTTACAAGGCTTTGAGTACAAATGGCTTGTGTTGGCTTGGATGCCTTACAAATGAGAGGAGTTAGCTATTTATAGTTGTCCACCTCCTCAATGAACGGCTAGGATCAATTTGATCCAAATGGTGGAGGTTTGGCCTCCAGAAATATCTCTACCTATCTAGAATTCTCTACACATATGTACATGCCTCAAGAATCCTATACAAGTATCTACATCATTCTAGATTATTCTACATACATCTAGACATGTGTACAAGAACAACCTAGAATGGTTGTGTGGCTAGAGACTTCCGAAAGTATGTCAATTCTAGATTATCCTCCTGATGTGTTCCTTAGGGTCGGTATCTTTTTTGAACTGCTCCACAGGTGGCATCCTGAACCTTTCCGGGAAGGGCATTCTTAGAACTCCATTGGTGAAAGGACTGTCGAATTCATCGTTTGACAATTCATTACGCCCATACCGTCTGACCAAAGCATCCATCTGTCAACGATTGTTTTGAACCTCTTGGGTCAGACTCAGTATAAGTATGTCCCAGTCTCCTTCTGGTTCCCCCATCGCGTTGAAATTTTGACTGATGATTAGCTTTTGTCCTCTTTCTTCCGACTCATGTTCCCTGATTTCTCGGTTCAAACCGTGCAGTCGAACTGTGACTGTTAGGTTGATAATTAGTGTTGGCATTAATTCCATATCAAAACGTGTTTTACTTGTAATGTTTAGTGGTTAGTAAATGAAGGATTTCAAAGACGAAGGACGTCTCAACCATTATTCGTTCAAGTCCCGGCTTTTAAGAGTTTCGGACATTATCGGTCTACAAAGGTATACATGACCTCTTATCTCTTACAAGGCTAGGCACACACTCACACATATCATTCTTGTGTGTCCCTTCATGATTTTATTTCATTTACATTTCACTTTCACACACTTGGCAAAATATGCTCATGCATTCACATTTAGTTAATAAACTTTGTGTTTTGCATTTTCTAGGACTATGTCCGAAAACTAGCATATGTGTGTGTATTTGTGTTTGTATGTTTCTGTATTTTGTGTTTAGGACTTGAACATGTTCTTATTCAATGCCTTATTGAGTTCCGGTCGTTTCGGTTACTCATTCATAAGGTTTCGAGTCCAAACGTGTTGACTATGCCACTTTACATTCTCTTACGTTGTGTTGACTTCATCGATGATTTCCGAGATGATTTCTCAACCGTTTTTTAAAGTTGTATAATTGTTTTCGTGCGTGAGAGAGTCACGGTTCGTAATCCGAAAACGGATTCGAATTCAGAGTTCGGACGCTCGAGATACGGGCCGACGAACCGAGGGTACGCGGGAGAGGACAGCCCAGGCAGTGGGCCACATGGGCTGGCCGTGGTTGAGGCCGTGGGCCCCACGGCCTGGAGCACCTTCTACTCCCGTGTGGGCCACGCGCCCCCCACGGCCTGGGGGTAACGTGGCACCACGTGATTGGTCGAAAAATATCTTCTCTCTCCTCCTATTTCTTCCCTCTCTCTCTCATTTTGAATTTCCAAGAAGAAAGTTTTCAGTTTTCCCGTAAGGCATTCTCTCCAATTTTTCCAAACTTCAAAACACCATATCTTCCTCATCCGGAGTCGGATTTGAGTGATTCAAGTTGGAGAGTGTTTGTATTTGAGTCCTCTAACATCTCCAAGTGGTTTGGTAGCTGTTTGATCGTGATTTCCAGTGGTTGATCACTGAATTCCGAACCAGCTTCATAATCCGAGGTAATGGTCTCATCTTAGGGATTTCTTGTTATTTGACCTTCCAAATGCTTGGGGTTTCTTCTTCTATATCTATGTTATTGTTTTATAAAAGCTATTTGAAAAGGTAGCTTGATTATCATTCCAATTGAAATTCAATTTATGGACTTATGTTGACTAGATTTTATGATTCTAGGTTTTACATTTGTTTGTGAGTTGTATTGTGATTAGAATGGCATCTTAGGTTGTTTGATACTTAATTGAATTAATTTTGTGTTAAAATGACTTTGAGATTTGATTTGGTCCTTTGATTGAAGAAATCAAGGATTTGTGTATTTGTTTGTGATTTAAAGAATATAGGTTTTGATTGATGTAAATCTCAAAACCTTGCTCTATATTTTTGTCTAGTATATTGATTTATTTTAATCTCATATATCTAGTCTTTGATTGTATATTGATAGCATCTTGAATTAGGACTTAATGAACATTTTGTGATTCAAGTGTTATGTGTGTGAATGAGACTTTGAGTATATGTGTTAGGTGTTTCACATGCTTAGGTTTCTATTCATGTATTTTTGCATCTAGACTTGATTAATTGTGTTTTCACATGTTTAGGTCTATTTGTGCCATAGAATGTATTGATCACATGTTCTATGTTGAAATGAATGTTTGCATCATTTGCATTCACATGATCACACTAGGAAGTCCTTGTAAAAGGCATGAAGTCTTGGTTAGAGTCGGGATGACTCGGATAGCCAAGCAAGAAGTCTTGCCTAGAGTCGGGATGACTCGGATAGGTAAGCAAGAAGTCATGGCTAGAGTCGGGAGGACTCGGATAGTCATGCATGGGAGGCTCCCCTAGAGGCAAGAGTGCCTTGGATAGGGAGTTGGCTAACATATTGGTAGGCCTAGGCGTATGGTTAGACATAGACTCCGATAGAGCGGGGTACACGAGATGTGTATGCACTCTTGAGGAATTTCTAATCTTCCATCGATGTTGGTTGAGTGTGTTGTCCAATATATGGTGGTTCCGCATCATTGAGGGATTTCATACTTTCCAATAGGGTTGGGTAGGCTTAGACTTCACTAGGTTGGGTGAGCTAAAGATTGGTCACTTTGTGAATGTTCTATGTTTACTTTCCAATAATATAGTACCCAATGGTTGTAGTTCAACCCGTGTTAAAAAATCCCTTGTGTTAATTCTTTCTATCTCTTCTCTTATATTTTAATTGTATATTTTATTGTCTTGATTCATAATATTCACTTGTGATGTATTGTGAACCAAGTCTTTGTATAGTGTGATTAGTGTATTCATTCTATAGATCAATTTGTATCTTTGATTCTTTTGTATATTGTAATATTTGTTTAGTGACATTTTGTTCACTCTTGTAACACATTGAACATCTTATGAAATACAAGCTTATTTTGTTGTTATGTTTATTTGATACTTTACCTCACATGACTTGTTGATATACTTAGATATTTCTCTTATGATTGTGTCATCGTATTGTCTATGTATGTCTACCTTGGCTTATTGTGTTGTGTGTAAGGCTACCTTGAGGGACAAACGAATGTTTGTTCAAAGGTTTGAAAAAAGGTGTAAAAACCTATTCACCCCCCCCCCCCCCCCCCCCCCCCTCATCTAGGTATGCTTTAAGCAATTTAACTTCGTTTGTGTACATTCAGTGCCCCTTTGGCACTTGTGATGATGATACTGCTCGCTCTCTCTCGAAGATGATGACCGATCTCTCCTGTGGGTAAGCCTCTTGGGTTGGTCCCGATTTCACCCCGTTCGATCTGGGTCATACCTTCTGTCAGAATAGTCCTCCTCTTTGTGCTCTCTGCTACCCCGAGCTTGCCTTTTAGACAGAGTCTCAGGCTGGTCTGTAAGATCTCTACCCATCTTTAGGGGCGCATCCGGCGTTGGAACTACCACCGTGGAACGTAATCTTGCTATCTACTGATTCAGAGTTGGTAGATTATGGGGTGAAGTTAAGCCTTTCGTAGTGGAGAGGTCAACTCCTTGCCTTGCCGCATCAGATATGAGCTACTGTAGAGAAACCTAGAACCGTTGTATGATCTCTTCATTGGTTGTAAGGAAACGCTGAATACCAGCTACGGCCATTGATTGATCTGCGGTTGTTAGGGTAACGTCAGCAGCATTGAGAGTAGCATCATCCTCCAATTCGTTACCTAGTAGTCATTTACTGTATCTGGAATCGCTACCATCTCTTTCGCCAACCATTGTTTCACAAGGGTTCTTGAAGTGGGTTCAAAGGGGTTTGAACGTCCTACCTTGATAGCAGTCGAAGGTTCACCCCCTCCTTCTAGCACCAATTGTTGACAGTGATTTTCGTAGTCAATCAGTCAACAATTTATCTCAGTGAAAACTTGTACTTACGAACAAAAATAATAAGAAAGAAGGGATTAATAATGAAAGACGTAAAAATACATGGTAAAACTTCGATGATCGGAGAAACATCCACGGGTTGTTGCCTTGGCAACGTAGTCAAATTCACTATGAATATCGTAAAAGTACACACTCAGATCTCTCTTGTTAATTCTCATGTACCCTTTTACTTGTGTTTTGCAGGGGTATTTATACATGGTGTTATTTAGGGTTTGTAGGTATTATTAGGGTTTGATGTCGTGACACCTAAGTTACGGGCGGCTATCGAGTCCTAAAAGGATTTGTTTTCCTATTTAGTATTTGTCACATTCTCTAATTCAGCTAGATCCGAATCTGGGTAGGATTCTAACTTCCTTACGCACGGAGAACCTGTATGTTTTCTTTTCGGATTCCGGGCAGTTGTATCGTAGTTACTTTTGAGTTGCCAATCGCTGATTCTGTCTCTGTACCCAAAAAGAGGGTGTTTTGTAGTTTATCTCCTTTGTTAGGTACCAAGCATGCCTGTGCAGGTTTTGTTGCCCGAGTCGATTCACCTGGTTATGATCGGGTGGACCTTAGTTGGTGCCGAGTAAGTCACCTTCTAGGAGATTCTGCTCCCCAAGTTGTTAACTTTCTCCTTACGTGGCCTCTCACTATGATGACGTGTCCTTTATGACGATTTTTACCTATAGCAATTCTCAACCCTAATAGGATGGCTAGTCCTAAAAGGAATACTAGACCCACACATATATATAGCCCATACCATATCCTACATATATATAATGTAGTTAAGGTGCACCAAGCCCAACAATATTGATCACATTAATAACGAGCTTTATCCGATCAACTCTCTCTTACTTAAACACCCCAATCAATTCGGTTTTCATAAACTCAAAATATAATGTTCATATGTTGCTCACAATTTTATAAAAATCTTACATTCTCCCACTTCAGCTACATACACATTATTATTTTAGATTTAAAATTTATTTTAGAAAACGACACTCCGAATTGACAAACAATTATACGTGGCTACAAAACAGAATGTTTAAGAGAGTAACACCTTCCTTCCCCTTAGTCCAATAGAATCTTAAGTATTCAACTACATAAATCATTACATCTTTAATCGACATAAGACCATATGCAATCAAAATATCTTTAGCTCTACCTACCCGGGTAAAATTGTATGTATGTGTGGTATGCAAATGTGATCATCATGCCTATTTCCATATAGGTCCACCTTCGCATTATGCGAAGGATCTTAAGACGAGCAAACCTAATGTCTTAAGCATCTTACACTCACTGGCCAAAGGACCATGAGTTAATCCTCCCTTAAGACGGGCAAATCCTTTATGTCTTAAGTAATGTTCACTTATCAGTGGAAACTTTATACCTTATGAGTGAACTGCCCACTCAAATTCAAAAGCTTTGAGATACCCCTTTAAGACTGGCAAATTCTTTTGTCTCAAGTAATGTTTACTCATCGGTGAAAACTTATACCTTATGAGTGAACTGCCCCCTCAAAGCTAATAGCTTTGAGATTTCCTGCCATAATCAAACATCCGTGTGCATACAATAACAAATATGCTAAATATCTTAACATGCATACACAATAAAACAAACATGTATTGAACAAATGCAGTTAATCTAATAAAAGACAACTCCCACTAACCAAATATATCAAAATATCAATCATCCAATGCAGAATATAACCTGCTCCACAAAACCTCCAGAATCAAGTATCCTGGTTAGTGTATTAAGAATTATTTTACTTGTGGCTATTATAATCTTACAACTCTTAAATCTTCTCTCCCACCATAATATTAATATGGTTAAACCTTTGAGATCTCTTAGCATATATAGAGAAAATAAATGCAATGAAATTATCACAATCTACTCCAAATATGATTTCACAATCAAAATTCTTTAGAGTTGTAATATATTAAACCACATATTTCCTTATCCATACATACATGTGAGCATGAAACAATCAACCTCTACAAATGTAATAAAACATTCCATATCCATGTCCAATGATACATGCCAAATCGCAAAGTATGCTAATGTAATAATAGTATCAATACATATATACTAAGCATACATTAAAATATCAATTGCAGATATTTACATGACCTTTTTCTTATGAGAACGCTCCAATTTACTTTGAGGAATTAAAACTATGTAAGTTTATCACTTTTACCGAAAGGTATCTCAAACAAGTAAACTTACTCCCACTGACCCACAGTTATGTCTAATGACAAAATAAAACATTTTAACAAAGTCATAAAATGTCACTACTTTATTAAACTGAACACCATTTGTCTGGAAACTTGTTTAACTATGTCAATGAAATTTTAAAGCATGCAAACCAAACACCCTCTTTCAAGCTATAAATATATTGACAACTAATTAGTTTGCAAAACCTCAACTCCAATGACATCCAAAATTGCAATCCAACAAACATGACATTTATTCAACATAAATATCACAAGCATATGATTTCTTCCTTAAATGCAAGTCTTTAAAATTATACATTCTTAACAACATCACTCTCTCCTCCTAAGAATGTATAATGCATAGATGCATTTATTCTCATAAATAAAACATGACAAGTTCTATAAACTATTATTAATAGTTTCTAACATTTTGCAATTATATCCTTATATTTTATGAGACCACTTTTAATACAATTAATCAGAAGACTTAAAATCGAGAATTTAAAAAATAATCAAAATGCCCTACGAATCAATTATCTCCATTCCACCTTTGGTCATGTGATTAAAAAGATTATATCTAAATTATAAGAATAATCATCAATATAATTCTAAAACCTAAAGGTAGAATTTACAATACAAGAAGAGTTCGAAGATTCATAAAGATTATTATTTATAAATAAATAAAAAATCACCATATAACTCACTAGGTGAAATTCATAAGCAAAATAATGTATTATCTTGAATAAACTTTAAGATATTACTATAAATTCTCAATCTTATTATAAAATTTATACTATGCATTACATGACCAAAATCGAAAATATCATCCAATAAAAAAAATTTAGAGGTTAAAGATAATCTAAATATTACCATGAATTCAATTGAATTCTAATAAATCCTCTAAACTATTAGGTCCTTGTTAAATAATGAGTTCATTGGAAGAATTTATAATATAAAATGCATCACAAGAAACAACCCATTAAGTGCTTAATTGATAATCAATCAAATATTTCAAAACATAAATCAAGGGGTACCTTTTCTTGCAATAGCAAATTATTTTATATCCTCAGTATTTTTCTTTGACTTACTATGTTCAATTGTCAAAATTTCCAAACTACTCTTATGGTATTTGTACCATGTTACCCTTTATCAAAATAACAAACAAAAGACATAACCTCATAGAATATATTAACTTAAGGTAAAAGACCTTAACCAAACTTTTAACAGTGGGTTCACTAAACTTTATTTATCCTTTAATTCTCAATAAGATTAAAAAAACCAATTGGAGCATCTCATTTAATCCATCAAAAAAAGGTCCATCAACCAATATCTTAAAGGCATGCATTTAGAAATAGTACAGGTGTTTAAAATGAATTAAAACACAGTATATTCATGCTCACACCGATTTCCATAATCATTATAAATGATAATTTAACCTCCTTAGAAATCCAACACAACATTATGACCAATTTTTTAGGACAAAGACTACAACGTATGTGTTAAAACTTTCCTATAAGTGATTAACATCTTTGGGAGATGAACAACACTCTTTATTCTTTGATACTCACAAAACTTACCACATGTGATGAGTCTCTTAGGCAGATGATCAACACATGTATAGTTTTACCTCAATGCAGTTCAAAACCATAATCATTGATAATCCAACAAACATTGTGGAATCTTAACAACCAGTTCACTACGTGAAAACTTAGTCATCCAACCCCATAAATATTCAAAACACAATTGATTATACAATTTTATCAAAAGATCATTATAAAATTTTAATGATCGGTCCACTACGTGAAACCATAACCATCCAACTTTATAATAACTTATAATATAATCAATTAATGTCCTCAATGAAATAAACAAATTATAATGAAATTTTAATGGTTAGTCTAATACGTAGAAACGTAACCATCCAATTCCATAATAATTTTATAGGTTATACATTTGTAAACCAAGAACTGCAAATCCAATATCATTATACCCAACATAAATTTTTATAATTTCTCTTAATCTATCCAACACGGTCACATAAATTTTATTTTAAAAAATTATGCAAAATAATGAGAAATATATAACCTTCTTAAATTCATGTTGAGTAGATATTATCCATGAGCATATAGAATATGTAAGCATCAATAAGTATTGGGCACCCTCATTCAATTAAATGAAAATATATTAAAGGCAACTTCCAAAATTTCTAACAGTTATATCACATTGTATAAATAAATATCTCAAGATGATGAACCTCCTACGGAAAAGAACATCACCTAGCACATGCATATAATTCAATCATTGTAGTTCAAATTTAATAATTGATAACCAATGAATTTATCAAAATCTTAGTGATTAGTCACTACGGGAAAGCATAATCATCTAATTCACGAGAATATTCGATCAATCATTAAAACTTACCAAATTAATAATTGTTAACAACGAATTTCTCAAAATCTAAATGATTAGTCACTATGTGAAAGCATAATCATCCAATTCACGAGAATATTCAAAATAGATTATTAATTTTAACCTCATCAATAATCGATAACTGACGAATTTCTCAAAATCTTAATGATTAGTCACTACATGAAAACATAATTATCCAATTCACGAGAATATTCTATCAATTATTGAATCAAAATCATTAATAATTGATAACCGATGAATTTCTCAAAATCTTAATTACTAGTTCACTACGTGAAGACATAGTCATCCGATTCACAAGAACATTCTATCAATTATTAATAATTTAAAACAAACTAATAATTATCATGAAAACTTAATGATTAGTCACTACGTGAAAACATAATTATCCAAAATCATAATAATTATTTACGAACTGCAATTATTCTCACAAAAAAAATTTTGGAAAATTTTAAAATTGCCTCATGATGTTGGTAAATTTCAAATTGACCCTTATATTTATCATAATATTAAATTGGCCCCAAATATTTTCTGAAATTATAAATCTGCCCCAGCACATAACCAATTACACATAAATACCTTAATGTTTTATCAATTCTAAAAGGGTCCAGGCAAATAACAAAACAGTCCTCATATTATATCTAATTCACAAAAGGTGGCCCACACAAAATCATGGTCTGCAACCCTAGTTCTTCATGTGCTGCTGATCAACCTTGCTTGGTCGACCACCAGAACGGCGGTGGCCAACCATGACTCAGACGGCAAGTCGCTATGGCCGTCTCATCACCAAATCGACTGAAGCCAATCGGCCCACAAACATCCACGAATCTATAACCCATGCCGTCGCCAGATAAACAACGACCATCAGCAATCAAAACAGTGCCGCGCTGGAGCGTGGCTGGTCTGCGAATGTTCGATCCACATCAGGTGTGGGTGTCGAATGATCGACCCAATCGTGCCTGGGCGTGGGTCTAAGACATCGACCCGTATCCATATCAGGACTGATGAAGACGACCCATTGCTATGCAAGGTCTAGGTCACCTTTCGACCTACTTCATGGTGAGACTCACCAACATGTGTGAAAATTGCACCTAAAACACAGATTTACATCCAACCATAATCCGCCATAGATGCAACAGACAGTTCACACAACCTCATCCATCACTGGATTCATACCTACACACATCAAAACAACAAGCAACACAAACATGGATTTTAATTTTGTTGTTTAATCTCTGATATACTACTATATAATATTTAATATCATGTTGGTAGGCATCGATAAACTAAATTGCTGAATCCAAGTGATTTAATCAAATATATATATATATATATATATATATATTATATTCATTCAATCAGATGCAACAATTGTGTATGTTAAGTCCATGGCAATTGAAACCATTCAAATACAGTGATGCACAACTTAATTACCAAATAACATACGACGTGTAAAACCAACACACAATTCAAACATGGATTTAATTAATGGCATCAATAATTTAAATTCATGTTTAAACATGAATAGATTCAACCTATGCAACAATACGATTGACTCTGATACCACTGTAAGCATTATATATTAATATAATTATATTTTGTATTGTATGCATAAGTATGAATAGACGCGTACCTGGAAGCACAGCGGAAATTATAATCCATGATAGCACAAACACAATAACCTAAAAAGAAAACAATAAGAAGTCTTCTACTCTCTTCTCACCTTACTTCAGATAACCTAATGGGGAGGTTACTTTTATTTTGAATCACTATGTGATACATGAGCGAGAGTAGGGACCCCTTATAAATAGTATAACTTACTAGAATCCTAACCCATAAAGGATTGTCAACCCTAATAGGATGGCTAATCCTAAAAGGAATACTAGGCCCACACATATATATAGCCCATACCATATCCTACATATATATAATGTAGTTAAGGTGCACCAAGCCCAACAATATTGATCACATTAATAGCGGGCTTTATCCAGTCAACTCTCTCTTACTTAAACACCCCAATCAATTCGGTTTTCATAAACTCAAAATATAATGTTCATATATTGCTCACAATTTTATAAAAATCTTACACTTTGATTTTTCAAAGAAGAGAAGGATACTGATTTGTTTTATTGCTTACATAATGCAGGAAAATCCATCTCCTTTTGCTTTCAAGGTGACATGACAATGGGGAATATAATAAATGGATACAGTTACAAGGCCTAATTTCGTTGAAGTTTCTTCGTTATTGTCTGATGAAAGTTAAGTTTGCTTGCTAAGTCCTACGAATATCCTGGATATTCTTCCATTGATAAATGAAAGAAAGTGATGGTTTGAACTTTGAATGTTCTGGTTTTTCTTTTATTTACTTTTTTAGGCTCTAAAGAATGTGTTACATTCGCCACCATGTGAGCCAAAAATCATGCAAATCCATGTATGATTGGTCAAGACCAAGTCCAAGTGACAGCATTGCAAATCCATGCATAAAGAAGACTGAGTCCAAATGAGTGGTGGTTGTATCGTGTTGTTTCAACGTCTCCGAAATCCGATACCCACTTCCTTTATTATTTCCTTGATCTTAGCAAGATATTTATTTGTTTTGTTTCTTTATGTGTTAACGTTATTATACGTTTATTTGTTTTTCTTCCTATTTTCGCTGCAAGTAGTTAGTGGGCAGTTGTATTTAAATGTCAGTTGGACTATCAAATAATTTTATCGAAGAAGTATTATCTGCAACTTTTATGTTGTATTTGGGAGGTTATTGGTTCCTCGAAACACCAATATTTAGGAGGTTTAAGGTTTCCTCGAATTAACCTATATATTATCTTTCTTTTTATATTTTATACAAGTTTTTCATTACAGACTTTTGGGTCTGTAACAGAATGCAACTTCTTATATTTCACATTCAGTGCATTATCACTATAATTCACATTATTTTGGACTTCTGATACTTCACTTGTAGTGAAAAAAGAGAGAGAGGAGATACCAGCACTAGTTGAATGACCCCAAATTACTTTACAGAATAATGTGTCTAGTCTAATTGGAATACAAAGTACAAACCACTTTTATAAATTTACAGCAAGCTATAGAAACATTACATGTCATATTGCTAGAAATGTTTCACTCTGCTCTCCTATTATGACTGATCTAAAGAAGACATAATGGATAGAATTTTTTTGATTCAACGACCTGAAATGAGGATTGAATCAATGGTGGACATGGTCTGAGAGGAACTACTTTCGAACAATGAAGAAAATGTAGCCGTAGTATCAAAAGCTTCGTTAGTTTCTGTGAATGCACCAATCACATTGCTATCAAGTGAAATATGTGGAAATTTAGCATCGCCATCTAGATACTGCATCACTTGCCTCATGCTAGGCCTTATTGATGGGTTAGGGTGTGAACAAACCAAGCCTAGTTTTAGAATCAACTCCATTTGCTCCTCCGCGAAAATACCTTCCAGTCTTGGATCACCAGCATCGAGGATAGATCCTTTTTTCCAGCATTCAATCACCCTATCGACCAAATCTATCCCTCCAGGCTCCATAGGCCTCCGTCCACAGGCTACCTCAAGCATAAACGCCCCGAAAGAAAACACATCCGAGCTAGTAGTTGCCTTCCCAGATCTAAGAAGCTCTGGAGCCAGATAACCTATAGTTCCTACCAGGTTGGTGGTTTGTGGATTGCTACCATGATCATATAGTCTAGCAAGACCGAAATCTCCTAATTTCCCATTTAGATTAGCATCTAAAAGAACATTAGCAGGTTTTATATCTCTATGAAGAACCACTTGCTCCCACTCTTCATGGAGATAAAGAAGGCCACAAGCGACTCCTCGGATAATTCTAATTCGCTGAAACCAATTAAGGTTTGGTCTCATACTTCCATATAAAATCTTGTCAAGGCTTCCATTAGGCATGTAATCATATACTAACAAAAGTTCTCCCTTTCGCCTGCAGTAACCTCGGAGTTGCACCAAGTTCCTATGTCTTAGCCTTCCCATGCTTACAATCTCAGCCACAAACTGCTTCATCCCTTCTCCCGAATCATGTGTGACCCTCTTGATCGCAATTTGTTCCTCCGGAGAACGAAGTACACCTTTATAAACCTTTCCAAAACCCCCTCGCCCAACAACCTCTGTTTCCTTGAAACCTCTTGTTGCTTTGTAGAGATTTTTATAAGAGATTCTATGAGGACCGTATTCTTTTTCCCATTCTTCATATACTTCTACATATTTCTTCTTCCTCACAATGTAAATAGCTCCAACAATCACTATAAACAATACCACCACAACTACAACCAAAACAATCATCAAAGGATTTTGTTTCTTACTTGTTTTCTTGAGTGGGGGAGGTGGAGGAAGGTTTGAAATATCAAGATCTTGCGCTTGTCCAGTTTTGTTGAAGCTCCATCCAAGAATGTAGTGGTCACTAACAAGTGTACCGGTTGCGGCAGAGAAACCAATATACATGGTTTCCAATAGAATTAGAGAAAGATCAATGGAGGTTGACAAGAGAGGCCGGCTTGGTTTTGGGATTCCAATTGGAGCTAGTGTTACATTGAGTAACTTTTCTGCTCCATTATAGTCTATCCACATCTGTATTGGATGTCCACTCATTAGCGCCACACTTTTGCTCTTCCTTTCTTCATCAGAAAAATAAGCTGCTGAAGCAGAATTAATGGAGATCAAGCTGTTCACATCAATTCCAACATGATTGTCGTCGATGTCTTTAAACTCAGTGTGTTGTACAGTATCAAGTTCGAACGCCAAGATGTGGTTTGTAGACAGGCCAATTGTTGACATATTGAAGAGTCCCAAATATGAACCTGCAACAGCTCCACTGAAGTCCATAGACGGTGAGATGACTAAAGCTATACCAGAGCCACCAGAATAACCCAATCCAGGAACTATAGAAAATACGAAATTCGTTGAAAAGGAAAGTGATTGCGAGGAAGATAAGTTGAATTTGATTGGGAATCTACAGAAAGCATGGCCTTTATATTGCAGACTAGTGTTGGTTAGCTGCAATAGACCGTTGTCATGGACAGAAGCTCCAAATAGTTGCAGTTCAGCTCCAGCGAAGCCATTGTAGATGAACTGGCTATCATCTTCAGCCAAGGCCAAGGAAAAGCAGGATACACTGAAAACTATACAAAGATAAAATAATCTGAAAGCTGCAGCCATTTAACAAAGAAGTAATCTGCCTTGAACAAAATCGTTAAAATTTCCAACATGTGTTTGTATTAATCTTCTGATAATATGATTCTGACTCTTATTGTTTGAATAATGCAATAATATCTCTGTGTTTTGCTTTGAAGTCTCAAATTGACATATAAAGATGGAGACAAACTGAAAATTTATTTATTTATTTATTTATTTTAATAAAGTGATATAGTTGAAGATATTTGTGTAATTAATGGGTGCAAATAGTATTTTGTTTATTTTTAATTACTAATTTGTCTTTATTGGTAAATTCCTATAAAGATATTTTTATAATTTTTTTTTAAATATATGTGTACTTATTATATTTATGGATGTCAATATCGGCTATATATATATATATATATGAGCTATCCTTGGGTGCAACGTTATATGATGCAATAAAAAAATTTTAACTGTGATCATGTCTTCTTTGGTACAACCACATCAGCTAATATGTGATTGTATGTTCTAACATACGATCACAATAATTTAATTGTGTGATCACGTGGAATTCATATTTAATAACATTATATATATTTATGATCACATATAATTATATGTGGTCACATACTATTTTTTAAAATTGTATGGTGTCATGTAACATTAGTATGGTCTCTTAATTCAGTCTGGCATCGTTTATCAAACCAACACAAACGGAGAAATTTTAAAATTAGTTTGGTTTTCTGCTACAATTCACTTTCACAAAATTGATAATTGAAGATAGCTTCTTTTCTATTGATTTTTCCAAAGCCGCGTGGGCTCCATTAATTAACATCATATCATGGTTAAAATCTGATTGAATTTTCTACAATTATTATTTATTGGTGTGGTCGTGGACTCCACAACAATTATTGAATTTTCTCTATAGTGTGTGGTATACCGTGTACGGTTACTTTGGAATTTTTATGATATCATCAAGTCAGTATCTTTGTAGAAAGTTTGTGGTTCAAACCACTCGTCGGTTCACAATACAAAAATTGATTAAATATTTTGCTCTAATCTTAAAGATGATAATTCTCTCAATAAAAAACAAAGTAGATCAGCATCAACTAAGCACAAATTATTATTATTTTAAGTTAAACAGAATGCTCTGATAAATATTAATTAAAAAAAAATGTAGATGTACCGACAGACGCCTCACCTATTTAGTATCAAATTAAAAAAAAAAAAAAAAAAAAAAATTGGAATTTTAATTTGCCTAACAATTAGTATTTGGAAAAAACTGTGTTTCAATATACCCAACGAGGGGAAGAAAACTTAATTCCTAATTTATTATTTATTTACTAAAAGCTATTAGAAATCAAGTTACATGTACCTCACACAAAAATCAGTATTCTTGTTGGAAATAAAACTTTTTTTTTTTTGGAAAGATTGTTGGAAATAAAACTTAATTCCCACATAGGGAATAACTTTCCAACGAAGTCGATTCTCTTTGATTTTCATTCCCGAATAAACACCCTAAATGTATATATCCAAATCATGCTATATTATATGGTCAGTCAATCATATTTACCATCATATTACATGTGATTAGAATGAAAAATGTATTCGGTGTATCATCGTATGTATTCAACACCAAGCCCAAATGAAGAAACTTCTAATCCCGTGAACACAAACCAAGCCAACATTCCAGGTTGCATTATTCACATTCAATTATGTAGTTGGTTTGTGGATTATTCACATTCATACTTCATAACCAGATTGGTTTGGGTTGGCAATATGATGCCATGCAATGGGATGTGTCTGATAAGGTGAATTAAGGCAGAGACTGCCTGTAAAAGTAGCAAGTAATTTATAATAGAATGAAACGAAGGATTTGTCAGGTGTTATCATTAATGTTATTTGACATTTTAATTACACACTCATTGACCACTGTCCAATGCGGCTTAGTGGCAAATGGCGTGCATTCAGCCCGAAAATGTATTAGGTTTGAGTCTTATTCTTCAATCACAAGTATAATAATAAGGGTTAAAATTAAATTGAAACTAACCATATAATTAATGGAGTTTTTATTTTTAACCAGCATTAGTGTGTTGATTGTTTTTACTAAACTTTCTACTGATGAGACAAAAATGCCCTTAATGATTTCTCAATTAAACATATCGGTCTTCTTCAATTAAAAAAACCGATTTGTTTTATTGTTTTTCCATCTCCTTTTGCTTTCAAGGTGAGTGGAAATTTCAAGATGACATGACAACGGGGAATATAAAAATTGTCACAGTTACCAGGCTGGCTTAATATTCTACTCACCAAATTTGTACGAGAAAAACATATATATTCTACCCATCTAGCTAATGAACAATTCTGAACATCTGTTTGAACATTTATTATATATGTATCAAACGTAATATCATTACTTGAAAAAAGAAAAATTCATCCCTTAGGATAAATTGTTTCGTAAGAAGACAATAGAAACATTTTTTTCATACACAGTTCAAAACTAACATGGTTATATGAATAGTGTTTCACTTGTTATCAGTGATCCTTGCAAGCAGAAAAGTTTCTGATTCAACGGCCTGCTATGAGGAATGTGAATGATGCTTCATTTTGGGACAGGTTCTTGCAGTGGCACACGGCCCCACCATGAACGATTTTTATACATACATGCAGATTTATCTACTGAAAACAATGGTATGTGTTGCTGATGATCACTAGTTTTACTTACATTTGCATGTTAATTTCACCCTCTCTTGTTTGTTAAACTTGTGTCTAATTTCCTTGAAAGTAACATAAAGTACCTAACTTCGTTGAAGTTTCTTCATTATTGTCTGATGAAAGTTAAGTTTGAAAAATGTGGTGTCACCAACTAATGTATTTCAATACATTTCTTCTTGACACCAACTAATGTATTGAAAAATGTGGTGTCAAGAAGAAATGTATTGAAAAATTGTTGTAAAAGAAAAAAAAAAAAATAGAATGTTGATGAATGCAATTAAGTCAATTAATATTGCAAAGCTTGTATCTACTCAAAAGGAGTTTGACAAAGAGAGAAAGGTGAATTTTGAAGAATTGGACAACAACAAGTGGCATCATCCCACTTGTAAAGGAGACCAAGAGACTTGTGCGAAGCCGAAGAGGTAATGAAAGATTCTCATGGTATGATCCTAGGTTTTTGAATTCCAATTTTCCATTCTTTCTTAACCTTCACCCAATGGCCCCGTTACAACCAAAGAAAAGACCTAATTGATCTTTTGGGGATGCTAGCTCAAGAGTAAGGTAAACATGTGCTCTATCTTGTTCTTAATGTTTGATTCTTTTCATGAGATCTTTTGCATACAAATCAAGCGTTCTTTTAATGATATATTCATATGCGATAATAACTTGAAATTTCTTGTGCATAAATTCCATTCGCATATGCTTGATGAGTGTATTTGCCTAGGTTCTGTGTGAAAATATGAGCGATATCTTTTAAGAATTAGAGTCGAAGCGAATTATATCTATGGCATTTGACGAATGTGTCTTTGAAGCTAGATTATCTTGAGCATGGGCTTTTCATTCAAACTAGCAATGCATTCAATTATGTGACTTAATTTTAGTCTTTACTTATTGGCTCTAGCATGCATTGGCTTTGAATGGTACATGTGAGTTTGCATCTTGATTATTTGGTTCTTCGCAAAAATATGTTTGTGGGTAGCATAGCTGTAAACCCTCAGGAGACAAAACTCCTCCTACTAGGGACACCTAGAGGTTTGAAGGCTTGTAACATACGCTCAATGCTATCGTGTTCCCTACGAAAGTGGCTTAGTTTAAATTTTTTTGTTTTTAGTTTTTTTTAGGTTTTGTTTTTATTTTAGTTTTGCTCGAGGACTAGCAAAAGATAGGTTTGGGGATATTTGATCGGTCATTTATTGTATATGTTTTTTATCCCCATTCCTCCAATCAATTGCTTGTTTCTCGAGTCTTTTTGGGATTTAATTTGTGTGTTTGAGCATTTTTCAGGTTATTGGATCCAAGTGATATGTTTGAAGTATTTTAGAGAAAAAAGGTGATTTTGGTAGATTTGAGGGACTTTTATGCAAATGGCCATCAACCATCATGAAAGACCACTGTCAATTTCCACACAGTGGCACACAAAGTGGTGCAAAACAGTGTATACCGCTGCGGAACCGCTCTGGCTTTCGCAACGGTAGTCGCAGCAGTAGCCTCTACAGTGCAGATTATCAAGATTGCAGGGCCCATATCTTTCAGCTCCGATTGAACTGTGTGTCTTGCTACCTATGGATTTGAAGCCCTAGAAGTCTAGTTTCCAACCCAATTTGCGGCTTGTCAATCCGAATTTTCTAGAATAAGTTATGGCCGTTTTAGTGCCCGAAAGTCAGATAAGTCAGTCATAAAATCCGCGAATACTTTCGGGATTTGTTTCGCAAGTTGTTGGAACGAGAAATATTACCTTCTTGGACATATGTGGGAGTCTTGGGAAGCAAGTAGACATCTAATCCTTATCTTCCTTCAATAAGTAATCAATTTGGATGGATTAGGAAAGAAATAGAATTCCAAATAGGCTTGTATTCTCAAAGGGAATAGATTTCCTTGTTGTTTTAGGTCTTGGCCTTGCATCTTCACCTATTTAAACCTCTTTGAAACCTAATTTCAGGAGACCAGCTAGAGAGCCAGCCAAGGGATGTCCCAAGCCACCAAGGGGGCCGTCCCCCATCACCATCATTCACCTTACTCATAGAAGATTCGAAGACGAAGGAGTTCATCGAGGATTTGAAGAATTTGTTGAAGCTTTTCAATGGGTTTTATCTTTTCTCCCTCTTGTTTCTTTGTTTCTAATATGTGTAACTAACTCCATACTAGGGAGTCAATGTGAACCTCTATGAATACTCTTTGTTAGAATTGACTATATTTCCATTAATTCAGGTTTTGATTCATTCAATTCATCCTATAACTTAATTCTTTATTCTTGTTGATGCATAGTTTTATGCTAGGTAGGAATTTAGGGTTTTTGATTGTGATTTATATCTCAAGTTTTTGAGTTGAATTAAATTATAATTGAGAGCCAATATTTAATTGAATGGATAAAATTAGCAACCCCAAGTTTTTGGGACGCAATTTTGGTTCACTTGTTCTTGTGCTTAATGGGTTTTTGGTTGTGATTCATATCTCAAGTTTTTAAGTTAAATTGAATTGCAATTGAGAACACTTGATTTATCCCAGGATCATACGGTAATAATCATAAATAAGATAAGAACGAACCTTTAACTTGAGTTACATCTTTTATCAAAAGTCAATTCGAAGCATTGAGTAAACATAGTTGGGGAGCATTGATGACCTAGTCCTCTCACCTCTTGATCACATTCACATATTCTTTTTAATTGTTTTCTTAGTTTAATTTAGTTAATCGATACTCAATCAATCAATCAATCAAACAATCTCTCTTGGATACTGTTACTTGCTTAGCTTTAATTAGAATTAGTTATAACTAGTATATCACTTTTCCTCGTGGGAACGATCCCTACTTGTCGCTGTACTTATCTCACGATTCGTGCACTTGCGAGTTAAGTTTTTATAACATGATTTTACACATCACTTATGAGGCAAGAAAGGCTACTACCTCACCTCCTAAGAAAAAAAAAAAGAATCTAGCCTTGAAAACCTTCAAGGCGGAGAAGGAGGAGGTGACTTGGACGAAGACCTTGCCTTATTTATGAAAAGGTTCAATAAGCTTGCTAAGTTCGAGAGTAAGGGTGTTGGATCAAGAGGCCAAGACTTGAAGAAAAAGGGTACCTTCAACAAGATTGAGCCTAGGCAAGAAAAGACCAAAACAAAATAGATCCAATGCTATGAGTGTGGTGGCATAGGACACTTCGCCTCTGATTATGCTAATCGCCTAGAAAGGAAGAAGGGAAAGGTGATGGCCGCCTCTTTGAGTGGTAGTAGTGATGACTCCGGTGAGGGAGATGAGTCGTCAAGTGATGAAGAACTTGCCACTAACTACACGGCATTTGGAGCCACTTGTGTAGAAGATGAAGTTGATGGCAAGGTTGCCTTGACTAGTGATCCCATAGAAGAAATAGATGAAGAAGTAGCTCTAGAGGTGATTGGTGTAGCTACTCATTAGGACATGGCTCTTATAACATCAAGTAACCAAAGTGAAGGTCTTGATGTGAAAGATGACTCGGTTGGTGAGAGAAAAAATGTAGGAAATAACTCTAGTAATGAGAACACTTCATCCCAATTCAATGGAGAAATTGTTGACCACATGGATTGTGAAGACTACTTGAAAAGGTCTGAAAACTATAGGATAAAGAATTAAAAGGAGATTCAAACTTTGAAGGAAGAAAACCTTAAGCTTTCAACACAAGTGGACCACTTGAGTAGTGAAGTGGTGAGGTCTATGAAGGATGAAGACAAGCTAAGAGATGAGCTACCTTTGTCTAGGAGGAATGAAGAAGAGTTGAGAGTAGAAGTTGACAAAGCTAGGAGTCTACTCGTCAACATAACCGTGAGCAAAGAAAACCTTGATCGGATGATTAATGACTTGATGGTTCAAAATGACAAGAGGGGTCTTGGCTTTAAAAATGGTGAGAAGACCTTCACTCCTAACAAGATCAAGTGTGTCAAGAGCTTGGACAAGAAAGAAGCTTCACCGGTGCAAACTCCTAGAAATAAGATTGATCTAGGACAAAGTTATGCACAAGTGAAGGTAGTGCCAAGAAGGCAACCTCAAGCTCAACCCATTAGAATCTCTCAAGTCAACATTCCTCAATAAATGGCTCACAATGGGAAGAGGTCAATCATGCAAGATCAACCTTGGAAGCAATCAAATCTTGGTCAACAACTAAGAAGAAGAAATCCTATCTAACAACCAAGACAACCATAAAGACATGGGAAGGCTCATATGCATGCTCAAGAACATGGTATGATTCCTAACTTCATCCCTACATGTCACTTTTGTGGTATTAATGGTCATATTAGACCAAATTGCTTCCATTACATTAACATGTGTAGGACTAAAAGCATGATTGAGAAAAGAAAGGCTAGAACTAGAATGCATATTCATAGGAAGGATAAAATCCATTTAAATGATCCTATGTCATCTAGAACTCTTAAACCATTGACTACTAGGAAGAAAAGTATATCACCTAAGTGGATTAGAAAAGAGGAACCCTCCTGCTACTATGCTATAGTGTCTCCCATAGGTTCAACTAAGTCCAATGGACTTGGTAGGTCTATAGGACCTCATACCCTTAATTGATGTAGGTGGTAATTGACCCCATATAGGGAACTCAAGCAAATAGAGTTATTTTGTATACTTGTCACATGCAAAAATTTGAAAAAAATTATGCTTCTTTATTTAATTGCTTGAGTATCATGGTTGCACTTATGTATATATGTCTTTATCTCAATAAGTGTGAACCATGCTTTGAATGCAATCCATATCATATTTATGTTCAAACATGCATTTTTGGACTAGGAGATTTACATAGGAAGTATGATTTAAATGACCTATAATTATCTCCATGACATGATTAGGGATGGCAATGGGGCGGGTTTGGGGCGGGGTGGCCTTCCCCGCACCCCACCCCATTTATTTTTTGAAAACCCATCCCCTCATAAAACCCCACCATAGATGGAGCGGGTTGGGGCGGGGCGGGGTACAACGGGGAGTGCTTTCCCCATCCCCACCCATTTACCCCATTTATAATTTTTTTTATTATTTAAATAATAAATATAAAACCATTGAATATGATATAATATATAAAGTAGTAAATAATTCAAAGAAACTATTAAAAAACATCTCATAAACATAATTCTCACAAATAAATTCAGTCATTTTCAAACATAAACATAAAGTATGAAGTTAAAATATTCAAAAATCGTAATGCTAATCATCTAATAGTTGCATTTATTTCTCTAGTTCTCTCTTATTTAGTTTGTTTCCACCCCATGTTGTTCTTGTATGTTTACACAGTTTTCTCTTGATAACACTATTATTGAGTCTTCACTTTCTAGTACATCTGTAGACATATTTGTGCCTACCTGAAGCAGTGATAAACAAATTAAATTTAATTCAAGAGTTGAGAATTATTAAAGTGATAAACTTAAAAAGAAAAACCGTTGTTATTAAACTTTTAATTTTAAAAGTTATTTGAGAAATAAACTTACTGTATGTCCTCTTGCTTGAATGGTGAATTTCGAGTTGTTTGAGGATTAGAGAGTTAGAGTTAAAGTTAGCGGCTAAGGTTTTTTTCTAATAGTTTTTGCTTTGTCATTTTATGTTAAGTGAGATGTAAAGTTAGGGTTAATGTATTTATATATATATTTATTTATTTATTTTCTTTGAAACTACGTAGTTTAACTAAGTATTATTTTAAGCGGGGCAGGGCGGGGTGGGGAGTATAAAACCCATCCCCGCCCCATACTCATTGCGGGTTAGACTATCTATCCCCATCCCCGCCCCATCCCCACCAAATTGAAACCCATCCCCACCCCAAAAGTGCGGGTCCCCGCGGGGCCCCGTCCCCACGGGGAATTTTGCCATCCCTAGACATGATGATTCTTAATTGACATGTTTAAATGAAAAAAATGAAATAGCATGAATTGATGATTGCATACTTTTAAATGTAAAAACTTGTGTGAAAAAGTAATAATGAGACTTCAAATGAATAAAGAATCTTGTATCCGTTCAAAGGATTTTACAATCCAAATGTCTCTCTTTCTTTATTTGTTGAACATGGCTACTATCATACGGGTATCATTCCCAAAAAAATCAAATAGGGTGCAAATTCGCTCATGCCATGTTTCACTTATAAAGTTGGATATAGTTGCTCTTAAATTAAAATCAATGACATTTTTATATCTTTGCTTCTCTCATGACAATGGTGAAATTGGTTTGAATTCTTATTAGAAACCTTTGTCATTTGTTTTGCCAAATACCATTATATTTTGGACTTGAATGCTACATGTCTTATATGCAAAGCATTTTTAATTCACACATTTTAATAAAATAAATCTTCTTGTTTCTCTCCAATAAATTGAGTTGCATAAAGTGGCTTATATGATTATGCAAATATCTAGTATGCTACTATCTCTCTTTACTATATGTGACCCAGTTGGGGACTAATCATTTGCCTATATCATGACAAAAAGAGGGAGTAAAATGCGGTAAGGGGAGTTGCAAATTGTTGTAGCAATTGTGCATGTTGGGGAGACTATACATTAAGGGGGAGCATTGCATACACATACATTGCATGATGTTGTGCTTAAATTCTTTATATGCAAATGCTTGTTTTATTTTCACTTGATCATCTCATATACACTTGCTTTGGAAGTGTAATTTTTGTTTTGAAGGATTGATAGTTCTACAAGAGATTGAAGACATGAAGATTTTAATTTCTTAATATCTCTTTGTAATGTAGAATATCATTAATGTCCCGTTAGCTTTAATTTAATTATAAGGATCAGTGTGAATGGTAGTTTTGTCACGAAATAGCCAAAGGGAGAGATTGTAAGGATTCTCATTCATTGATTGGCTTATTTCTTGGACAAACAACATGATGGGGTTTGAATTGTAAAGGTAGTTTAGGTGATTGAGGATCAAGCTCAAAATGCCCTTTTCAAGACCTCAAAGTGACAAGCACTCCAAAGATATATCTCTAGTACTTAGTTTTCTTTGAAGAGATTTAGATTGCACACACACACTTAGCATACTTACATTTGTGTGCATACTCTTCACATGTCACATTTCACACTAGCATTTTGATTGTTGTATCTTGTTGTGTGTTTTTTGTGTCTTGTAATTCGTTTCCCGGATATGTTCGGAAACGTCTGTGCTTGCACGAATGTGTGCTTTGTTTAGCGCGAAGAACGCCTACGGAGAATGCCATTAGCTTTTCTTTTGGTTTCACCACTTTTGGTGAATCGACGGTTTGATCGGCGGCCATGACCGCCGAATGAAACCGTCGTTTGTGTCCAGAAGTTTCTGGAGCATTTCTACGATTATGATCGGTAGCCACGACCGCTGTTTGAAACCACCGATCAAACCTGGTCGATTTAATCTCTCGAGTTTTATTCTGCAGCGGAATCGGCGGTTTGATAACTGCTGAATGTGTAAGTGCCTCACTTTTGATTGGCTTATTTCGTTGACAAAATCACAATGGGGTTCAATTATGTAAGGGTAGCTTAGGATTGAAGAAATCCTCATCAATTGCCAAAGGACCTCATTGTGATCATCAAGAGCTTCAAGGAAGGTAGATTACTTGTCTTTAACTCTATTTGAAGAGATTTAGTTGCACACATTCACCTTCTCAAGCATGCATGTGTGTTCTTTGCTTTTGGTTGCATATGTTTCACATATCACACTTGCATAGTTTTAGTTTGTTTTTAGTGTTAAGTGGAGTGTTGTGCGCTTGTGGTCATGCGCATGACCAACGCTGGTGACCAGTGCAACTGGGATAGAGATTTTTCGCTGGTCGTGCGCTGGTCGTCATGCGCAAGCACACCAGCACTAAGTTGGCAGAGGTTCGCCACTAGTGGTGCGCCCCTCGTCATGCGTAGGCCTCACCAGCGCAACTTCTCCAGAAGTTCACCGCTGGTCGTGTGCCCCTAACCAGCACATGACGACTAGCACCCTTGAAAATTAAAGGGTGTGCACTGGTGTGGTGCGCTACTCGTCCAGCGCACCACCAACGCAATTGATGGGAATCTGGAGCGTTTTTTCCAAAACGACACCACTTTTCTTAGATCTTATATATATATATATATATATATATATATATATATATATGTCTTGATAGCCTTTGGTCATTTTTTAGAGCAAAAAATTACACATTTTGAGAGCAAAAGAAGTGTCTTCAAAGAAAAGGTATCAAGACTTGATCTTTCTACTCAAAACACAAAAACCCATCATACTTTCATGTTTCATATATCATCTAGGATGTTCTAGGTTGATTTTATTTAGGGTTTCATCTTTGCTTACATGACTTGTAGTTAAAACATTACTTGCATCATCTCACATGTTCTTTTTCTACAAGATAGTTTTTTTATTACATGACTTGTCACAAGATTGCTTCTTTATGACTTGAATAGTTTCAAGATAGTTTCTTTATTGTGTTTTGTGAGTTGGTTGTGGTAGATATTGCATATAGGACTTTGTTTGTTTATTTAGCTATGTTATATGCATGTCATCTAGCAAAATGATATCTAGGAATGTCTAACATGTTCATCCATGCCTAGATAGGCTTAAATGTCTAACCTTGCATTTTAGCATCTTGAATATTGCATATATTCACTTAGGTTGTTTTATCTCTTCTCTTAGAGAATTAAGACTTGTATTTACCAAGTGGTAGTTTGCAAGCATTGGACTAGATTCACTTTTGAAAGCCTGCGGGTAGTTGTGGTAGATTAGTAACCGTATAAGGTTTAACGTGGTCAACCTAGGTTGTAATTGCCATAACAATTAGTGAATTGAGGTTCGTGTGTGGCGCACATAACAGCCCGTAGTTTTTCCCGTGTGGGTTTCCACATAAAAACTCAAGTGTTATTTATTTTCCGCATTTTACACTTGTTTGTTCTCTTTGACTAGATAGGGGTTGTTCATTGAAAATTAACTAATCACGAAAATTGGTAATAGTTGGATAAAATCTATTCACCCCCCCCCCCCCCCCTCTAGATTATATTAGACACGCTTTATACATATTTTCAGAATGAAACCACCGTTGTTGCCCTATTCTTCTCGGGTTCAATTCGGTGGTTGTAATCGGTGGCCTTAGAATGCGGTAAAGGGAGTTGCAAATTGTTATAGTAATTGTGCATGTTGGGAGACTATATATTAAGGGGGAGTAACCCTTTGAGGGGGAGCATTGCATACACATACATTGCATGATGCTGTGCTTAAATTCTTTATATGCAAATGCTTGTTTTATTTTCACTTGATCATCTCACATACACTTGCTTTGGAAGTGTAGTTTTTGTTTTAAAGGATTGATAATTCTAAAAGAGATTGAAGACATTAAGATTTTAATTTCTTAATATCTCTTTGTAATGTAGAATATCATTGATATCCCGTTAGCTTTAATTTAATTGTGAGGATCAATGTGAGTGGTGGTTTTGTCACGAAATAGCCAAAAGGGGAGATTATAAGGATTCTCATTCATTGATTGGCTTATTTCTTGGACAAATCACATGTTAGGGTTTGAATTGTAAGGGTAGTTTAGGTGATTGAGGATCGAGCTCAAAAGGCTCTTTTCAAGACCTCAAGGTGATAAGCACTCCAAAGGTATATCTCTAGTGCTTAGTTTTCTGTAAAGAGATTTAGATTACACACACACAATTAGCATACTTGCATTTGTGTGCATACTCTTCACATGTCACATTTCACACTAGCACTTTGATTGTTGTATCTTGTTGTGTGTTTTTTGTGTCTTGTAATTCGTTTCCCGGATATGTTCGAAAACGTCCGCGCTTGCACGAATATGTGCTTTGTTTAGCACAAAAACCGCCTACGGAGAATGCCATAGGCTTCTCTTTTGGTTTCATCACTTTTGGTGAATCGGCAGTTTGATCGGCGACCATAACCGCCGGATGAAAACCGTCGTTTGTGTCCAGAAGTTTCTAGAGCATTTCTAAGGTTATGATCGGCAGCCACGACCACCGTTTGAAACCGTCGATCGAACCTGATCGATTTAATCTCTCGGGTTTGATTTTGCGATTGAATCAGCGATTTGGTAACCGCCATTGATCCCCTGTTCTCTTAGGACTCAATTTGGCGGTTTAATCAGCGGTCAGTGGCCGATGAATAAAACTGCCGATCGTGTGTTTTCAAGGGTAAACTTATCTTTTCACATGCCCTGTTCTTGATGTCCATAAATATCACACTTTCTCATTCTCTGAATCGAGCTTTTTGACTCTAAGAACCCCAAACTTCAAAGAGAGACATTTGAGAGAAAATCAAATCAAGAACTCATTTTTAACACTCAAAAACCATTCTCATATACATCTAAATATCATCTAGCATTTTCTAGCATAGTTAGGATGCTTACTTGCATGGGTTTTGGTCAACATAAGTTCTTCACAACTGAATATTCTAGGTAATTTTAAAAAGAATTGCAAATTATGCATTTTTATATACTTGACCAAAAAATTACGAGCCGCATATTTCAATATATAATGAGTTTTTATCCTAATTTTTTCCAAGGAACTACTTAAAATGGTGTATTCTTCCTGTGTTAAAAATTCTAGGTAATTTTAAAATTTTTGCAAATTATACATTTTTATATAGGTTAGTAAGGGAAATTTGACCCAAAAATCACGAGGCGCTTATTTCATTACATAATGCATTGTTATCCTAAATATTTCCATAGAACTACTTAAAATTGTGTATTCTTCGTAGGTAATTTTAAAAGTTTTGCAAATTATGCATTTTTATATAGGGAAATAAGGGAAATTTAACCGAAAAATTACAAGCCACATATTTCATTACATAATGAGCTTTTATCCTAATTTTTTCATGGAATTACTTAAAATGGTGTATTCTTCCTATGTTAAAAATTCAATGTAATTTTAAATTTTTTTCAAATTATGCATTTTTATAGAGGTTTGTAAAGGAAATTTGACGCGAAATTACGAGGCACTTATTTCATTACAGAATGCAATTTTATCCTAATTTTTTCTATGGAACTACTTAAAATGGTGTATTCTTCCTATGTGAAAAATTCTAGGTAATTTTAAAAGTTTTGCAAATTATGCATTTTTATAGAGGTTAGGTTAGTAAGGGAAATTTGACCCAAAACTTACGAGGCTGCTTATTTCATTACATAATGTCCTTTTATCCTAATTTTTTCAGTGGAACTACTTAAAATGGTTTATCCTTCCTATGTTAAAAATTCTAGCTAATTTTAATTTTTTTGCAAATCATTCATTTTTATAAAGAGTAAGAGAAATTTATCCCGAAAATTTCGAGGCAATTATTTCATGTCATAATGCACTTTTATCCTAAAATTTTCTATGAAACTACTTCAAATGGTGTATTCTTCCTATGTTAGAAATTCTGAGTAATTTTAAAGATTTTGCCAACAAAAAAAAAAAAAAAAAAAAAAAAACTCTAACGGCTAGACTTTATTCATCGGCAAGCCGGAAGAACCCATAAGGGGAGCAAACGCCCAAAAAAACTCAAAGACACAAACCACACCCACGAGGCACCAGAACAACACAGGAAAACAAAACACAAAACCAGACACTACAAATCACCCCAATGAGTGAAATCCCACTCAGAACATGACCCTGAGCCCTTTTTTGCAAGTCTATCCGCAAAGGCATTGAAGGACCTAGAACTGAAGACAATAGACACTTGAGGAAGCGACTTGAGGCTGCTGCGGATTTCATATGTGGAGTTGAAATGGTTCAAACTACCAAAAGCACCTTCATTGACCCAAAACACGGCAGTTTTGGAGTCACTCACGATGAGAATATCTTATGCATTTTTATAGAGAACGTAAGGGAAATTTGACCCAAAAATTACGGGGCGCTTATTTCACTACATAATGCGCATTTATCCTAATTTTTTCTACGGAACAACTTAATATGGTGCATTCTTCCTATGTTAAAAATTCTAGGTAATTTTTAAAGTTTTGCAAATTATGCATTTTTATATCGGTAAATAGGGGAAATTTGACCGAAAAATTACCAGCAGCATATTTCATTACATAATGAGCTTTTATCCTAATTTTTTCTATGGAACTACTTAAAATGGTGTATTCTTCCTATGTTAAAAATTCTAGGTAATTTTAAAATTTTTGCAAGTTATGTATTTTATAGAGGTACTAAGGGGAATTTGACCCAAAAATTACGAGGCGCTTATTTCATTACGTAATGCGTTGAAACTATATAATATGTGTCTAAATTACTTAGAGAGGGGGTGAATATATTTTAATCAAGTTAATTACCAACTTTTCTTGATTAGTCAATATTCAAAAAATCACCCAAATTAAACAAATACAATCAACGAAATTTAGATGCCGAAAAACAATAAATTGCACGTTGATTGATTTACGTGAGAAACCCTCCAATTGGGAAAAACTCACAGGCTATTGTGCTAGCCGCATACAGTCCTCAAATCCACTACTTGAATAAAAGTTTACAACTTAGGTTGACCCCAAGTCAAACCATTCTTGGTCACTAACCCTTCCACTCTACCTAACAGGCCTTTAATAGTGAACCTAGACCTACTTGCTAGTGCATTAAACCACTTAGTAGGTTTAAATCTCAAAGAAGAGTACACAACCTAAGTGAATATTAAATGCATAAATGCTAAGTAACACATTTAATGCTTATCTAATCATGGATGAACATATCAAACAATCCTAGATATCATGTTGCAACATGTCATATATAAAACTTAGCTATATAAAATAAATGCAATCCAAAATGCAATAGCTATCACAATACAACAACCCAACAATCAACACAAAAAATCTCAACTTGTATATGAAAAACTTAGTCTAGATGCAAACAAGTTATAAAATAGAACACAAAAATAGATGAAGATGGTGTTCTACTTACCAAGTCATGTGTGTTGAAGAAAACTCATGCAAGAAAATTATGAGGCACTTATTTCATTACATAATGCGCTTTTATCCTATTTTTTTTCCATGAAAGTACTTAAAATGGTGTATTATTCCTATGTCAAAAATTCTAGGTAATTTTAAAAGTTTTGCAAATTATGCATTTTTTATAGGTAAATAAGGGAAATTTAACCGAAAAATTACAAGCCGCTAATTTCATTACATAATGAGCTTTTATACTGATTTTTTCCATGGAACTTCTGAAAATGGTGTACTCTTCCTATGTTAAAACTTTTAGGTAATTTAAAATTTCTTACAAATTATGCATTTTTATAGAGCTTAGTATGGGAAATTTGACCCGAAAATTACGAGACGCTTATTTCATTACATAATGCGTTTTTATCCTCTCTTTTTTTTTTCCTTGTAACTTCTTAAAATGGTGTATTATGCCTATGCCAAAAATTCTAGGTAATTTTAAAAGTTTTGTAAATTATGCATTTTAATAGAGTCAGGGAAATTTGACCCGAAAATTTTGAGGCGCTTATTCATTATATAATGAATTTTTATCCTAATTTTTTCTATGGAACAACTTAAATGGTAGTCTCTTCCTATGTTAAAAACTCTAGGTAATTTTAAAAAAATTTCAAATTATGCATTTTTTTTATAGGTAAATAAGGGCAATTTGACTAAAAAAATTACGAGATGCTTAGTTCATTACATAATGAGCTTTTATCCTGATTTTTTTCCATGGAACTACTTGAAATGGTGTATTCTTCCTATTTTAAAAATTCTAGGTAATTTTAAATTTTTTGCTAATTATGCATTTTTATAGAGCTTAGTTAAAATGAGAAATTTGACCTGGAAATTACGAGGAGCTTATTTCATTACATAATGCGCTTTTACCCTGATTTTTTTCCTTTTAACTACTTTAAATGGTGTATTCTGCCTATATCAAAAATTTTAGGGTCTTCCTATTTTAAAACTTACATATTTTAAAATTTCTAGGTAATTTTAAAAATTTTGCAAATTATGAATTTTTATAGAGTTTAGTAAGGGAAATTTGACCCTAAAATTACGAGGCGCTTATTTCATTACTTAATGCGCTTTTATCCTATTTTTTTTCATGGAACTACTTAAAATGGTGTATTATTCCTATGACAAAAACTCAAGGTCATTTTAAAATTTTTACAAATTATGCATTTTTATAGAGATTAGTAAGGGAAATTTTACGCGAAAATTACGAGACGTTTATTTCATTACATAATTCGCTTTTATCCTAATTTTTTCCATGGAACTAATTAAAATAGTGTATTCTTTCTATGTTAAAAATTCTAGGTAATTTTAAATTTTTTGAAAATTATGCATTTTTATAGAGTAAGGGAAATTTAACCCGAAAATTACAAGGTGCTTATTTCATTACATAATGCACGTTTATCCTATTTTTTTTTCCATAGAAGTACTTAAAATGGTTGATAACCTATGTCAAAAATTCTAGGTAATTTTAAAAAATTTGCAAATTATGCATTTTTATAGAGGTTAGTAAGGGAAATTTAACTCAAAAATTATGAAACGCTTTTTTCATTACCTAATGAACTTTTATCCTTCTTCTTTTTTTTTTTTTTTTTTTTCATGGAACTACTTAAAATGGTGTATTCTTCCTATGTTAAAAATCGTAGGTAATTTTAAATTTTTTGCAAATTTTGCATTTTTATAGAGCTTAGTTTGGGAAATTACAAGACGCTTATTTCATAACTGTTGCATGTATAAATTCACCAAGCAGACACGTCACCAAAGGAGTCAATAAATGATGAAGAAAAGGTTGCCACGTCACTCATTGACCGGGTCAAGGGAGAAAATGTGGCAAGCCAGAATGTTGATGCCTTAAATCAATAAAGTCAAAGGTGTGGTCGCCAGAACTAGATATATACTCGCCACAGGTAGAAATGTGGTCGCCGAAGGACAAAACCCAGGAGTGAAGGTGCTCACTACATCAGCGTACTAGGCCCGAACCGACTCGGCAGAAACACAGAAATAAACCCTGAACTTTAGAAGACTAAATTCAACACGGAGAAGTTAGAATAAAGAGGAAATCCTAATCCATTATGACGTGGGATTCCTAACACGAATCAAAGAGGAAATCCCACCACCAACATAATTAGGACTAGGGAAAAACCTTAATTATCATGTATAAATAGAACCACTTATCCCACGAGGGAAGGGTTCAAAAACCAAGAGAGAAAAGAGCAATTGTACGAGAGATCTGAGTGTGTAACAAAGCAATAAGTCTAGTATTATTTTTCTGCCCTCGAGGGCACCGTGGTTTTTTCCCATTCAAGGGTTTTCCACGTAAAATCTGTCTCTTGCATGCATTGATTATTTTCTCGTTTTACGTTTAATTGATATAATTGTTGAGTGCGTGGCAATCTAAATTTCACCGTCAACAATAACGTAATGTGCTTTTATCCTCTCTTTTTTCCATGTAACTACTTAAAATGGTGTATTATGCCTATATCAAAAATTCTAGGTAATTTTAAAAGTTTTGCAAATTATGCATTTTTATAAAAGTTAGTAAGGGAAATTTGACTCGAAAATTACGAAGCGCTTATTTCATTACATATTGAACTTTTATCCTAATTATTTCAATGGAACAACTTAAAATGGTATATTCTTCCTATGTTAAAAATTCTAGGTAATTTTAAAAGTTTTTCAAATTATGAATTTTTTATAGGTAAATAAGGGAAATTTGAACGAAAAATTACGAGCCGCTTATTTCATTATATAATGAGGTTTTATCCTAATTTTTTCCATGGAACTACTTTAAATGGTGTATGAGGGGTGGGCGTTTTCAGGTTGGGTTGGGTTGGGTTGAAAAATTTTCAACCCAATCCAACCCAACAAAAATTTTAACCTAACCCAATATTTGTCGGGTTAGATTGAGTTGATCGGGTTGGGCTTTTTAAGCCCAATAGAAAAAATATATTTGAATTTAAATTTAAAATAATTTTTCACCCTAATATCATATCACATAGAGTTTAGATTTCTTATAAGCATAAAAATCAAATGACAACATATAATATAAATTGTTTAAATATCTGTTGCATCATTAAAAAATAAAAATATAACTATTTATCCAACTTGGAAAGTCTCCATTTAAGCCTCCCATCCATTTTACAATTATAATCAATTCGTCAAATATCTCGTGGTTGAATAATCTATTATTATTTCAACCAACATAATAGTTTGAGTTATATATAATTATTAGACTTTTTTCTACCAAATTCTTAATCAAATCCTAAGGAAAAAAAAATATTTTTTTTAAAGTATAATCAAGGATGTGTCAATTAATACAAAATATGAAGACAATATAATAGCATATTTTTAATAAATGTATTATATAGTATGGTATAAAATATTTAAAATTATGTATTTATATTTGTGATTTATAATATTATAAATGGTGCATTAGTAAAAAATTTAAATATTAAAAAAAATGAGATTTCATAATAAATCTAATAATAAATAAAATTATTTAATTTATTTTTTATTATTTATGTCGGGTTGTCGGGTTGTCGGGTTGGGTTGGTTTATAGTTTATTAACCCAACCCAACCCAATCAAGTCGGGTTGGGTAAGGTTGGTCGGGTTGGTGCCCACCCCTAGGTGTATCCTTTCAATGTTAAAAATTCTAGGTAATTTTAAACATTTTCCAAATTAGGCATTTTTATAAAGGTTAGTTAGAATGCGAAATTTGACCAGAAAATTACGAGGAGCTTATTTCATTACATAATGCGCTTTTATCCTTCTTTTTCTTTTTTTTTTCCTTTTAACTACTTAAAATGGTGTATTCTGCTAATATCAATCATACTAGGGAATTTTAAAAGTTTTGCAAATTATGCATTTTTATAGAGGTTATTATGGGGAATTTGACCCGAAAATTACGTGGCGCTTATTTCATTATATAATGTGCTTTCATCCTAATTTTTTTCATGGAACTACTTAACATGGTGTATTCTTCCTATGATAAAAATTCTAGTTAATTTTAAAAATTTTGCAAATTATTCATTTTTATATAGGTAAATAAGGGAAATTTGACCAAAAAATTACGAGCCGCATATTTCATTACATAATGAGCTTTTATCCTAGTTTTTCCCATGGAACTACTTAAAATGTTGTATTCTTCCTATGTTAAAACTTCTAGGTAATTTTAAAAGTTTTGCAAATTATGCATTTTTATATAGGTTAGTAAGGGAAATTTGACCCAAAAATTACGAGCCGCATATTTCATTACATAATGAGCTCTTATCCTAATTTTTTCCATGGAACTACTTAAAATGATGTATTCTTCCTATGATAAAAAATCTAGGTAATTTTAAAATTTTTGTAAATTATGCATTTTTTTTAGAGGTTAGTATGTGAAATTTGACCCGAAAATTACGAGGCGATTATTTCATTACATAATGCGTTTTTATCCTATTTTTTTCCATATAACTACTTAAAATGGGGTATTATGCCTATGTCAAAAATTCTAGTTAATTTTAAACGTTTTGCAAATTATGCATTTTTATAAAGGTTAATTAGAATGAGAAATTTGACATGAAAAATACATGGCGCTTATTTCATTACATAATGTGCTTTTATCCTAATTTTTTCCATGGAACTACTTGAAATGGTGTATTCTTCCTATGATAAAAATTCTAGGTAATTTTAAAAAATTTACAAATTATGCATTTTTATATAGGTAAATAAGGGAAATTTGACTGACAAATTATGAGACGCATATTTCATTACATAATGAGCTTTTATCCTAGTTTTTTTCCATGGAACTATTTAAAATGTTGTATTATTCCTATGTTAAAATTTCTAGGTAATTTTAAAAGTTTTGCAAATTATGCATTTTTATATAGGTTAGTAAGGGAAATTTGACCCGAAAATTACTATCCACATATTTCATTACATAATGAGCTTTTATCCTAATTTTTTCCATGGAACTACTAAAAATAGTGTATCCTTTCTATGTTAAAAATTCTAGATAATTTTAAAAATTTTGCAAATTATGCATTTTTTTAGAGGTTAGTATGGGAAATTTGACCTGAAAATTATGAGGCGCTTATTTCATTACATAATGCGCTTTTATCCTATTTTTTTCCTTGTAACTACTTAAAATGGGGTATTATGCCTATGTTAAAAATTATAGGTAATTTTAAACGTTTTGCAAATTATGCATTTTTATAAAGGTTAGCTAGAATGTGAAATTTGGCCTAAAATTACAAAGAGCTTATTTCATTACATAATGCACATTTATCCTGTTTTTTTTTTTTTTAATTTTAACTACAGAAAATGGTGTATTCTGCTAATATCAAAAATACTAGGGAATTTTAAAAGTTTTGCAAATTATGCATTTTTACAAAGGTTAGTAAGGGAAATTTGAGGTTAGTATGGGAAATTTGACCCGAAAATTACGAGGCACTTATTTCATTACATAATGCGCTCCTATCCTACTTTTTTCCTTGTAACTACTTAAAATGGGGTATTATGCCTATGTCAAAAATTCTAGGTAATTTAAAACGTTTTGTAAATTATGCATTTTTACAAAGGTTAGTTAAAATGTGAAATTTGACCTGAAAATTACGAGGTGCTTATTTCATTACATAATGCGCATTTATCCTTTTTTTTTCCTTTTAACTACTTAAAATGATGTATTTTGCTAATATCAAAAATACTAGGGAATTATAAAAGTTTTGCAAATTATGCATTTTTACAGAGGTTAGTAAGGGAAATGTGATCCGAAAATTACGTGGCACATATTTCATTACATAATGCGCTTTTATCCTAATTTTTTCCATGGAACTACTTAAAATTGTGTATTATTCCTATGATAAAAATTATAGGTAATTTTAAAATTTTTGCAAATTATGCATTTTTATATAAGTAAATAAGGGAAATTTGACCAAAAAATTACGAGCCACATATTTCATTACATAATGAGCTTTAATCCTAGTTTTTTCCATGGAACTACTTAAAATGTTGTATTCTTCTTATGTTAAAAATTCTAGGTAATTTTAAAATTTTTGCAAATTATGCATTTTTTTTAGAGGTTAGTATGAGAAATTTGACCCGAAAATCACGAGGAGCTTATTTCACTACATAATTCGCTATTATCCTATTTTTTTCCTTGTAACTACTTTAAATGGTGTATTATGCCTATGTCAAAAATTCTATGTAATTTTAAATGTTTTGCAAATTATGCATTTTTATCGAGGTTAGAAAGGGAAATTTGACCCGAAAATTACGAGGAGCTTATTTCATTACATAATGCGCTTTTATCCTAATTTTTTCCTTGGAACTACTTAAAATGGTATATTCTTCCTATGTTAAAAATTCTAGGTAATTTTAAATTTTTCCAAATTATGCATTTTATAGAGGTTAGTAAGGGAAATTTGAGCTGAAAATTACTAGGCGCTTATTTCACAACATAATGCGCTTTTATCCTTGTTTTTTCCATGGAACAACTTTAAATGATATATTCTTCCTATGTTAAAAATACTAGGTAATTTTAAAAGTTTCATAAATTATGCATTTTAAAATAGGTAAATAAGGGAAATTTGACAGAAAAATTAAGAGCCGCATATTTCAATACATAATGATCATTTATCCTAATTTTTTCCATGGAACTACTTAAAAATGGTGTATTCATCATATGTTAAAAATTCTAGGTAATTTTAAAAGTTTTACAAATTATACATTTTTATAAAGGGTATTAAGGGAAATTTTACCAGAAAATGACGAGGCGCTTGTTTCATTACATAATGCGCTTTTATCCTAATTTATTATGTGAAACTACTTAAAATGGTGTATTCTTCCTATGTTAAAAATTCTAGGTAATTTTAAACTTTCCAAATTATGCATTGTAGGGGAAATTTGACCCGAAAATTACAAGGCACTTAATTCAATACATAATGCGCTTTTATACTTGCTTTTTCCATGGATCCACTTAAAATGGTGTATTCTACCTATGTTAAAAATTCTAGGCAATTTTAAAAATTTTGCAAATTATGCATTTTTATAGAGTTTATCACGGAAATTTGACCCGAAAATTACATGGCGCTTATTTCATTACATAATGCGCTTTTATCCTAATTTTTTCCATGGAACTACTTAAAATTGTGTATTCTTCCTAAGTCAAAAATTCTTGGTAATTTTAAAAGTTTAGCAAATTATGCATTTTTTTAGAGGCTAGTATGGGAAATTTGACTCGAAAATTACGATGCGCTTATTTCATTACATAATGTGCTTTTTTCCCATTTTTTTCCTTGTAACGGCTTAAAATGGTATATTATGCCTATGTCAAAAATTCTAGGTAATTTTAAACGTTTTTCAAATTATGCATTTTTATAGAGGTTAGTAAGGGAAATTTGACCCAAAAATTACAAGGCGCTTATTTCATTACATAGCACGCTTTTATCCTATTTATTTTCTATGAACTACTAAAATGGTGTATTCTTCCTATGTTAAATATTCTAGGTAATTTTAAAATTTTTGCAAATTATGCTTTTTTACATAGGTAAATAAGGGAAATTTAACCGAAAAATTATGAGCCGCATATTTCTTTACAAAATGAGCTTTTATCCTAATTTTTTCCATGGAACTACTTAAAATGGTGTATTCTTCCACTGTTAAAAATTCTAGGTAATTTTTTTTAAAAAAAATCAAATTATGCATTTTTTTTAGTGGTTAGTTTGAGAAATTTGACCCGAAAATTACGAGGAGCTTATTTCACTACATAATGTGCTCCTATCCTATTTTTTTTCCTTGTAACTACTTAAAATGGTGTATTATGCCTACATCAAAAATTTTAGGTAATTTTAAACTTTTTTGCAAATTTTGCAATTTTATAAAGGTTAGTAAGGGAAATTTGACACGAGACGCATATTTCATTACATAATGCGCTTTTATCCTTGTTTTTTCCATGGAACCACTTAAAATGGTGTATTATTCCTATGTTAAAAATTCTATGCAATTTTAAAAGTTTTACAAATTATGCATTTTTATAAATGGAAATTTGACCCGAAAATTACGTGGCGCTTATTTCATTACATTATGCGCTTTTATCATAATTATTTCCAGGGAACTACTTAAAATGGTGTATTCTTCCTATTTTAAAAATTCTAGGTAATTTTAAAAGTTTAGAAAATTATGCATTTTTATCTAGGTAAATAAGGAAAATTTGACCGAAAAATTACAAGCCGCATATCTCAATACATAATGATCTTTTATCCTAATTTTTTCCATGGAATTACTTAAAATGGTGTAATCTTCCTATGTTAAAAATTCTAGGTAATTTTAAAAATTTTTGCAAATTATTCATTTTTATATAGGTTCACATTTAATTACATAATGAGCTTTTATCCTAATTATTTCAATTGAACTACTTAAAATGGTGTATTCTTCCTATGTTGAAAATTCTACGTAATTTTAAAAGTTTTGCAAATTATACATTTTCTTAGAGGTTAGTATGGGAAATTTGACCCGAAAATTACGAGGCACTTATTTTATCACATAATGCGCTTTTATCTTCTTTTTTTTCCTTGTAACTACTTAAAATGGTGTACTATACCTTTGTCAAAAATTCTAGGTAATTTTAAACGTTTTGCAAATTATTAAGGTAAATTTGACTCGAAAATTACGAAGCGCTTATTTCATTACATAATGAGCTTTTATCCTAATTTTTCCAGGAACTACTTAAAATGGTGTATTCTTCCTATATTAAAAATTCTGGGTAATTTTAAAAGTTTATAAATTATGCTTTTTTATATATAAGGGAAATTTGACCGAAAAATTACGAGCCATATACTTCATTACATAATAAGCTTTTATCCTAATTTTTTCCATGGAACTACTTAAAATGGTGAATTCTGTCTATGTTGAAAATTCAAGGTAATTTTAAAAGTTTTGCAAATTATGCATTTTTTTTTAGAGGTTAGTATGGTATATTTGACCAGAAAATTACGAGGCGCTTATTTCATTACATAATACGTTTTTTTCCTAATTTTTTCCTTGTAACTACTTAAAATGTTTTATTATGCCTATGTCAAAATTTCTACGTACTTTTAAACGTTTTGCAAATTATGCATTTTTATAAAGATTAGTAAGGGAAATTTGACCCAAAAATTACAAGGAGCTTATTTCATTACATAAGGAGCTTTTATCCTAATTTTTTCCATGGAACTACTTAAAATATTGTATTCTTCCTATGTTGAAAATTCTAGGTAATTTTAAAAGTTTTTTCAAATTATGCATTTTTATAGAGGTTAGTAATGGAAATTTGACCTGAAAATTACGTGGCGTTTATTTCATTACATATTGCACTTTTATCCTAATTTATTCCATGGAACTACTAAAAATGGTGTATTCTTCCTATGTTAAAAATTCTAGGTAATTTTAAAAGTTTTGCAAATTATGCAATTTTTTAAAAGGTAAATAAGGAAAATTTGTCCGAAAAATTACTAGCCGCATATCTCAATACATAATGATCTTTTATCCTAATTTTTTCCATGGAACTACTTAAAAATGGTGTATTCATCCTTTGTTAAAAATTCAACATAATTTTAATAATTTGCAAATTATGCATTTTTATAAAGGTTATTAATGGAAATTTGACCTGAAAATGACGAGGCGCTTGTTTCATTACATAATGCGCTTTTATCCTAATTTTTTCCGCGGAACTACTTAAAATGGTGTATTCTTCCTATGTTAAAAAATCTAGGTAATTTTAACTTTTTCCAAATTATACATTTTTATAGAGGTTAGTAAGGGAAATTTGACCTGAAAATTACAATGCGCTTATTTCAATACATAATGCGCTTTTATCCTTGTTTTTTCCACGGAGCTACTTAAAATGGTGTATTATTCCTATGTAAAATATTCTAGTTAATTTTAAAAGTTTTGCAAATTATGCATTTTTTTAGAGGTTAGTATGGGATATTTGACCGTAAAATTACAAGGCGCTTATTTCATTACATAATGCGTTTTTTCCCTAATTTTTTCCTTGTAACTACTTAAAATGGTTTATTATTCCTATGTCAAAATTTCTACGTACTTTTAAACGTTTTGCAAATTATGCATTTTTATAAAGGTTAGTATGGGAAATTTGACCCAAAAATTACGAGGAGCTTATTTCATTACATAAGGAGCTTTTATCCTAATTTTTTCCATGGAACTACTTAAAATAATGTATTCTTCCTATGTTGAAAATTCTAGGTAATTTTAAAAGTTTTTTCAAATTATGCATTTTAATAGAGGTAGTAAGGGAAATTTGACCCGAAAATTACTTGGCGTTTATTTCATTACATAATGCACTTTTATCCTAATTTATTCCATGGAACTACTAAAAATGGTGTATTCTTCCTATGTTAAAAATTCTAGGTAATTTTAAAAGTTTTGCAAATTATGCAATTTTTTAAAAGGTAAATAAGGAAAATTTGACCGAAAAATTACGATCCGCATATCTCAATACATAATGATCTTTTATCCTAATTTTTTCCATGGAACTACCTAAAAATGGTGTATTCATCCTATGTTAAAAATTCAACGTAATTTTAAAAATTTGCAAATTACGCATTTTTATAAAGGTTATTAATGGAAATTTGACCCGAAAATGACGAGGCGCTTGTTTCATTGTATAATGCGCTTTTTTCCTAATTTTTTCCGTGGAACTACTTAAAATGGTGTATTCTTCCTATGTTAAAAAATCTAGGTAATTTTAACTTTTTCCAAATTATACATTTTTATAAAGGTTAGTAAGGGAAATTTGACCTGAATATTACAATGCACTTATTTCAATACATAATGTGCTTTTATCCTTGTTTTTTCCTTGGAACTACTTAAAATGGTGTATTATCCCTATGTAAAATATTCCAGTTAATTTTAAAAGTTTTGCAAATTATGCATTTTTTTAGAGTTTAGTAAGGGAAATTTGCACTAAAATTACGATGCGCTTATTTCATTACATAATGACCTTTTATCCCAATTTTTTACATAGAACTACTTAAAATGGTGTATTCTTTCTATTTTAAAATTTCTAGTTAATTTTAATTTTTTTGTAAATTATGCATTTTTATAGAGGTTTGCAAATTATACATTTTTATAGAGGTTAGTAAGGGAAATTTGACACAAAAATTACATGGCGCTTATTTTGTTACATAATACGCATTAATCCTATTTTTTTCCCTGGAATTAATTAAAATGGTATATTATTCGTATGTCAAATATTCTAGGTAATTTTAAAAGTTTTGCAAATTATGCATTTTTATTAACGTTAGTAAGGAAAATTTGACCCGAAAATTACGAGGAGCTTATTTCATTATTTAATGCGATTTTATCCTAATTTTTTCCTTGGAACTACTTAAAATAATGTATTCTTCCTATGTTGAAAATTCTAGGAAATTTTAAAAGTTTTACAAATTATGCATTTTTATAAAGGTTAAGAAAGGAAATTTGACCCGAAAATTGTGTGGCGCTTATTTCATTACGTAATGCACTTTTATCCTAATTTTTTCCATGGAACTACTTAAAATGGTGTATTCTTGCTATGTTAAAAATTCTAGATAATTTTAAAAGTTTTACAAATTATGCATTTTTATAAAGGTAAATAAGGGAAATTTGACCGAAAAATTACGAGCCGTATATTTCATTACATAATGAGCTTTTGTCCTAATATTTTCCATTGAACTACTTAAAACGGTGTATTCTTCCAATGTTAAAAATTCTAGATAATTTTAAACGCTTTGCAAAATATGCATTTTTATATAGGTTTGTAAGGGAAATTTGACCCGAAAATTACGAGACGCGTATTTCATTACATAATGAGCTTTTTCCTAATATTTTCCATGTAACTACTTAAAACGGTGTATTCTTCCTATGTTAAAAATTCTAGGTAATTTAAAAAAAAAAATCAAATTATGCATTTTTTTAGAGGTTAGTTTGAGTACTAAGAGCTTATTTCAATACATAATGCGCTTTTATCCTCTCTTTTTTTCCTTGTAACTACTTAAAATGCTGTATTATGCCTACGTCAAAAATTCTAGGTAATATTAAAAATTTTGCAATTTTTGCATTTTTATAAGGGTTAGTAAGGGAAATTTGACCCGAAAATTACGAGGCGGATATTTCATTACATAATGCGCTTTTATCCTAATTTTTTCAATGGAACTACTTAAAATAGTGTATTTTCCTATGTCAAAAATTCTAGGTAATTTTAAATTTAGAAAGTAGCACTAGACACCATTAATTGGTGGATGGAGTCCCAAAAAGGCCACCAGCTATTCAAATTGTTCCAAAATCACCATTTTGACGAAACATTGTTCATTGGCAGCCATTTTGTTAAATCTAACAGAAAGCTGCCATTATCTATGACATGGCACTCCTAAAAAATAAAATAGCACTAGACACATTTAATTGGTTGGTGGAGTCCCAAAAATGTCATTATTTCCATCTCTGCAAACTATTCAAATCTGACCTATGTCCACATTCAAGTGCACATCTCTAAAAATACTCAACGTTATTTGATCAAATTTTGACACAAGAAAGTAGACATGCAAACAAACACTTTTCATTCAGAAAATATTCCAAAAATCGATTTGGAAAAGTGTGAAAATAAGCGATGAACACAGCTACACTCGCGGATTCGCGTTGCTTTTGACCTTTGACTGAATAATTGATCATAACTTTCAAAATACCGCCGAGAATTTTACATTTTTTATACCGTTGGATTCGTATCGAAAAATCAAAGAACTCAACATGGACGAAAAAATTTATTTCCTTTCCAAGAGATACAGTTTTAAAAAAATAGCGATGAGCACAGCTCACTCACGGATTCGTGTCACTTCTGACCTTTGACTGAATAACTGATCATAACTTTCAAAATACCATCCAGAATTTTACGTTTTTTATACCGTTGGATTCGTATCAAAAAATTAAAGAACCCAACATGGACAAAAAAATTTATTTCCTTGCCAAAAGATACAGTTTTAAGGAAAAAGAGTGATGAACACACCTCACTCATGGATTGCGTGTCGCTTCTGACCTTTGACTGAATAATTGATCATAACTTCCAAAATACCGCCAAAAATTTTATGTTATTTATACCGTTGGATTCGTATCAAAAAATCGAAGAACCCAACGTGGACGAAAAAATTTATTTCCTTGCCAAAAGATACAATTTTAAGGAAAAAGAGCGATGAACACAACTCACTCGCGGATAGCGCGTCGCTTCTGACCTTTAACTGAATAATTGATCATAACTTTCAAAATACTGCCCAAAATTTTACATTTTTTATACTGTTGGATTCGTATCGAAAAATTGAAGAACCCAACGCTAACGAAAAAATTTACTTCCTTGCCAAAAGATACAGTTTTAAGGAAAAAGTTTACACAAAAATATCTCCAGCAAAACACAAAACCACACAAAAAATGAAATGAAAAATAAACCGACTTCTTTTGCTTTTTTTGTAGTAGTGACTTGAAAAGAAAAGTGAAAAAATGTTTTGAACATCTTTGTCAAATTGTGCCCTAAGATGGTGACTTGATAATTTTACAATATTGCCCCTTCTTGTTTTATTATTTTAACCTCGATTCTAACAGGTTATGACATAGGCAAACGGTTATGACATAAGCAAACGGACTTCAAACAATTAATGGGCAAAGTGTCAACAATTGATACTTTCTTTCAATAGAATGGCTAATTTGAGCCATTTGGAAAAATTAATGGCCATTTAGGGACCGCCTCACCAAATTAGTGGCTTTAGATATCACTGACCCTTTTAAATATTTCCAAATTATGCATTTTTATAGAGATTAGTAAGGGAAATTTGACCCAAAAATTACAAGGCACTTATTGCATTACATAATGTGCTTTTATCCTTGTTTTTTCCATGGAACACTACAACAAATTAGGTCTACCGCAACACGCAATGTGTGTTGCAAAAACTTTTCGCAACATGCATTGCCTGTTGTTGATACACCTGTTGCTAAAAGATGATATGCATTTTACAACTTACACCGCGTGTTGTCGTAGATATAATAACAACATGAAGTGTGCGTTGTTATAACTAATGACAACGTCAATGTATGTTGTCGTAGATATTTGTAACAACGCACCACGTTTGTTTTCAAAAATATTTATGGCAACATGCACTGTACATAAACGTCTATAACAACACGCATTGTGTGTTGCTGTAGATAAGTACCACAACAAATGTAGTACGTTGCGGTAGATGTTAACACTCCGCCGTCGCCATCCAGCCACCCGACATCGCCATCCAGCCACCCGACGTCGTCCAACAACCCACCTCTGTCGCTGCCGGCCATCCGGCCGCCATCTGGCCACTCGACACTGTCAGGCAACCCACCTCCGTCGCCGCCAGCCGTCCGAAAACCCACAGTCGCCACCGTCTGGTCGGCCACCCACCATTGTTGTCGTCTGTCAACCATCCAGCCACCAACCACCGTCCGCCGTCCACTGTCGGACCACGACCACCACCTCCGGCAACCCACCGTTGCCGACGTCCATCCGACCACCCACCATCATCGCCACCGTCCACCGTCCAAACGCCTCCAGCCACTTTTGATAATAATTAACTGTCATTAGTAGGAATTGAACTTGAGACCTCAAGTCAATAGTTGGAAATCTTTACCACTTGACTAAAATACTTGTTGTGTTAACAATTGAATAATATTTATATATAACCTATATGAATTGTTAGGAAAAAAAAAAAAAAAAAAAAAAAAACCTTGTTAGATAAATTTAAATTTATGCAACTAATCAAAATTCTAATTTCTACGACAGACATATATTAAAAAATATTTATTGAAACTTTTAATAAAATTATATTTTTTAAATCATATATAGTCGAGTTATTGGTCAATACTCTATGGTCACGTTTGGTTATATGCATGGTGAAATAGTAATTGGAATGGTAATGAGAATGAGAATGAGAATAAGAATAAGAATAAGAATGGAAAGGAAATGAAAGGAAAACTAAGTTTTTTGTTTGGTTGAAACTTTAGAATTAATGTCTGAATCAGTATTATTTTGTTCGGTTAACGACGGAATGGAATTGAGTTAACTGTATTTTAACCAAAATACCCCTAATTATAAAACATTCATAATAACAAGATATATTATGGATAATAATAGTAAAATATAAAAGTATATTATATATATAAATATAATTATATATTATTTAATAAATAATATATAATATATATAATATATAATTTACAATATATACATATTATATTATAGAATATATATAATAATATGTTTATATAATATAAATATATAATATATATCCTTAATTATAAACATTCATAATAACATGATATATTATGGATAATAATAATAATAAAATATAAAAGTATATTATATATATAATTATATATTATTAAATATAATAATATATTATTTATATATATAATATATAATAGATTTCTATAGCTGAATTGAATAAAAATAAATAACTAAATATTTAAATAATAAATTTTAGTCAAAATTTTAAGCTTTTTAATGTAGCGTAACCACCCTAATAATTATGTTATTGCTATATATCTGTCTATATTGGTACAGTAAACATCATTTAATAATATAAATAAAATGATCATATATTAAATTTTTATTTTTATCTATTTAGATTAAATTAATTAGTATAAAAAAATAATGAGCATTAAAAACACCGTATTTTGAAAACGAATATTTAGTTATTTTTAACAACATGCATAATCTAGTTGTAAAAACTCCGAGTTTCGACAACATTAAAACAAAGTATGTTGTTAAAGATAAGTCTAAGACAACAATAAGATTGGTGTGTTACAGAATATGTTACTTTTAACAACATAAGTAAGTGCGTGTTGCGAAAGACACATTTTTAACAACAAGCAAAGCTGTGCGTTGCGGAAGATAAACCCTTTTAACAACGTGCATATTGCGTGTTGTGAAATGTAGGAAATTTAGCAACATGCAAGTCTACGTGTTGCGAAACTCAAGACATTTAACAACATGCGGGTTTGTGTGTTGCAAAATACAAGAAATTTAACAACATGCAAATTTGCGTGTTGCGAAAAACTAATAGTTTAACATGCGAACTTGTGTTTTACGAAAGACAAGTTGTTTAACAACTTGCGTAAAATGTGTGTTGTCATATATTGTGATTTTTTAACAACTCGCATTGCGTGTTGTAATACATAACCTTTCGCAACATTTATCAGTTATACGTTGCAATATGTGTCCCATTATTGACTACTTACGCATGTGTGTTGTTGTAAATCACTTCCACAACATGCATTTTTCGCGCGTTGCGATATGTGACTTTTGGCAACATTTACCTGATGTATGTTGCTAATTGAATGTTGTCTTAGACTATTTTTCTTGTAGTAGAACCACTTAAAATGGTGTATTCTCCCTATGTTAAAAATTCTAGGCAATTTTAAAAATTTTGAAAATTATGCATTTTATAGAGGTTGGTATTGGAAATTTGACCCCAAAACTAAGTGGCGCTTATTTTATTACATTATGCACTTTTATCCTAATTATTTCCATGGAACTACTTAAAATGGTGTATTCTTCATATTTTAAAATTTCTAGGTAATTTTAAAAGTTTTGAAAATTATGCATTTTTATATAGGTAAATAAGGGAAATTTGACCGAAAAATTACGAGCCGCATATTTCATTTCATAATGAGCTATTATCCTAAATTTTTCCATGGAACTACTTAAAATGGTGTATTCTTCCTATGTTAAAAATTATAGGTAATTTTAAAAGTTTTTGCAAATTATGCATTTTTATATAGGTTAGTAAAGGAAATTTAACCCAAAAATTACAAGCCGGAAATTTCATTACATAATGAGCTTTTATCCTAATTTTTTCCATTGAACTACTTAAAATTGTGTATTCTTCCTATGTTAAAAATTCTAGGTAATTTTAAAAGTTTTACAAATTATACATTTTCTTAGACATGTGGGAAATTTGACCCGAAATTACGAGGCACTTATTTCATTACATAATACGCTTTTATCCTATTTTTTTCCTTGTAACTACTTAAAATGGTGTATTATGCCTATGTCAAAAATTCTAGGTAATTTTAAACGTTTTGCAAATTATGCATTTCTATAGAGGTTGTTAAGGGAAATTTGACCCGAAAATTACGAGGCATTTATTTCATTACATAATGCGCTTTTATCCTAATTTTTTCTAGGAACTACATAAAATGGTGTATTCTTCCTATGTGAAAAATTCTAGATAATTTTAAAAGTTTTGCAAATTATGCTTTTTTATATAGGTAAATAAGGGAAATTTGACCCAAAAATTACGAGCCACATATTTCATTACATAATAATAAGCTTTTATCCTAATTTTTTCTACTTAAAATGGTGTGTTCTATCTATGTTGAAAAATCGAGGTAATTTTAAAAGTTTTGCAAATTATGCATTTTTTTGGAGGTAGTATGGGATATTTGACCGGAAAATTACGAGGCGCTTATTTCATTACATAATGCGCTTTTTTCCTACTTTTTCCCTTGTAACTACTTAAAATGGTGTTTTATGCCTATGTCAAAATTTCTACGTACTTTTAAATGTTTTGCAAATTATGTATTTTTATAGAGGTTAGTAAGGGAAATTTGACCCAAAAATTTTGAGGATCTTATTTCATTACATAAGGAGCTTTTATCCTAATTTTTTTTCCTTGGACGTACTTCAAATGGTGCATTATTCTTATGTCAAATATTCTAGGTAATTTTAAAAGTTTTGAAAATTATGCATTTTTATAGAGGTTAGTAACGGAAATTTAACCCGAAAATTACGAGGAGATTTTTTCATTACACAATGAGCTTTTATCCTTTTTTTTTTTCCATGGAACAACTTAAAATGGTGTATTCTTCTAATATTAAAAATTCTAGGTAATTTTAAAATGTTTGTAAATTATGTATTTTTATAGATGTTAGTACGGGAAATTTGACCCGAAAATTACAAGGCACTTATTTCATAACATAATGCGCATTTATCTTATTTTTTTCCTTGGAACAACTTAAAATGGTGTATTATTCCTATGTCAAATATTCTAGGTAATTTTAAAAGTTTTGCAAATTATGTATTTTTATAGAGGTTAGTAAGAGAAATTTTACCCAAAAATAATGGTACGATTATTTCATTACATAATGCGCTTTTATCCTAAATTTTTCCATAGAACTAATTAAAATGGTGAATTCTTTCTATGTTAAAAATTATTGGTAATTTTAAAAATTTTGCGAATTGTGCATTATTATAGAGGTTAATAAGGGAAATTTGACCTGAAAATTACGAGGCGCATATTTCATTATATAATGCGCTTTTATCCTTGTTTTTTCTATGGAACTACTTATAATGGTGTATTATTCCTATGTCGAATATTCTAGGGAATTTTAAAAGTTTTGCTAATTATGTATTTTTGTAGAGGTTAGTAAGGGAAATTTAACCCGAAAATTATAGCACACTTATTTCCTTCCATAATGTGCTTTTATCCTAATTTTTTTCATGGAACTACTTAAAATAGTGTATTTTTCCTATTTTAAAAATTCTAGATAATTATAAATTTTTTGCAAATTATTCAATTTTATCAAGTTTAGTAAAGGAAATTTGACCCGAAAATTACGAAGCGCTTATTTCATTACATATTGTGCTTTTATCCTCTCTTTTTTATATATAATAGAAATACTTAAAATGGCTTATTATTCCTATTTCAAATATTCTAGGTAATTTTAAAAGTTTTGTAAATTTTGCATTTTTAAAAACGTTAGTAAAGGAAATTTAACACGAAAATTACGAGGCGCTTTTTTCATTATACAATGAGCATTTATCCTATTTTTTTCCATCGAACAACTTAAAATGGTGTGTTCTTCTTGTTAAAAATTCTAGATAATTTTAAAATTTTTGTAAATTATTTATTTTTATAGGGGTTAGTATGGTAAATTTAACCCGAAAATTACGAGGCACATATTTCATTACATAATGTGCTTTTATCCTTGTTTTTTCCATGGAACTACTTAAAATGATGTATTATTCCTATGTCAAATATTCTAAGGAATTTTAAAAGTTTTGCAAATTATACATTTTTGTAGAGGTTAGTAAGGGAAATTTGACCCGAAAATTATGACGCACTTATTTCCTTCCATAATGTGCTTTTATCCTAATTTTTTTAATGAAACTACTTAAAATGGTGTATTCTTCCTATTTTAAAAATTCTAAGTAATTTTAAAGGGTCAGTGATTTCTAAAGCCGCTAATTTGGTGAGGCGGTCCCTAAATGGCCACTAATTTTTTCAAATGGCTCAAATTAGCCATTCCATTGAAAAAAGTATCAATTGTTGCCACTTTACCCATTAATTGTTTGAAATCCGTTTGCTTATGTCATAACCTGTTAGAATCGATGTTAAAATAGTAAAACAAGAAGGGGCAATATTGTAAAATCATCAAGTCACCATCTTAGGGCACAATTTGACAAAGATGTTCAAAACTTTTTTCACTTTTCTTTTCAAGTCACTACTACAAAAAAACGCAAAAGAAATTCGTTTATTTTTCATTTCATTTTTTGTGTGGTTTTGTGTTCTACTGGAAATATTTTTATGTAAACTTTTTCCTTAAAATTGTATCTTTTGGCAAGGAAATAAATTTCTTCGAATTTTCGATACGAATCCAACGGTATAAAGAACGTAAAATTTTGGGCAGTATTTTGAAAGTTATGATCAATTATTCAGTCAAAGGTCAGAAGCAACGCGCAATCCGCGAGTGAGGTGTGTTTATCGCTCTTTTTCCTAAAAACTGTATCTTTTGGCAAGGAAATAAATTTTTTTCGTCCACATAGGATTCTTCGATTTTTCGATACGAATCCAACGGTATAAAGAACGTAAAATTTTGGGCGGTATTTTGAAAGTTATGATCAATTATTCAATCAAAGGTCAGAAGCGATGAGTAATCTGCGAGTGAGGTGTGTTCATCGCTCTTTTTCCTATCTTTGGGCAAGGAAATAATTTTTTTTGTCCACACTTGGTTCTTCGATTTTTCGATACGAATCCAACGGTATAAAGAATGTAAAATTCTGGTCGGTGTTTTGAAAGTTATGATCAATTATTCAGCCAAAGGTCATAAGTGACTCAAATCCACGAGTGAGCTGTGTTCGTCGCTCTTTTTCCTTAAAACTGTATCTTTTGGCAAGGAAATAAACTTTTTTGTCTATGTTGGATTCTTCGATTTTTCGATACGAATCCAACGGTATAAAACATGTAAAATTCTCGGCTGCATTCTGAAAGTTATGATCAATTATTCAGTCAAAGGTCAGAAGCAACGCGAATCCGCGAGTGAGCTGTGTTCATCGCTCATTTTCACACTTTTCCAAATTGATTTTTAGAATATTTTATGAATGAAAAGTGTTTGTTTGCATGTCTACTTTCTTGTGTCAAAATTTGAGCAAATAACGTTGAGTATTTTTAGAGATGTGCACTTGAATGTGGACATAAGTCAGATTTAAATAGTTTGCAAAGATGGAAATAATGGCCTTTTTGAGACTCCACCCACCAATTAATAATGTCTAGTGCTATTTTATTCTTTAAAAGTATCATGTCATAGATAACGGCAGCTTTCTGTTATATTTAACAGAATGGATGTCAATGAACAATGTTTCGCCAAAATGGTGATTTTGGAACAATTTGAATAGTCGGTGGCCTTTTTGGGACTCCATCCACCAATTAATGGTGTCTAGTGCTATTTTCTCAATTTTAAAATTTTTGCAAATTATGCAATTTTATAGAGTACAGTAAGGGAAATTTGACCCGAAAATTACGAGGCATTTATTTCATTACATAATGTGTTTGTATCCTATTTTTTTCCCTTAGAAGTACTTAACATGGTGTATTATTCCAATGTCAAATATTTTAGGCAATTTTAAAAGTTTTGCAAATTATGCATTTGTATAGAGGTTAGTGAGGGAAATTTAATCCAAAAATTACGAGTTTTTTCATTACACAATGAGCTTTATCCAAAAATTTTACATGGAACAACTTAAAATGGTGTATTCTTCCTATGTTAAAAATTATAGGTAATTTTGAAAATTATTTATTTTTAAAAAGGTAAGTATGGGAACATTGACCCGAAAATTACTAGACGCTTATTTCATTACATAATGCGCTTTAATCCTATTTTTTCTCCCTTGTAACTACTTAAAATGGTGTATTATGCCTATGTCAAATAATCAAGGGAATTTAAAAAGTTTTGCAAATTATGCATTTTTATAGAGGTTTGTAAGGGAAATTTGACCCGAAAATTATGACGCGATTATTTCATTACATAATGACCTTTTATCCAAAAAAAATTCATGGAACTACTTAAAATGGTGTATTCTTCCTATTTTAAAAATTCAAAGTAAATTTAAAAGTTTTACAATTTATGCATTTTTGTAGAGTAACGGAAAGGAAATTTTACCCGAAAATTATGAGAAGCTTATTTCATTACATAAGGCGCTTTTATCCTATTGTTTTCCATGCAACTACTTAAAATGGTTTATTATGCCTATATCAAAAATTCTAGGTAATTTTAAAATTTTTGTAAATTATTCGTTTTTATAGTGGTTAGTAAGGGAAATTTGACTCAAAAATTACGAGGCACTTATTTCATTACATAATGCACTTTTATCCTTGTTTTTTTTTTCCATGGAACTACTTAAAATGGTGTATTATTCCTATATCAAATATTCTAGGTAATTTTAAAAGTTTTGCAAATTATGTATTTTGACAGATGTTAGTAAAGGAAATTTGACCCTAACATTACGACGCGCTTATTTCATTATGTTGACGGTGAAATTTGGATTGCCACGCACTCAACAATTATATCAATTTAATATAAAACAAGAAAATTAAGAACACATGCAAAAGACAAGTTTTACGTGAAAAACCCTTGAATGGGAAAAAACCACGGCGCCCCTGAGAGCAGAAGAATAATACTAGGTTTTCGTTGTTTTGTTACACACTCAGATCTCTCACAATTGCTCTCTTTTCTTTCTATAGATTTCTGAACCCCTTCCTCGTGGGATAGGTGGTTCTATTTATACATGTTTACTTAGGGTTTCCCCTTGTTGATTTGTATTAGGATCCTTTCTCGTCACGGATTAGGTCTATTTTCCTTTTTATGATTCCTTGTTGCTCTGGGTCTTCTAAAAGTTTAGGGTTTACTTCTGTGTTTCTGCCGAGTCGGTGCAAGCCCAGTGTGCTGGTCCAGCGAGTACCTTTATTTTCTGGGTATTGCGTATTTGGCGAGCACACTTCTATATTCGGCGAGTAGGTATTTAGCTTCGGCGACCATGTCTTTGACTTCCTTCTGGTTTAAGCTATTCTATCATTCTGACTTGTCAGACTTCTTCCCTTAACCCGGTCAATGAATGACGTGGCAGTCTTTTGTTAGCTCTTCTGATGACGTGTTAAGTTAGCGAATTTATACATACAACAATACCCCCATAAATACTTCGAGCTGGGCGAATGACTTGTTCTTCCCACTTCGTTTGTCTCTGCGGGTAGCATTTAAAAGACTTCAGCGCATTTGTGTAATAACTCACTCTTTCCTTTTTTACCACACGTTGTTTCATTTAACTGATTCTTCTGGTGCAAGCTTTCAATTTGAGCCACATGATTTCTAGTGCTTCCATTTGTTTTGACAGACGAAGAGACATTCAGACTGCTTTGTTGTCCCCGAGATGCCACGTGTCCCTTACTTGGTGGTGGCTGTTGTGGCTGGTCACTGTAGCCATCATTCTCATTAATTGCATATCATTTACTTGATTTCTTTTTTGTTTTTGAATTTTGAAGTTCCCCCTTTTGACGCCTAAACGTTTCTTCTTCTCCTTTATCTCCTCATATCTCCATTAATTTATTTTCTCAGAAAAACAGAGCTCCTTCATCGTTTCTCTTTTCTTCTTCCTCAGAGGTTTCTGCCAAAAAATTTTTTATTTATCTTCTTGTCAGACAGCTCGTTTCGAAATCGATCGTGGTGATTTCTCAGCGTTCCCCAAACCTTCTGCTCATCCTCCGATCTTAGGGTTTCCTGGTGAGTTCTCATGGATCCCTCCTTACGCTCTTTTCTTTTTAATCGGATGATGCAAGCTATGGAGCTTGGTGATAAGTGTACTACAGACAAAATTGAGTCTCTAATTCGCAATTTTCGTCCAGATTCTCCGATCCCGATTTCCGTTTATATTCCATCTTTTGAGGATACTTTTAATCCTGACATCTCTCCTCCGTCTTTTGACAGTGATTCTCCAGCAATGCCGAGATCTCCTAAAACCACAAGCAGTAAACGACGCACCTCTAGGGCTCCTCGTGAATCTCTGTTGGATGTGCAGACGGTTGTTGACTCTGATGTTGAAGACCATCAGAGGGATAGGCTGCTTTTCTCGCCAACTCGCCCGTGTTCTTTTGACACGGAAGTAAATGTAGTCGGCGAGGGCGAGCTTCGTAAATACAAGAGTCACTTCGACATTCCAGACTCGGTGACTCTCATGTTACCCAGCAATCGGGCTGTGTGGAATCCTCCTGAAAACGCAGTCGCCATTTACGGAGCCATGCTCAGCTGTGGGGTTACCCTCCCTCTTCAGCCTTTTATCGCAAGGTTTCTCACCGAGGCTCAGATTGCACCGGCACAACTTGCTCCAAACAGCTACAGGATATTGATGTGCCTGTGCCTTATGTGGAAGCTGAAAGGTTATGGGCCTCCTACAACCCGCGAGATCCGCCATTTCTATACTCTAAGACAAGCGGGCAATGGTGGCACATACTTTCTTCTCTCCTCGCCGGTGGAGAACTGGATTCCTGAGGGTGTGGCGAACCCTGGTCAAGTTGAGGTCTCTAGTGATGAGAAGAAGAAGGGTTTCATCTGGGGCTTCCCTACTTCAAACAAAAGGTGGAAAAACAGTTGGTTTTTCACCGGCGGCGAGTGGGGTCGAGATGTACCCGCTCTCAGTCGCCGTAATCTTTTGGCGAGGAAGGTTCCCAGGCATTTCACATCTCATGAAGCCTGGTCGAAAGCGGCCCCTGTTTTGATGGATAGGGAGGTTTCTCACCTAGCCGCGACGGCTGTCCTTCCTTTGGATTCGAGGGGTAGATCCTTCCTCTTGGATGAGGAGAAAATGATTTCTTCTGAAATTTTCACACGGCTACATGCAAGGCTTCCTCGCTGTAAGTCTTGCTCTGTTCCTCCTTTGTTTTATTGCTTCATTTTATTCTTTTAGTTGACACTTGGTTTTATTTTCCTTGCAGTGTGTGATTTTGACACTGTTTGTGACTTGCAAGCACGGGCAGTGAAGAATTCCGAGGCTGCCAGCAAGAGGCATGCTGCTGGTTTGGCTAAGGATGGAATTGCTGGTCCTGATGGCGATGATCACTCAGACGGCGAGGAAGTTGGTGATATTTCTAGGGGAGGTGCTGAGTCTGGGCGACCCCCTATGCATGCAGAGAGTGCTGTGAATACTCCTGCTGCACCTGCTGCTGCTACCCCCAGCCGTAAAGGCAAGGAGAAAGTAGGTGCCTCAAGGGGGGTTGGTAGTGTTAAAGGGAGGCGTGTCGAGTCAGGGCCATCACCTGCTCGCCCGAAGGTTGTCGCGAGTACTCCTGCTGCTGCGAGTACTGCTGCGACTTTTCCTGCTGCTACAGCCCCCAATCGTAAAGGAAAAGAGAAGGTGGGGGTTTCAGGGGTGGCTAGCAACATCCCCATTTTTGACGTAAATGTTCCTGAAATCCCTCCAGACCCTTCAAGCGACCTGATCCCCAGAGCTGGTAGAGGCAAACGTTCGGCAGAGGGTGCGCCTGACCACATTGCTCGACCTCTAAAACGGGCGTCAAGGGTCGTGCAGTACGTTGTTTCTTCAGATGAGGAGGTCGCTGAGGAGCCTGTTCTCGCCGAGGCTCCTTCTGCCGAGACGACTGTTCCTGGGGCTTCTGTTGAAAAACCAGATCCAGCGAAGTCTCCCCTTCTAGAGGGGGCAAATAATCTTGATGCTTCCACCATTCCCCAAGCTGGTGCGACTCCTCCTCCGGCAACCGCTGATAGGCCGGGTGCCTCTTTTATTGGTCAGCCTGGACCACCTAGTCGAAGGGAGCCCACTGAGAAACCGGGGTCGTCGAGACAGGATGAGGCTACTGCGTCTGGTTCAAGCGTTGCTCATGAAGCTCCTCCCGTTGACCCAACTGGGGCTGGTGAGGGAGTAGAGACTGTCTCCCTTTCGGATTTTACAACTGCTGAGATTTGTACATATATAATGAACAGTAACGTTTATGTTGGCGAGGATTGGGAGGAGCTGAAGAAAAGATCCTGCAACAGAAAAATGGAATTTTTCTTCAACTGCCATTCGCTGGTGAGTTTCTTGCTGTGCTTTTAAATATTTTTTGTTCTTGCGTTTCCTGACTTCTGCTTTTTTCTTTTCAGTTACTGTCCGAGTTGGCTGATAATTACAAGCGGGGAAATTTTTTGTCAAAAGACGTGAGGCGCCTGCAGGAACAAACCTCTACTTTAGCAGCTGAAAAGCTTTCTATGGAGGAAAACTATACTCAGCAGCTTGCTCAGCTGAGAGAGTCCGCGGACGGTTATCTTTCAGCTCAACTGGCTGCTGAAGAGAAATTAGGTGCTGCTGAGGAAGAAGTTCGTTTGCTGCGAGAGCAACTCTCTGCTAGTCAAGAGTCACTCGCAGCACGTTTTGAGACTGAGCGACTGGCTAAGGAGGCGAAAGAGAGAGCTGAACGCGAGGCGTTGGACTTGCGCAACCAGTTAACCTCGCAAGAAGTTATTTTGAACGATCTAAAGGCTGTGTTAGAGGTTGAAGCGGTTGATCGCTTCAAGCGGTCCCCTGCCTATGACGCCCTGTTGTTGCGCGAGTTTGAGAAGGGCATGAGGCAAGCAAAAAAGTTCTTCGCTATGAAGGATCACTCCAACGATAAAGCTTTGAGGCGTTTCGATAGGTCTCTTCAACAACACATGGCCGATGGGGTGGGTTCGATTAAAGAGCAGACAAAACGATGGAGAGCCCACTGCCGTTATAATAGGACTAAACCACATCCTATGCATCTGGAAATCCCCAGCAAGCGTGCTTTTAACACTTACTATTCGGGTCAGAAAGGCAGTTTCTCTGGTTCTGGTGCTGAGCCTGACTTAGGCCCTGTTGCTGGAAGGGATTATGAGCCTTTCATGCCAGAAGAGGATGAGGAGGTCATCTGGCCTTCAGAAGAGGAGATTGAGGATGAAGAGGACAGCGAGGGCCCTCCTGCAGCCGGTTGAGTATTTTTGTCTAGGACTGTATACTTTCTTTTTGTACCTTTATTTGTGATTCTTTGATTTGTAAATAACTTTTTATTCAAGTTATAAACTTTTATTCAAGTTCTTTTTAGCATATTTTATAGCTTTGTTCAGCTGCCTTTGCTGTATTTTCGACATACTCAGTGTTTGTCAGGACGTATCCGACCATGCACCAAGTTTTTTAGCATGTCTTATATCTTTTATTCAGCTGCCGTTGCTGTATTTTGGCGTACTCAGTGTTTTGTTAGGATTTATCCAACCATGCACCGAGTTTTTAACATGCTTTTTGTTTGTTCAGCTGCCATTGCTGAGTTTCGGCTTTTATTTCTCGTCAGTCATCGCTGCAGCGAGCATAAAACTCGTTTTTATGTGATGATAGCAATGTGTGATGGCGAATGCCTTTTGCGTTTGGCGAGTCAGAATCGAGAATCTCTTAGTAATAAATTACTCTTTATTGAATACTTCCTGCAACTTTGTTAACATAGCCATAAAGAAAAAATGCTAAAACTAACAACTGCTCTAAGAAAAAATAAAAGGAATTCAAAAGATTCTGACTTGTCCCTTATGTTAAGGATAATATATCTTCAAGTACTGCGCATTGCACGGACGGGGTAGCTCGCCAAATCCTTCTCGAGTAATGCGATATGCCCCGTGGCCAGCTATCCCCGTAATCTTATAAGGCCCTTCCCATTTGTCTGCGAGTGATCCTGCAGCCTTGTCTCTTGTTCCTGGATTCACCCTCTTCAGTACTAAGTCACCAAGTGTGAACCTCCTTTCACGCACATGCGAGTTGTAATATCTGGCTACCCTCTGTTGATACGCCGCATTCCTTATTTGTGCGCGCTCCCTTCTTTCTTCTAACTCATCTAGGCCGCACTTTAGCATATCAATGTTGACTTCTGGCTGAAAGAGTTGTACCCTTGGTGAAGAGAATGATGTTTCCACGGGAATAACAGCTTCAGCTCCATAAGCCATGGAATACGGGGTTTTGCCTGTTGAACCCCTTTCTGTTGTTCGATATGCCTAGAGCACTTGTGGTAATTTATCCGCCCAGCTGCCCTTTTTGGTTGCCAATTTAGCTTTCAGGTTGTGCTTTATGATCTTGTTCACTGCTTCAGTCTGACCATTCGTCTGTGGATGTGCTGGAGAAGCGTAGTAGTTGTTGATGCCATACTTATCACATAGTTCCCTGAATTTCCTGCCATCAAATTGGGTCCCATTGTCCGTGATGATGGTGTTTGGTATCTCGAATCTGTATAGGATGTTTTTCTTCACAAAGCTTATGGTGTTTGCTTCTGTTATATGTACCAACGGCTCGGCTTCTACCCATTTTGTAAAATAATCCACGGCTACTATGGCATGCTTTGCTCCTCCAGTTGTTGTTGGCATTGGGCCGATCAAGTCTATTCCCCACATGGCGAATGGCCAAGGCGAGGTAATACTTTGCAGGAGCTCAGGTGGTTGTCAGATGTTATTGGCGATTTTCTGACACGCTTCACATCTCGCTGCCATCCTTGGAGTCGGCGAACAGAGTTGACCAGTAAAAACCCTGTCTTAATGTTTTGTGGGCTAGGCTGGCACCCCCAGCGTGGTTCCCACAATTTCCACTGTGTATGCTTCTCAGGATACCTTCTGCTTCTTCAGGTCCAACACATCTCTGTAGTGCCCTCGAGTATCCCCTTTTGTACAGTTCTCCATTGAGTACTGAGTATCTTGTAGCTCTATATTTCAGCCGCTTTGCCTCTAATGGGTCACTTGGGAGTATATCATTGACGAGATATTCTTTAATTGGTGTGATCCAGCTGTTCCTTTCGCCAAAGACTGCCCCGACTTCCTTTGTTTTAACTATACTCGGCTGCAATAGGCGGATCATAGAGATATTGTTGGGCCAGATGTTGATCGTGGCAAATGCCAATTTGGCTAAGGCATCAGCCTTTTCATTTTCTTCTCTAGGGACATGAACAATTCTGTACTCTTTAAATCTTTCTAACAGCTCCTTTGCCAATTCCAGGTAAGTGATCATGCTTTCATCTCTCGCCTGGTATTCATCTAGTACCTGATTGATAACAACTTGAGAGTCGCTGAAAATTTCCACCTCGTCTGCTCCTAAGACTGTGCTAATCTTTAAACCTGCTATGAGTGCCTCGTACTCAGCTTGATTGTTGGTGGCTTTGAAGTCAAAACGCAAGGCACATTCGATTGAGTCTCTTTCCGGGGTTGTCAGCACTACACCTGCCCCGCTGCCGTGCGTGTTTGATGAGCCATCAACGCGAAGTTGCCATTTGAATATTTTCTTATTTTGCTCCACCATCATTCTCGCCACCTCTATGCTTGGTTCGGTGAACTCTGCTACGAAGTCTGCCATTGTCTGGGCTTTAATTGCTGTCCTTGGGAGGTACTCCACATCGAATTCACTTAAGTCGATCGCCCACTTTGTTAATCGACCGGATACTTCTGGTTTCTGCAGGATTAACTTCAGTGGGCAGTTGGTGTATACCCTGATTCTATGAGCCTGGAAATATGGTCTTAGCTTCCTCGCTGCTGTTATTAGGGCGAGTGCCATTTTTTCTGCCGGCGAGTACCTTGTTTCGGCTGGTAATAGTGCTTTGCTGGTGTAGTATACTGGCTTTTGGATTCCATCTTCCTGTCGTACTAGCACGGAACTTGTGGCTGCTTCAGAGACGGACAAGTACATGTACAATGTCTCTCCTGTTTCTGGTTTTGATAGCAGCGGTGCCCATCCAAGGTAATCTTTCAAGGCCTGGAAGGCTTTTTCGCAATCCTCATTCCACTCGATTCCCTTTCCTTTTTTTAAAGCTTTGAAAAATGGTAGGCATCGGTCTGTTGACTTGGCTATGAATCTGCTCAGCGATGCTAGGCACCCCGTGAGTTTTTGGACATCTTTCAGAGTCTTTAGCGAGACCATTCTTGCTAGTGCTTGGATTTTTTCAGTGTTCACCTCTATTCCTCTTTGGTGTACTTGATATCCGAGAAACCTCCTAGACGGTACGCCGAATACACATTTTGCTGGATTCAACTTCATTCCATACTTGACCAGTACGTCGAACGTTTCCCTCAGGTCATCTGCATGTCTATCTGCGGTGACGCTTTTTGTCAGCATATTGTCAACGTAGACCTCCATATTTCTCCCTATTTGCCTGGCGAACATTTTGTTGACCAAGCGCTGATAAGTTGCCCCAGCGTTCTTCAGGCCGAATGGCATGACTGTGTAACAATACAACCCCTGATCTGTGGTGAACGCTGTCTTCTCTTCGTCAGGCTTGTGCATCTTTATCTGGTTATATCCTGAATATGCATCCATGAAGCTCAACGTCTCATGTCCGGCTGTTGCATCGACTAACTGGTCAATCCTTGGTAGCGGGAAGCTGTCCTTGGGGCAGGCTTTGTTCAGGTCGGTGAAGTCGACGCACATCCTCCATTGATTGTTTTTCTTTTTTACTAAGACCACATTCGCCACCCATTCCGGGTACTTAACTTCTCTAATTGACCCTGCAGCGAGCAACTTTGACACTTCCTCTTTTATCGCTGCACTTCTTTCTGGGTTGAAGCTTCTCCTTTTCTGCACCACCGGTTTGCATTTCTCATTCACAGCCAGATTGTGAGAAATTATGCTTCTATCAATCCCTGGCATGTCTTCGTGGCACCAAGCGAAAATCCCCCTATATTCTTTCAACAAGTTCATCACATCTTTCTTAACTTGTTCAGTCAGCCTTGCTCCGATCTTTACTGTTTTATCTGGTTCCGTTTCATCTAGAATAATCGACTCAGTCGGTTCTTCCTTCTCTCTGCTCGTTTTGTCTCTTGGGTCCAGTTCGAAGTTTTCCGGATTATCTTCCTGCACTTCCATGTCTACTTCGAATATGTTCAAGGTTTCCATCCCTATTTTATCTTTGAAGATTGATAAGTTGGCGCGGCGAGCCATCTCCTGTGACCCTCTCAATTCTCCGACGCCGAATTCTGTAGGGAACTTTATTTTCAACGCATGGGTTGAAGTAACAGCTCGAGCTTTGTTAAGAAACGGTCGGCCAAGTAGAGCATTATACGGCCAATTATGGATGTCAACCACGACAAAGTCCAACAGGATTGTTCGTCGGCATGGTGCTGTACCAAATCTCACCGGCAGTTTCACAGTTCCTAACGACCTAACTTCTGCGACACCGAATCCCTTTAATGGCACATGGAATGGTTCAAGATCTTTCCTGTCCAGTCGCAACTCATCATATACTCTGGCACTTAAAATATCAGCCGAACTTCCATTGTCAATCATCACTCGAAGGACATCCCTATGGGCTATTCGAACCCCCACGACGATTGCATCGTTAGGCTTTGCATCAATTCCATCTGAGTCTTCTGCTGTAAATGTTATGGGATCATGTCCTTCTCTTCCTTTCTTGGGGTTTCTCTGCACAGAATTGATCTCCATGCTCCTGCCTTCATACGTTACTTCTTGAACCTCCGACATCCTTTCTCGATTGCTCCTCCCAGTGTGAGGTCCGCCGAAAATGGTGTTTATGGTTGCGTTAGGGCTGTTCCTCCTTGGACTCTTCCTGTCCTGCCCGTTTCCTTGGCGGCTATCTTGGCGACCACCGTGCTTGTCCCCTTTCAAGGCAAAGTCCTTCAGGTGCCCATCTCTGATCAGGCTTTCAATGTGATCGAGCAACTGAAAACACTTTGAAGTTTCATGTCCATGATCTTTGTGGAATCGACAATACTTAGTTGTATCTCTCCTGGCATTTGCTGATTGCTGTCGAGGGTATTTGGCGAGTCCTTTGTCTTCTACCACAGACAATATCTCCTCCTGATCGCCAGTTATAGGGGTGTAATGGTTGTACCTTCCTCGAAACTTATTGGCTCGAGTGTTTCCTCTGCTTTCTCTTGAATATCCCTTTTGGCCCTTCTCATCTTTCTGGCGATCACATGATTGCATCTTTTCGTCGTCCTTATGGTCTGTTTTCAAGTCAGGCTTGTGCCCATGCACGTAGCTACCCCCTTGCGCTACTTCTTCTTCCTCTGCCAGTGCATAGTCGCCAGCTATTTCCATCATCTCCTCGTAAGTTTTAGGTCTATCTCTTCGCAGGTCAAAGGACAATCGTCCACTCTGTAGCCCATTGGTGAAAGCGGCGATTACAGCTACATCACTGGCATCCTCAATTTGAGCTACTTCCTTCTCGAACCTGGCTAGATACTTCTTGATTGACTCATTACGTTCCTGCTTCAAGTTTGACAGATGAGCGAGTGACTTTCTTCTTTGGACACTTCCTATGAATTGCCTTATGAATGCCTTACTGAGGTTTGAGAAGCTGCTTATGGTTCCGGGCGGGAGTCTTCCAAACCATCTGGAGACGAGGTCGCCGAATGTTTGCGGGAAGGTGAGGCACAACAGCCCATCATTGGATGAATACTGGGCCATAATATTGCGGAATCGGTGAACATGTTCCTTTGGATCCTTGCTCTCCTTATACTGCTCAATGGTTGGCATTCTAAATCTGTTTGGAAATTGGGTGCGAGTGATAGTTTCGATGAATGGGCTATCTGACTCATCATCCGAGGATACATTACGACCATACCTTCGCACCATTGCTGAAACTTTTCTTGACAGCTCTTGCAGGGTGACATCTCGCTGACCAGTTGGTTCTCCTGCTGGATCGAGTCTAGTCTTGATTGTCATTCTACCATGATTGCCTCTCTCATCCGGGCTTCTTCGATCTTCAGTGCTCTCGGATCTCCTTCGCTTCGCTCTTTTGGATCGTAACTCCCTTCGTGGACGAGGACTCTTATCTTCAGATGAGATGGACCGGTGTCTCCGCCGGTTTCGTTGATATGTGTCGCTGGAATTGACCCCATGTGTTCGCACCTGGTCTCGTTCCTCCCTGGATTCTTCATTCATCACACCTTTTCCCTTCCTTTGTTTTCTCCCCTCGAAATCCTCGGTGTGATCCTGGGGGGTCTCCTTAGTGGATTGTCTTGCTTGAGTATCGGGAATTGCGATGTGAACTTCTGACCGTAGCCTTCCGGGTGGATGGATTCTAGGGGTGGTTAACTCGTAAGGAGATGAAACTCCTAACCCTATGGGGAGCGAAAGTCCTATTTTGTTGGCTTCGCTGATTAAGTTTACCAATGCAGCTTGGAAGTGCTGCAGAATCCCGGGATCAGCCGCCCTAGTTCCTGGCGTTGCTGCTGATTGTTCCCTGACTGTCACTGCCCTGTCTCCCGTTGGCGCAGTTGGTTCAACAACTAAATCTCCGCTGGAGTTACCATCTCTGTCGCTGTCGTTGTTCATGCTGTCTGATTCGCAAGGGTCCCTCGAATTTTTTTGTTCAAAGTCCCCCCTTCTTCTAGCGCCAATTGTTGACGGTGAAATTTGGATTGCCACGCACTCAACAATTATATCAATTTAATATAAAACAAAAAAATTAAGAACACATGCAAAAGACAAGTTTTACGTGGAAAACCCTTGAATGGGAAAAAACCACGGCGCCCCTAAGGGCAAAAGAATAATACTAGGTTTTCGTTGCTTTGTTACACACTCAGATCTCTCACAATTGCTCTCTTTTCTTTCTATAGATTTCTGAACCCCTTCCTCGTGGGATAGGTGGTTCTATTTATACATGTTTACTTAGGGTTTCCCCTTGTTGATTTGTACTAGGATCCTTTCTCGTCACGGATTAGGTCTATTTTCCTTTTTATGATTCCTTGTTGCTCTGGGTCTTCTAAAAGTTTAGGGTTTACTTCTGTGTTTCTGCCGAGTCGGTTCAAGCCCAGTGTGCTGGTCCAGCGAGTACCTTTATTTTCTGGGTATTGCGTATTTGGCGAGCACACTTCTATATTCGGCGAGTAGGTATTTAGCTTCGGCGACCATGTCTTTGACTTCCTTCTGGTTTAAGCTATTCTATCATTATGACTTGTCAGACTTCTTCCCTTGACCCGGTCAATGAATGATGTGGCAGTCTTTTGTTAGCTCTTCTGATGACGTGTTAAGTTAGCGAATTTATACATACAACACATTACATAATGAGCTTTTAACCTAATTTTTTTCATTGAACTACTTAAAACAGTGTATTATTCCTATTTTAAAAATTCTGGACAATTTGAAAAAATTTGCAAATAATGCATTTACTGGTTAGGAAGGGAAATTTGACTCGAAAATTACGAGGCGCTTATTTCATTACATAATGAGCTTTTAACCAAAAAATTTTCATGGAACTACTTAAAATGGTGTATTCTTCTAATTTTAAAAATCCTAGGTAATTTTTAAATTTTTTACAAATTAAACCTTTTTATAGAGGTTAGCAAGAGAAATTTGACCCGAAAATTACGAAGCGATTATTTCATTACATAATGCGGTTTAATCCATTTTTTTTTTTTCCATGGAACTACTTAAAATGGTGCATTATTCCAATGTCTAAAATTCTAGGTAATTTTTAAAGTTTTACAAATTATGCATTTTTATAGAGGTTAGTAAGGGAAATTTAACCCGAAAATTTTGAGGCGCTTTTTTCATTACACGATCAGATTTTATCCTCTCTTTTTTTTCATGAAATAAATTAAAATGGTGTATTCTTCCTATGTTAAAAATGGTTAGTAATTTTAAAATTTTTGCATATTATGCATTTTTCTAGTGGTTTGTAAGGGAAATTTTACCCGAAAATTACGAGACGCTTATTTCATTACATAATACGCTTTTATCCCATTGTTTTCCATGCAACTACTTAAAATGGTTTATTATGCCTATGTCAAAAAATTCTAGGTAATTTTAAAAGCTTTGCAAATTATGCATTTTATAGAGGTTATTAAGGGAATTAGACCCGAAAATGACGAGGCGCTTATTTCATTACATAATGCGCTTTTATCCTATTTTTTTCTTGGTATCTACTTAAAATGGTGTATTATGCCAATGTCAAAAATTCTAGGTAATTTTAAAAGTTTTGCAAATTATGCATTTTTATAGACGTTAGTAAGGGAAATTTGACCCGAAAATTATGAGGCGTGTTTTTCATTACACAATGAGCTTTTATTCTATTTTTTTCCATGGAACAACTTAAAATGGTGTATTCATCCTATGTTAAAAATTCTAGGTAATTTTAATTTTTTTTGTAAATTATGTATTTTTATGGAGGTTAGTATGGGAAATTTGACCCGAAAATTACGAGACGCTTATTTCATTACATAATGCGCTTTTATGCTATTTTTTTCCTTGTAACTACTTAAAATGGTGTATTATGCCTATGTCAAAAATCCTAGGTAATTTTAAAAGTTATACAAATAATGCATTTTTATAGAGGTTAGTAAGGGAAATTTAACCTAAAAATTACGAGGCGCTTTTTTCATTACGCAATGAGCTTTTATCCTATTGTTTTCCTTGGAACAACTTAAAATGGTGTATTCGTCCTATGTTAAAAATAATTGTTGGTAATTTTAAAAGTTTTGCAAATTGTGCATTTTTATATAGGTAAATAAGGGAAATTTGACCGAAAAATTACAAGCAACTTATTTCATTACATAATGAGCTTTTATCCTAAATTTTTCCATGGAACTACTTAAAATGGTGTATTCTTTCTATGTTAAAAATTCTATGTAATTTTAAAATTTTTGTAAATTATGCATTTTTATAGAGGTTAGTATGAGAAATTTGACCCGAAAATTACGAGGTACTTATTTCATAATATTATGCACTTTTATCCTAATTTTTTTCGATGGAACTACTTAAAATGGTGTATTATTCCAATGTAAAATATTCTAAGTAATTTTAAAAGTTTTGCAAATTATGCATTTTTATAGAGGTTAGTAAGGAAATTTAACCCAAAAATTACGACTCGCTTATTTCATTACATAATGAGCTTTTACCCTAATTTTTTCCATGTAACTACTTAAAATGGTGTATTCTCCATACGTTAAAAAATCTAGGTAATTTTAAAAATTTTCAAAATTATGCATTTTTATTGATGTTAGTAAGGGAAATTTAACCCAAAAATTACGATGCGCTTATTTCATAATATTATAAGCTTATATCCTAGTTTTTACCTTGGAACTACTTTAAATGGTGTATTATTCCTATGTAAAATATTCTAGGTAATTTTAAAGTTTTGCAAATTATGCATTTTTACAGAAGTTAGTAAGGAAATTTAACCCGAAAATTACGACACGCTTATTTCATTACATAATGAGCTTTTATCCAAATTTTTTCCATGGAACTACTTAAAATGGTGTATTATAACTCAAGGTAATTATAAAAGTTTTGCAAATTATGCAATTTTTTAGAGAAACGTAAGGGAAATTTGACTCGAAAATTACGAGACCCTTATTACATTACATAATGCGCTTTTATCCTAATTTTTTCCATAGAACTACTTAAAATGGTGTATTCTCCCTATGTTAAAAAATCTGGGTAATTTTAAAAAAATTCCAAATTATGCATTTACATTCAGGTTAGTAAGGGAAATTTGACCTGAAAATTACGAGGCGCTTATTTCATAATATTATGCGCTTTTATCCTAGTTTTTTCCTTGGAACTACTTAAAATGGTGTATTATTCCTGTGTAAAATATTCTATGTAATTTTAAAAGTTTTGCAAATTATGCATTTTTATAGAGGTTAGTAAGGAAATTTAACCCGAAAATTATGACGCATTTATTTCATTACATAATGTGCTTTTATCCTAATTTTTTCCGTGGAACTACTTAAAATGGTGTTTTATTCCTATGTCAAAAACTCAAGGTAATTTTAAAAGTTTTACAAATTATGCATTTTTTTAGAGAAACGTAAGGGAAATTTGACCCGAAAATTATGAGACGCTTATTTCATTACATAATGCGCTTTTATCCTAATTTTTCCATGGAACTAATTAAAATGGTGTATTCTTTCTATGTTGAAAATTCTAGGCAATTTTAAAATTTTTGCAAATTATGCATTTTTATAGAGATTAGTAAAGGAAATTTGACCCAAAAATTACAAGGCACTTATTTCATTACATAATGTGCTTTTATCCTTGTTTTTTTCATGGAACTACTTAGAATGGTGTATTATTCCTATGTCAAATATTCTAGGTAATTTTAAAAGTTTTGCAAATTTGTCATTTTTATAAAGGTTAGTAAGGGAAATTTGACCCTAACATTACGACTCGCTTATTTAATTACATAATGAGCTTTTATCCTAATTTTTTTCATACAACTGTTTAAAATGGTGTATTATTCCTATTTTAAAAATTCTAGATAATTTTAAAATTTTTGCAAATAATGCATTTTTACAGAGGTTAGGAGGGAAATTTGACACGAAAATTACGAGGCGCTTATTTCATTACATAACACGCTTTAATCCTTTTTTTTTTTTTTCATTGAAGTACTTAAAATGGTGTATTATTCCTATGTCAAAAATTCTAGGTAATTTTTAAAGTGTTGCAAAGTATGCATTTTTATAAAGGTTAGTAAGGGAAATTTAACCCGAAAATTACAAGGGGCTTTTTTCATTACATAATGAGCTTTTATCCAAAAAAATTCATTGAACTACTTAAAATGGTTTATTCTGCCTAGGTTAAAAATTCTAGTTAATTTTTAAATTTTTGCAAATTATGCATTTTTATAGAGGTTATTAAGGGAAATTTGACCCAAAAATTACGAGACGCTTATTTCATTACATAATGCGCTTTTATCCTATTGTTTTTCGTGCAAATACTTAAAATGGTGTATTCTTCCTATATTAAAAATTATAGGTAATTTTAAAAGTTTTGCAAATTATGCATTTTTATAGAGGTAAGTTAAGGAAATTTGACCCGAAAATTACGTGGCACTTATTTTATTACATAATGTTCTTTTATCCTACTTTTTTCTACGAAACAACTTAAAATGATATATTCTTCCTATGTTAAAAATTCTAGGTAATTTTAAAGTTTTTCAAATTATGCATTTTTATATAGGTAAATAAGGGAAATTTGACCAAAAAATTAAAGGCCGCAATTTTCATTACATAATGCGCTTTTATCCTATTGTTTTCCATGCAACTACTTAAAAGGGTGTATTATTCCTATGTCAAAAATTCTAGATAATTTTAAAAGTTTTGCAAGTTATGCATTTTTATAGAGGTTATTAAGGAAAATTTGACCCGAAAATGACAAGACGCTTATTTCATTACATAATGCACTTTCATCCTAATTTTTTCCATGGAACTACTTAAAATGGTGTATTCTTCCTATGTTAAAAAATCTAGTTTATTTTAAAAACTTTCCAAATTATGCAATTTTATAGAGGGTTAGTAAGGGAAATTTAACCTGAAAATTACGAAGCGCTTATTTCATTACATACTGTGCTTTTATCCTAATTTTTTCCATGGAACTAATTAAAATGTTGTACTCTTTTTATGTTAAAAATTGTAGGTAATTTTAAAATTTTTGCAAATTATGCATTTTTATATAGGTTAGTAAGGGAAATTTGACCCGAAAATTATGAGGGGCTTATTTCATTACATAATGCGCTTTTATCCTATTATTTTCCATGCAACTACTTAAAATGGTATATTATTCCTATGTCAAATATTCTATGTAATTTTAAAAGTTTTACAAATTATGCATTTTTATATAGGCAAATAAGGGAAATTTGACCTGAAAATTACAAGGCGCTTATTTCATTACATAATGCACTTTTATGCTATTTTTTTCCTTGTTACTACTTAAATGGTGTATTCTTCCTATGCCAAAAATTGTAGGTAATTTTAAAATTTTTACAAATTATGCATTTTAATAGAGGTTACTAAGGGAAATTTGACCAAAAAATTACGAGGCACTTATTTCATTACATAATGCGCTTTTATCCTAATCTTTTCCATGGAACTACTTGAAATATGGGTAAAGTTTTCCAAATTATAAATTTTTATATAGGTAAATATGGGAAATTTGACCGAAAAATTACGAGCCGCTTATTTCATTACATAATGAGCTTTTATCTTAATTTTTTAAACGAAACTACTTAAAATGGTGTATTATTCTTATGTTAAAAATTGTTGGTAGTTTTAAAAATTTTGCAAATTATGCATTTTTACAGAGATTTGTAAGGGAAATTTGACCCGAAAATTACGAGGCTCTTATTTCATTACATAATGCTCTTTTATCCTATTGTTTTCCATGCAACTACTTAAAATGGTGTATTGTGCCTATGTCAAAAATTCTTGGTAATGTTAAATGTTTTGCAAGTTATGCATTTTTATAGAGGTTATTAAGGGAAATTTGACCTAAAAATGATGAAGTGGTTTTTCAGTACATAATGCGCTTTTATCCTAAATTTTTCCATGGAACAACTTAAAATCGTGTATTCTTCCAATGTTAAAAATTCTAGGTAATTTTTAAAGTTTTGCAAATTATGCATTTTTATAGATGTTAGTATGGGATATTCGACCCGAAAATTACGTGGCGCTTATTTTATTGCATAATGCACTTTTATCCTTTTTTATTTCATGGAACTACTTAAAATAATGTATTCTTCCTATGCCAAATATTCAAGGTAATTTTAAACGTTTTGCAAATTATGCATTTTTATAGAGATTAGTAAGGGAAATTTGACTCGAAAATTACGAGTCGCTTATTTCATTATATAATGAAATTTTATCCTATTTTTTTATCATGGAACCACTTCAAATGGAGTATTATTCCTATGTCAAAATATTCATGGTAATTTTAAAAGTTTTGCGAATTATGCATTTTTATACAGGTTAAAATTTTAGTTCTCTTTTATTTTTATTGTATTAAAAAAATACTGCAGTTTTTATTTTAATAAAATAGTGCAGTTTTTGGGTTGTATTAAAATACTGCAGTGAAAAAAAAAAAAAAAAAATACTGCAATATTTTATTTGTTTAAATACTAATGTAATATATACGTACGTGAATCTATTTCTTTTTATTGTGATTATGCATGTTTTAGAAAGAGATGGCACTCTAGGTATTCGCATATATAATTACATTGGAATGTATGGATTTATATATGTTATTATTATTATATGAATTGTTGTTGCCCGATTTGGTCCTAGAATTTCAATGTAATTTTTGTTTCGGAATTGTAACAAGAAGGGTGGTCTATCATCGCCATAATTCCTTCTTGATAGTTGCTTAGTTGAGCTTTATGTTTTATTGGTAATCCCCCCAAGGGGCATCCATAAATGGAATTTAGCAAAATACTTCCTTACAAGGATAGACTAGACAACTGACTCAAGAGATCTACTCCCAAAGAAGGGATTTTCGTGAGAGAAAATTGAGGGTCGATATCTTGGAAAAGAAAAAGGAAAATTGGGTTGTTGCTGCAAGCTGAAAAACATAAGTTTGTTCTGTCTGCTCCTAAACCACCTGCTCTTAGTTATGAATCTCAGACTCATATGGTTGGTAAAGTTGCTACTGTTAAGACCCGTCAGAAGGTCAAGAAACAACAGAAGAAAAAGCAACTTGGGCCTACCAAGAAGGAGACCAAGAAAGTAACCAAGATCAAAGGGAAATGCTTCCTTTGTGGTGAAATGGGACATTGGAAAAGAAATTGCCCAAAGTCCAAGAACAAGAAGGAATAAGATAATATTAATTATCTGGAAACATGTTTTCTGGCAGATTCTACAGATTCTTGGATCATAGACTCTGAAGCCACAAATCATGTTTGTTATTCCTTACAGGGGTTCCAAGAAAGAAGAAAGCTGAATAAGAATAAAATCAACTTGCGTTTAGGCAACGGAACATTAGTGTCTGCAAGTGCAGTGGGAGATATAAGAGTTAATATAGATTCTTTTAGGTATTTAGATTTAATAGACGTTTATTATGTACCTCAATTCAAAAGGAATTTAATTTCAGTTTCTTGTTTGAATAATTTTGGATATTCAGTTACTTTTAATAAAAAATTTATTATTAGTAAGAATGACAAATTTATTTGCAAAGGTACATTAAAAAACGGTCTATTCTATTTACATATAAATATCTCTCACTTGTTGGACACAGAATTAACGTAACATAATCATAAAAGAGTAAAACTATCAAAAGATGAAACCTACCTATGGCATTTGCGCCTAGATTATATTAACCTTAATAGGATTAAAAGATTGGTTAGTGATGGACCTTTAAGTGACTTAAAGGTTAATGATCTATCAACTTGTGAATCCTGTTTGGAAGGTAAAATAACCAAAAGGTCATTTACTACCAAAGGCACAAGAGCCACTAAATGTTTAGGATTAATACACACTGATGTATGTGGACCTATGAGCATTCAAGCTAGAGGTGGATATGAGTACTTCATCACTTTCATAGATGATTACTCGAGATTTGGTTATGTGTATCTCATGAGACATAAATCGGATGCTTTTGACATGTTCAAAGCATTTAAGCTGAAATAGAAAATCAGCTAGATAAACACATAAAAATCTTGAGATCTGATCGTGGTGGAGAATATCTATCTGGTGAGTTTCAGCAATATCTTGTTGATAATGGAATTATTTCTCAGTTTTCTGCACCAGGTACACCTCAACAAAATGGGGTGGCAGAAAAGAGAAATAGAACTCATTTGAACATGGTTAGATCTATGTTGAGTTATTCAACGCTTCCAATTTCTTTTTAGGGATATGCTTTATAAACTGCAATATACATTCTAAACAATGTACCATCTAAGTCGGTTCATCAAACACCGCATGAGTTGTGGACTGGGCGAAAGCCTAGTTTACAACACTTAAGGATATTTAGTTGTCCTGCGCATGTGTTAAAAGGAAAGACAGAAAAGATAGTCTCGTTCAGAAACATGCATATTTGTGGGGTATCCTAAAGAAACTAAGGGATATTATTTCTATAGTCCTTCAGATCTTAAAGTATTTGTTTCAACAAATGCTAAATTTCTGGAAAATGACTATATGAATGATTTTGTACCCAAAAGTAGAATTGTCCTGAATAAGATGTCAGGAGATACGATTCCACAAGAGGATACACAACCTAGTCTAATTGTAAGTTCCGCACCATCACAAAATCAACAACCTACCATTCCTCGTCGTAGTGGGAGGGTTAGAACTCAACCCGAGAGATATATCGGTCTGGGAGAATCAGTGGAGAATCTCCTGGATAACGATGATCCCTACACATATAAGGAAGCTATGGAGGATGTTGATTATCGCCATTGGTAAAAGGCAATGCAATCTGAGATTGAATCCATGTTCAATAACAAAGTCTAGTCTCTTGTAGACTTGCCTAAAGGGATAAAACCCATTAGTTGCAAGTGGGTATACAAGAGGAAAAGAGGTATGGATGGAAAGGTGGAAACCTTTAAAGCTAAACTAGTAGCTAAAGGTTATACACAGAAAGAAGATATCGATTACGAGGAAACCTTCTCTCCTGTGGCCATGCTTAAATCCATTAGGATACTCTTATCCATTGCAGCATCTCTAGATCTAGAGATTTGGCAAATGGACGTCAAGACAGCTTTCCTTAACGTAAGTCTTGATGAAATCATCTATATGATGCAACCAGAATGATTCATTGAAAAATGCCAAGTGGAAAAGGTATGCAAGTTGTAAAAATCCATTTATAGATTAAAGCAAGCATCCAGATCCTAGATCATAAGGTTCGATCAAGCAGTTAAAGGTTTTGGATTTATTCAGAACCTTGACGAACCTTGTGTTTACAAAAGATTAAAGGCGATAAGATGGTTTTCCTCATTCTTTATGTTGATGATATACTACTCATCGGAAACGATGTAAGTGTATTGACATCAGTAAAAGAATGGTTAGCAAAACAATTTGATATGAAGGACTTGGGAGAAGCAAGTTATATTCTTGGTATCCAAGTAATAAGGGATAGAAAGAATAGAACGATTGCACTATCCCAAGCTTTATACATAGATAAAATCTTGTCTAGGTTTTCCATGTAAGATTCCAAGAAAGGTATGTTACCTTTCAGACATGGAATCAAACTTTCTAAGGAACAAGTTCCTAAGAATGAGCATGAAGAGCAATTCATGAGTAGGATTCCATATGCCTCGGCAGTTGGAAGTCTCATGTATGCAATGCTCTGCATTAGACTAGATATTTGTTTTGTTGTGGGCATAGTTTGCAAGTTTCAATCGAAACCTGGCCTAGATCACTGGACGGCAGTCAAGCATATTTTTAAGTATCTCAAGAGAACGAGAGATAATATGCTTGTATACTTAGGAGGGGATTTAATTCCCGTTGGGTATACAGATTTTGATTTCCAGTTAGATTTTGACTCCAGAAAATCCACATCAGGATCTGTGTTTACTATTGAAGAAGGAGCAATCATATGGTGGAGTATTAAGCAATCTTGTATTACTGATTCCACCATGAAAGCTGAGTATGTTGCTGCATGCGAAGCTGCCAAAGAGGCTGTCTGGTTTCGCCAATTCGTAATTGACTTAGAAGTGGTTCCCAGTGCGAATGAGCAGATCAATATCTACTGTGACAACAGTGGAGCAGTGGCTAATTCGAAAGAACCAAGAAGTCATAAGAGAGGAAAACACATTGAGATGAAGTATCATCTTCTTAGGGAGATTGTGCACAGGGGTGACGTGACGATTACCAAAATCGCGTTAGCAGAAAATCTAGCGGATCCCTTCAAAAAGGCTCTACCACAAAAGAGTTTTGATGGGCACCTAGAGAACATGAGAATGAAAGATATGACACATTTGTTATAGCACAAGTGGGAGATTGTTAGGATTATGCTCAATAGCAAGAGTGTAATATTGTATTTGACAATCTTTTCATATTAATAAAGTGATTTCTGTTTTAAACAAATCTTATACCATTTATAGATTGAATATTATAATTGTCAAAAGTAAATAATCATAAGGTCAAAAGACTTTGAGAAAAGAAGAATTGTTCGTACATCCGGATATGTATGAGATAGACACAATTCTTTAGTTAGTCTTGAATAATGTTCAAAACGTAAGTTAAAGGTTGGGCACATTTATCTTATTAAAGTTGTAGAATTCTTTTACTAGCATTTGAGTGGGATCAAATGTGTTATGATGAGTCTAAAATCATCATAGGGTCTTCGAGAAAAAGAATCTAGTGCACTAGGTGCATTGAACTGGATCACAATGAAATACTTTATCTAGAACCGCCAGTAGATAAAAGTCTTTTCATTATCGAGACAATCAAAAAGTCTATCTTAATCCTGAGATAAATGATGGACTTATGGTTGCAAGTGTTATCATTTAAGCTATCAATGAGTACGATTATATAGCATAGTCTATCCTCGATAGTTTGGTGGTATTCATTTGTTAATCGATAGAGGACTTCATTTATAGATATGGACATCGTGACTCCATTTATTAAATGTGAGTAGAATATCATCATATTGATGTTTTGAGGTTTTGGATATTAATTCTTAACGTTGAGTTTTCAATAGTGACTATTGAAAGATGACTTCTGGATAAGTCATAATATATATCCAAGTTCAAAATGTGGTCATATGAGGAAATATGGTAACTTGAAGAGCTATATGCAGTCTATGAGCTTTTGACGATTACTGATATTATTCACGAGGATTCACCATCTCCTATAAGATTGTCTAGGGTATGAATGGGAACCATTTACTTATTTTATTTTCATTTAAGAGTGCAATTTTAGTTCTTTAGTGGAATGAACTAAAATTAATAGATTGAACATAAGTGAATCATTTATTGATTGAGATTAGGTTATGTCTATTGAAACTTAAATTTAGATAAGCCTGCCAAGATCCTCAATCCTCAATCCACACGGGCTTGCATGGATCACTTGATATATTCTACCAGACTATTTATAAGTCCATCTAGAATTGTATTAAGGCATTTGGGCTTGTTTCTTTTAGTAAGAACAGGTATAGTTCACATATGGGCCTTTTAATTAAGCTCTAATGGATTGAATGAAATAAAAAAATAATATATGGCCCATGTATATGTATGTGGGGCGGCAAGACTAATATAAAAGTCTAATATATTATTTTATTTCATTATTTGATTAAATGGAAATTAATTAATTGATTAATTAATTATTTAATTGAAAATCAAAATCTTTTTCTGACTAGGAAATATGCTTCTTAGTAGTATACTATTACAGTAGTATAATAAATATAAAAGACTTTATTTGGTAAGTAGATAAATAAAGGATTTATTTATCTAGTTAAATAGGGAAGTCTTTTATAGTCACAAATACACTAAGGAATTGGATTATGGTTTGGAATTCTAAGGAAATCTACCTAGAGTTAGGATTTATGTCTTTTATGGATTTAAGTCAAAAGACACAAATCCTACATGGTAAAGGATTTCGGCCTCAATATACAGATATATATATAATATATATGGCAATTAGCCGGAATATATAGATATATATATTTATAAAGCATGCGGATATAAATATATTATATAATGTAAGTTGAATTCGGTGCACTATATATGATAAGTGCAAAATTTGGTGGAACATATATTATATAGTGGCATGCAGAATTCGTGGCATATATATATTGAGATATATATTATTTATATAGAATATAGATTGCAAAGATTTCGCACGAGATATATTTAATATATTGTGCAAGGAAATCGCACTATATATATATATATATATATATATAACATATTCGGCAACCCTAATAATTTTTTTAGAGTTATTTTTCTTTAGTCTGAAAAATAGAATCCAACTCTTTGACTAGTGTGATAATTTCGGCCAAGAGGTATAAAGAGAAGAGTTGATCTTATTTCAATAGTGAACTTCTAGCTTTGATATCAAAAGGCTTAGTGCACAATTTCGAACAAGGTTCACGCGAGTTTCGATCATTACATTGAAAATTCAAAAGTGACCGGAACATTCTTCATTGTCTCTTAGAAGTTTTGTGACTAACGAAAAAAAAAATATTTTATTATCCATCCTCAGGTACACAATTCAAGAGAGGGAGACCACGCTCCTAAGTGATTCACGTTCGTGATTGGATTGGAAGATCTTGCGAATTACCATCGACGCAAAGTCAATCGGATCACGCGACAAAGGTACGATATCTTTTAGATGTATATTAATTAATTAAAGGGTTAAGGTTCACTTTATGGAAAATTTTTAAAATATACTAAACTCTAATTTTAGTCTCGCTTCCACTGCGTGCAATCGTTTTTTCCCTACAATACAAGATACCAGACTATTCTTTGTAGTCTCTTGAAATTTATTGTGATTAACGAAGAAGAAAAAGTTTTGTTATTCATCTTCAGGTACACGATTCAAAGAGAAGAGAGATCACGCTCCTAGGTGATTCACGTTCGTGATTGGATTGAAAGATCTTGCAGATTACCAATGACGCAACGTCAATCGGACCACGCGACAAAGGTACGATATCTTTATTATATGTTAATTAATTAAAGGATTAAGGTTCATCTTTAAAAAGGAATTTTTTTTTTTGAAATATACTAAACCTATTTTAGTCTCGCTTCCGTTGCGTGCAATCATTTTTTCCCTATTGTAGGGAAAAAATGATTGCACGCAACGGAAGCGAGACTAAAATTAGAGTTTAGTATATTTTAAAATTTTTCCATAAAGTGAACCTTAACCCTTTAATTAATTAATATACATCTAAAAGGTATCATACCTTTGTCGCGTGATCCGATTGACTTTGAGTCGATGGTAATCCGCAAGATCTTCCAATCTAATCATGAACGTGAATCACCTAGGAGCGTGGTCTCCCTCTCTTAAATTGTGTACCTGAGGATGAATAACAAAATCTTTTCTTTTTCGTTAGTCACAAAACTTCTAAGAGACAATGAAGAATGTTCCGGTCGCTTTTGAATTTTCAATCTAATGATCGAAACTCGCGTAAACCTTGTTCGAAATTGTGCACTAAGCCTTTTGATATCAAAGCTAAAAGTTCACTATCGAAATAATAACAACTATTCTCTCTATACCTCTTGGCCGAAACTATCACACTAGTTAAAGAGTTGGATTCTATTTTTCAGACTAAAGAAAAATAACTCTCAAAAAATTATTAGGGTTGCCGAATATATTATGTACATATATATAGTGCGATTTCCTTGCACAATATATTAAATATATCTAGTGCGAAATCTTTACAATCTATATTCTATATAAATAATATATATCTCAATATATATATGCCACGAATTCTGCATGCCACTATATAATTTATGTTCCACCAAATTCTGCACTTATCATATATAGTGCATCAAATTCAACTTACATTATATAATATATTTATATCTGCATTCTTTATAAATATATGTATCTATATATATTCCAGCTAATTGCCATATATATTTTATATATATCTATATATTGATGCTGAAATCCTTTACCATGTAGGATTTGTGTCTTTTGACTTAAATCCTAACCCTATGTAGATTTCCTTAGAATTCCAAACCCTAATCCAACTCCTTAGTGTATTTGTGACTATAAAAGACTTCCTTATTTGACTAGATAAATAAATCCATTATTTATCTACTACCAAATAAAGTCTTTTATATTTATTATACTACCACAATAGTATACTACTAAGAAACATATTTCCTAATCAGAAAAAGATTTTAATTTTCAATTAAATAATTAATTAATCCATTAATTAATTTCCATTTAATCAAATAATGAAATAAAATAATATATTAGACTTTTATATTAGTCTTGCCGCCCCACATACATATACATGGGCCATATATTATTTTCTTATTTCATTCAATTCATTGGACCTTAATTAAAAGGCCCACATGTGAACTAGGCATATTCTTACTAAAAGAAACAAGCTCACATGCTTTAATACAATTCTAGATGAACTCATAAATAGTCCGGTAGAATATATCAAGTGATCCATACAAGTCCGTGTGGATTGGGGATCTTGGCAGGCTTATCTGAATTTAAGCTCCAATAGACATAATCCAATCTCAATCAACAAATGATTCACTTAGGTTCAATCTATTAATTTTAGTTCATTCCACTAAAGAACTAAAATTGCACTCTTAAATAAAGATAGAATAAGTAAATGGTTCTCATTCATACCCTAAACAATCTTATAGGAGGTGAATCCTTGTGAATAATATCAGTAATCGTCAAGAGCTCATAGACCGCCTATAGCTCTCTAAGTTACCATATTTCCTCATATGACCATATTTTGAACTTGGATATATATTATGACTTATCCAAAAGTCATCTTTCAATAGTCACTATTGAAAACTCAACGTTAAGATTTAATATCCAAAACCTTAAAACATTCACATGATAATATTCTACTCACATTTAATAAATGGAGTCACGATGTCCATATCTATAAATGAAGTCCTATATCCATTAACAAATGAATACCACCAAACTATCGAGGATAGACTATGCTATATAATCGTACTCATTGATAGCTCAAATGATAACACTTGCAACCATAAGTTCATCATTTATCTCAGGATTAAGATAGACTCTCCGATTGTCCTGATAATGAAAAGACTTTTATCTACTGACGGTTCTAGATAAAGACTCTATCGATTAACAAATGAATACCACCAAACTATCGAGGATAAACTATGCTATATAATCATACTTATTGATAGCTCAAATTATAACACTTGCAACTATAAGTCCATCATTTATCTCAGGATTAAGATAGACTCTCCGATTGTCCTGATAATGAAAAGACTTTTATCTACTGGCAGTTTTAGATAAAGTATTTCATTGTGATCTAAACTCATCATAACACATTTGATCTCACTCAAATGCTAGTAAAAGAATTCTACAACTTTAACAAGATAAAGGTGCCCAACCTTTAACTTAAGTTGTGAACATTATTCAAGACTAACTAAATAATTGTGTCTACCTCATACATATCCAGATGTACCAACAATTCTTCTTTTCTCATAGTGTTTTGACCTTATGATTATTTACTTTTGACAATTATAATATTCAATTTATAAATGTTATAAGATTTGTTTAAAATAGAAATCACTTTATTAATATGAAAAGATTGTCAAATACAATATTACACTCTTGTTATTGAGCATAATCCTAACAATCTCCCACTTACATTATAGCAAATGTGTCATATTTCTCATTCTCATGTTCTCTAGGTGCCCATTAAAACTCTTTTGTGGTAGAGCTTTTATGAAGGGATCCGCTACATGGATTCAATCTCAGATTGCATTGCTTTTTGCCAATAGCGACAATTAACATCCTCCATATCTTCCTTATACGTGTAGGAATTATCGTCGCCTGGGAGATTCTCCACTGATTCTCCCAAACCGATGTATCTCTCGGGGTGAGTTCTAACTCTCCCACTAGGACGAGGAATGGTATGTTGTTGACTTTGTGATGGTGCGGATCTTACAATTGGGCTAGATTGTGTAACCTCTTGTGGAATTGTATCTCATGACATCTCATTTAGGACAATTCTACTTGTAGGTACAAAATCATTCATAAAGTCTTTTTCCAGAAATTTAGCATTTGTTAAAACAAATACTTTAAATAGGTTTAGTATATGTTAATTAATTAAAGGTAATTATTACCAGTTAAAGTTTTATCTTCTAGGATGTTGATTAGGGATGGGATCATGATTTCTGAATAAAACAAATATATATATGAGCAAATAATCATGATAAAGCACTTTTGAATATTTATCTTAAATTAAATTAATAACTCAATCGTAAAAATTCAACGGTAATCCAACACCCATAAATGTTACGCCTCCTTTAGGAGTACGTACCATTTACTAGTTAGACTAGATCCCACCTAATTGTTAACATAACAACCAGAGTTTTCAATTTTGGCCTTGCGATTTTATTGACAAGAACTCTTGAGAGGATATCAATAAAATCACATTGAGTGTGTTACCAAAATATCGACCCTCAATATTTTCTTTCACAAAAAACTTTCTAAGGAACAAGTTCCTAAGAATGAGCATGAAAGGCAATTCATGAGTAGGATTACATATGCCTCAGCAGTTGGATATGACTGCTCCTCCTCCAATAATAAACACAGATCCTGATGTGGATTTTCTGGAGTTAGAATCCGACTGGAAATCAGAACCTATATACCCAACAGGAATCAAATCCCCTCCTGAGTATAGAAGCATACTATCTCTCGTTCTCTTGAGATACTTGAAAATATGTTTGACTGCCGTCTAGTAATCAGGACTAGGTTTCGATTAAAACCTGCTAACTATGCCCACAGCAAAACAAATATCTGGTCTAGTGCAGTGCATTGCATTGCATACATGAGACTTCCAACTGCCGAGGCATATGGAATCCTACTCATGAATTACTCTTCATGTTCATTCTTAAGAACTTATTCCTTAAAAAGTTTTTCGTGAGAGAAAATATTGAGGGTCGATATCTTGGTAACACACTCAATGTGATTTTATTGATATCCTCCCAAGAGTTCTAGTCAATAAAATCGCAAGACTAAAATTGAAAACGCTGGTTGTTATATTAACAATTAGGTAAGGCCTAATCCAACTAGTAAATGGTACGTACTCCCAAAGGACATAACATTTATGGGTGTTGGATCACCGTTGAATTTTTACGATTAAGTTATTAATTTAATTCAAGATAAATATTTGAAAGTGCTTTATCATGATTATTTGCTCATATATATATATATATATATATATATTTGTTTTATTTAGAAATCATGATCCCATCCCTAATCAACATCCTAGAAGATAAAATTTTAACCGGTAATAATTACCTTTAATTAATTAACATATACTAAACCTATTTTAGTCTCCCTTCCGCTGCGTGCAATCGTTTTTCCCTACAATTGGTATCAGAGCCTTGGTTGTACCCTTTGATTAATTAATGTATATACATGAATCAATTTCTTTTTATTGTGATTATACATGTTTTAGAAAGAGATGGCACTCTAGGTATTCGCATATATAATTACATGGAATGCATGGATTTATATGTCATTATTATTATATGAATTGTTGTTGCCTGATTTTGGTCCTAGAATTTCAATGTAATTTTTGTTTCAGAGTTGTAACAAGAAGGGTGGTCTATCATCGCCATAATTCTTGGTAGTTGCTAAGTTTTTTATTTATTTTTGCTAATGTAATAAAAATACTACAGAAAAATATTGTATTAAAATACTGCACTTTATTGTATTAAAATACTGCAATAGTTTTAATTAAAAAAAAATAAAAAATAAAAAATAAAAACCTAATGCTTTATTGAGAGTTATTTTTCTTTTGCATGAAAAATAAAATCCAACTCTTAGACAGTGTGAGAATTCGGCCAAGAGAGAAAAAGAGGAGATCGTTTTATTTCTATAGTAAACTAGTAGCTTATACATCAATAAGCTTTTTGCACAACTTCGAATAATGTTCACGCGAGTTTCGATCATTAGATTGTGAATTCAAAAGTAACCGGAACGTTCTTTGTTATCTCTTGGAAGTTTTGTGACTAACGAAAAAGAAAAAGTTTTTGTTATCCATCCTCATGTACACAATTCATAGAAAGGGAGACCACGCTCCTAGGTGATTCACGTTCGTGATTGGATTGGAAGATCTTACGGATTACCATCGACACAACGTCAATCAGATCACGCGACGAAGGTACGATACTTTTATTATATATTAATTAATCAAGGGGTTAAGGTTCATCTTTAAAAAGGAAAAAAAAAAAATGAAATATTCTAAACCTATTTTAGTCTCACTTCTGCTGCGTGCAATCATTTTTCCCTACAATCTCGTTTTTATTGAGAATTCAAAAGTGATCTGAACATTCTTCATTGTCTCTTGGAAGTTTTGTGACTAACGAAAAAGAAAAGATTTTGTTATCCATCCTCAAATACACAATTCAAAGAAAGGGAGATCACACTCATAGGTGATTCACGTTCGTGATTGGATTAGAAGATCTTGCGGATTACCATCGACGCAACGTCAATCAGATCACGCGACAAAGGTACAATATCTTTATTATATGTTAATTAATTAAAGGGCTAAGGTTCATCTTTAAAAAGAAAAAAATTTTGAAATATATTAAATCTATTTTAGTCTCGCTTCCGCTGCGTGCAATCGTTTTTTCCCTACAATTTTAACCTGAAAATTACAAGCAATGGAACTACTTAAAATGGTGTATTATGCCTATGTTAAAAATTCTAGGTAATTTTAAAAGTTTTGCAAATTATGCATTTTTTATAAAGGTTAGTAAGGGAAATTTGACCCTGAAATTATGAGGCGCATAATTCATTACATAATGTGCTTTTGTCATAATTTTTTCCCTGGAACTATTTAAAATAGTGTAATCTTCCTATGTTTAAATTCTAGGTAATTATAAATTTTACAAATTATACATTTTTATCGAGGTTAGTAAGGGAAATTTGACCCGAAAATTACGAAACGCGTATTTCATGACATAATTCACCGTTATACTAATATTTTCTATGGAACTACTTAAAATGTTGTATTCTTCATACGTTAAAAATTGTAGGTAATTTTAAACTTTTTGCAAATTACGCATTTTTATAGCGTAAGGGAAATTTGACCCTAAAATTACGAAGCGCTTATTTCATTACATAATGCGCTTTTATCCTAATTTTTTCCAATTATTTATGTGGAACTACTTAAAATGGTGTATTCTTCCTATTTTAAAAATTCTAGGTAATTTTAAAAATTTTGCAAATTATACATTTTTATAGATGTAACTAAGTCAGTAAGGTAAATTTAATCGAAAAATGATGAGGCATTTATTTCATTACAAACTGCGCTTTTTTCCTAATTTTTTCCATGGAACTACTTAAATTGGTGTATTCTTCCTATGTTAAAAATTCTAGGTAATTTTATAAATTTTACAAATTATGGATTTTGATAGAGCTTAGTAAGAGAAATTTTACTAGAAAATTATGAAGCACTTAATTCATTACATAATACGTTTTTATCCTAATTTTTTCCATGGAGCTACATAAAATGGTGTATTCTTCCCATGTTAAAAATTCTAGATAATGTTAATAATTTTACAAATTATGTATTTTTATAGAGGTAGTAAGGTAAATTCGACCGAAAAATTACGAGACGCATATTTCATTACATAATGAGCTTTTATCCTAATTTTAAAAAAATTTACAAATTATGTATTTGTATAGAGGTAGTAAGGTAAATTTAACTGAAAAATTACGAGGCATATATTTTCATTACATAATGAGCTTTTATCCTAATTTTTTCCATGGAACTACTTAAAATGGTATATTCTTCCTATGTTAAAAATTCTAGATAATTTTAAAACTTTAGTAAATTATGCATTTTAATATAGGTTAATAAGCGAAATTTGACCTGAAAATTACAAAGCACTTATTTCATAATGCGCTTTTATCCTAATTTTTTCCTTGGAACTACTTAAAATGGTATACTCTTCCTATGTTAAACATTTTAGGTAATTTTAACCTTTTTTGCAAATTATAAGGCACTTATTTCACTATAGAATGCACTTTTATCCTAATTTTTTCCTTGGAATTACTTAAAATGGTGTACTTTTCCTATGTTAAACATTTTTGGTAATTTTAACATTTTTTGCAAATTCTTCATTTTTATAGAAGTTCGTAAGGGAAGTTTGATCCGAAAATTACGAGACGATTATTTCATAACATAATACGCTTTTATCCTAATTTTTTCCATGGAACTAATTAAAAATGTGTACTCTTCCTAAGTTATATTTTTGTTTTATTTTAAATTTGTTTGCAAATTATGCATTTTTAAAGAGGTTAGTAAGGGAAATTTGACCTGAAAATTACGAAACACTTATTTCATTACATAATGGGCTTTTATCCTAATTATTTTCATGGAACTACTTAAATTGGTGTTTTCTTCCTATGTTAAAATTCTAGGTAGTTTTAATTTTTTTGCAAATTATGCATTTTTATAGAGGTTAGTAAAAGAAATTTGACCGAAAAATTACGATGCGCATATTTCATTACATAATGATCTTTTATCCTAATTTTTTCTATGGAACTACTTAAAACGGTGTATTCTTTTTATGTTAAAAATTCTAGGTAATTTTAAAATTCTTGCAAATTATGCATTTTTATAAAAGTTAGTAAGGGAAATTTGACCTGAAAATTACGAGACGCTTATTTTATTACATAATACGCATTTCTCCTAATTTTTTCTGTGCAACTGCATAAAATAGTGTATTCATCCTATGTTAAAGATTCTAGGTAGTTTTAAAATTTTTGCAAATTATGCATTTTTATAAAGGTAGTAAGGTAAATTCGACCAAAAAATTATGAGACGCATATTTCATTACATAATGAGCTTTTATCCTAATTTTTTCCATAGAACTACTTAAAATAGTGTATTCTTTCTATGTTAAAAAATCTATGTAATTTTAAAATTTTTGTAAATTACGCATTTTAATATAGGTTAGTTATCGAAATTTTACCCAAAAATTACAAGGCACTTATTTCATTACAGAAATCGCTTTTATCCTAATTTTTTCCTTGGAACTACTTAAAATGGTGTACTCTTCCTATGTTAAACATTTTTGGTAATTTTAACATTTTTGCAAATTATTCATTTTTATAGAAGTTAGTAAGGGAAATTTGACCCGAAAATCACAAGACGATTATTTCATAACATAATGCGCTTTTATCCTAATTTTTTCCATGGAACTAATTAAAAATATGTATTTTTCCTATGTTAAATTTTTTTTTTTTTTTAATTTTTTGCAAATTATGTATTTATAAGAGGTTAGTAAGGGGAAATTGACCCGAAAATTACGAGACGCTTATTTCATTACATAATACACTTTTATCCTAATTTTTTTTATGGAACTACTTAAAATGGTGTATTCTTCCTATGTTAAGAATTCTTGGTAATTTTTTATTCTTGCAAATTATACATTTTTATAAAGGTTAGGAAAATTTGACCTGAAAATTACGAGACACTTATTTCATTACATAATGCGCTTTTCTCCTAATTTTTTCCATGAAACTACTTAAAATGGTGTATTCTTCCTATGTTAAAGATTCTAGGTAGTTTTAAAAATTTTGCAAATTATGCATTTTTATGGAGGTGCAAGGGAAATTTGATCCTAAAATTACGAAGCTCTTTTTTCATTTCATAATGCGTTTTTATCCTCATTTTTTTCATGGAACTATTTAAAATGGTGTATTCTTCCTATTTTAAAAATTCTAGGTAGTTTTAAAAATTTTACAAATTATGCATGTTTATAGAGGTTAGTAAGGGAAATTTCACTGAAAAATTACGAGGCGCATATTTTCATTACAAAATGGGCTTTTATCATAATTTTTTCCCTAGAAAATGGTGTATTCTTCCTAAGTTAAAAATTCTTGGTAATTATAATTTTTTACAAATTATGCATTTTTATCGAGGTTAGTAAGGGAAATTTGATCCAAAAATTACGAGGCGCTTATTTCATTCTATAATACACTTTTATCCTAATTTTTTCCTTGGAACTACTTAAAATTGTGTATTCTTACTATAGTAAAAATTCTAGGAAATTTTAAAAATTTTACAAATTATGCTTTTTTATAGAGGTTGGTAAGGGAAATTTGACCGAATAATTACTGAGGCGAGGCGTAAGCCTTAAGACGTAACGAGATGTAAGCCTCACTAAGGATAGTTAAAAGACATAAATCTATATGAGCTGCCCTTGGGTGCAACGTTACATGGTACAACATAAAACGTTTTGACTGTGATCATTTCTTCTTTGATACAACCACATCAACTAATATGTGATTGCATGTTCTAACATACTAACACAATAATTTAATTGTGTGATCACATACAATTCATATGCGATAATATTATATATATTTATGATCACATACAATCATATGTGATCACATACTATTGCATCATGTAATGTTGCATCGAAGAATAGCCTGTCATATTTTATATATATATATATATATATATATAGCACATAAAATTTCATAAATCAACCAATAATCTCATAATCACATTATAATCATTAACAACCTATTTTATCCTATAAATATCAAGTTACAAAGTTAAATGTAAAGTTTAGAACTTTACAAACAATCAATAACACAACATAATTTATAAAATAATTAACATACAATCATAATACTAACAAAGATGGTCAAATTAGTTTTTAGGCTATAATTATTCCCAACTCAAACAAAACCAACTTCATAATAATATCAATGCATCTTCATATTGGGTTGTGAAGATTGGATTAGTTTGATTACGCTACGCTGACGCGCTCGGGGGTATCAATTTTCTGACAAAAAGAACCTAAAAAAACCCCAAAACAATTTAAGCTTTAAAATTTGGGCTTCAAAACAATTTAAAACCCAAATTTGGTCAACTTATAAGTGTTGGGTAACATTGGGTCAAAATGGGCCTCCAAAACAATTTAAAACCCAACATTTATCATCCACTATTGATACGTAAGCCTCACTACCGTATTGAGCATTGAGGCAGGAGCCTCAATAAAAGGTAATGAGGTCACTACGATTTTCTAGGAAAGTGTATTGAGGTGTGCCTCAATACACTTTTTAAAACACTAATTCTACCTATGTATAAAATTTGGGATAATTCTAAGATATTAAAAAAAATATAAACTTTATAAAGGGGTTTGAAAGTGAAATTTAAGCAAAACCTTACGAGACGCATATTTAATCATTGAATGCGATTTCACTATTATCTTTTTAATATACCTACTTAAAATACTCTACCGATTTATAAAATTTGAGACAATTCTAAGATATTAAAAAAATTGTAAATTTCTTATAGACTAGTAAGAGAAATTTTAATAAAAACTTATGAATAGTATATTTAATTGTATAACGCTGTTTTATCCGTTTTTTTTTTTTTTTTTTTTTTTTTTTCATATAACTACTTAAAATACTCTATTCTACCCACCTATAAGATTTGGGGTAATTCCAAGACATTTAAAAAATATAAACTTCTTCAAGGGAAGTAAGAAAAATTAGAGCAAAAACTTACGAGATGCGTTTTAAGTATAGAATGCAATTTTATTTAATTCTAAGACATTCAAAAAATATATAAATTTCTTAAAGGGATGTAAAAAAAATTTGAGCAAAATCTTACAAAGCGCGTATTTTATTGTAGAATGTGATTTTAGCCAAAAATAATTCATAAAACTAATTAAAATACTTTATTTTACCTAGATATAAAATTTGGGGCGATTCTAAGACATTAAAAATATATATATAAAAACTTCTTAATGGGGTTAGTATAATTAAGAGCTCAAACTTGAATATTCTTGGACAAAAACAAAAACGATTTTATGTCCAAGAAATATTCAAACACTTGTGGGAATTATTAATTTCGGATTAGGATATATTAAAACCAACAAGAACATATGTGCACAGTTTCTTGGGCAACCAAAATTTTCTTTTCTTCATCTTCTTCTTCGATTAAGATTACACGTGATGTAAAATTAAGGTCCTATACTCCTTGCTAGGTGTACATTGAATCTAAAAACATTGAAAACGATAAAGAAAATAATAAATTTGGATTATCCCCTTACATACCCAAAAATTAATACAAATCACATTCATGAAAATAATATAAACAATATATTCATTCATTCATGGCCATAGGGAAGGTTTATATATATATATTGCAAGACAAATGTTAGGGCATGCAAATAATAATTTCACCATCTATATATCTCATGGAAAAAGTGATAGTCCTAAAACATGTTTCTATTGCATTAAAAACCATATTTTTAAGCCTAATAACATGCGATTAGCATATGCCAATTATTAAAAAAAATTGGAGAATTGTTTACCTGTGGGTAGAAGGTTCTTTACTCCTTTTCCCTCATATCATGAGAAGCATGATATCACGATTCAAAAAACTCCAAACATCTTTTCATCTTCCAAGATAATCTCCACTTACAAAGCAATTGTGTGGGCAAATAAGAATATAGCAAAAATCTAGAGCTCTAAATATTAATCAGACTTTTATATCTATCTTGAAGATCTTTTTTCCTTTAAGAATAAAATGTATCTACGATTAAATAAAACACATTATATTTTTTCTAAGTCTCACAAATTGTATAATTTAAAGTTAGAAGCAAGTGTTTACTATACAAAGTATGTTGGCACCTTCAAAACTTCTATTCTAATCCTATATACGTGAATAAAAAATATTAAACCATTTAAGTCGTTTCGTCCGTCACACATTTCAAACATCCTCAAACCCAAATGTATGTTTACTTAACTACACCATTTAAACAACAATCACGAGTATTTTTTAAGTTTATTAGAAAGTTGACACTGTTTTATAGTGATAGGAATATTTAAATGTAACCGGACAACAAACACCACCCCAACATTTTCAGCTTTAAATAACATTATTTGATGTTTAGTCCTCAAGACCCTATGTATTGTGCACACTTGCAGACACAAAAATCTAGTAGAGCAAAGCTATATAATAAAATCAAATAAATGCAACAAGGTGCTTCTTTCCATTTCATTTCACTATTCCACCAAATTGAAAAAACCCAAACCTAGAAAATGAAGTTTGATGGCACATAATTAAAATTAAAATTCCTTAAAGTTCTACTTCAAATAATATAAATTAATAAATCATGTAATCAGATAAACGAAGCATACCTGTAGAAGAATTTGAGTCATGCACCAACAAAATATTGACATCACAACAGCCAGAATACCAATGAGTTAGCTATTGGATTGTTTAAAGACCTTGTTTATGATATGGTCCATATGGATGTGCTTTCCTGTCTGGGAAACTTGAGCAAGAATAATCATCAAATTCCTACAAACCAATAACAATGCTCAATACGCCATATGTGCAGGACTAAAAAATGTTCTTACATGCCTGTGTTGATAATTCCAATGAAAAATGATAAGGCAACAAGGAAGCAGCAAAAGATCCTTTTATGATACATCATATATGAAAGGAAAAACAACCAAGACTAGTAGAAGTTTCATAAGTAATTGACCTACCAAAACAGTAAAGTAGTAAACAGTTACTCAGTTACTAATTGGCATGTAAGTTTTCACCTCAAATTAAGCTCTCATCTCAGCACAATCTTATTATTCCTCAAAATTATAATTGCTACTGATTTTTCATATCAATATGGTCTTCTGAATTCTATAAAACCTGTGCAAATTTCAAAATGAACGAAACATTTTACAAGACATGGCTATAACCAATCTAAGTTACCATATGTAACTTCAACAAAAAACTTCTCAAAAATCAAGATTAGTACAAAGCATCTGCCAATTTAAGTGAATAAAGAAAAAATAAGTATCTTGAAATCCCTTAGAAACAAATGCCCAAAAGAGGCAAAGAATATTTCTCTAAGACACTAATTATATCCTAGTTGTTAAAGAATCTGACAAAAAATTCTCTTATTGTCTTCTTGTCACTTATAATTAAAAACATTGCTAACATGATACTTATCCAAAAGCACAGAACTCTCTCCACTAAGAATAAAGACAAGTATAACTCTAGAATAACCCACATCACCCTTTCTGCTTTATATTGTTAAACAACAAATTCAAAGCAACAACAGGACATTGAAGAAATAGATGATTAACGCTCACCCCATTTGTTCTACACATGACACCAATGTAGACTTGGCGAGAGAATAAGCCTAAATATTTTCATAACTATTAATTTTTTCCATGGACTACCACTCAAAATAGCATTGTAATAAGGTTGCTTTACTTTTTATTCCACACAAAATTAAGGTTATTTTGTAATAAGGTTAAGTTTTTCCACACCAATGTAAAGGTTGCTTTCCCAATTTGTAATAAGGTAGGAAACTACAAAATTAAGCATTTGGCCAAACAAAATCAAAGCATTTGTAATAAGGTAGGAATCAGAATGAAGCACAAACAAAAGCTTTTTGCCTTGAACCTCTGATATGACAAAATACTGAAATACTTCACAGCCCCTACCATCCTACCCTTGCATCACATGAACAAAAATTAACAAGCACGCAAGAAGCTAAATAAACATGAGAAATAACAGAATAGTAAAAATCACAATGACTCTAAACTCCAAAAGCAACCAAAATTCCAGAATAATCCCGCAATTGGTGCATAAGTAGAAGAATTTTGAGAAAGAAAAGCAAACCGGAAGACGGGGGTTGATTGGGAAGAGTCTTGCGCATTCGGATTCTCCAAACACAAGGATCTCCGACGACGACGCACAATCCTCGGTGAGAGGAGCAACAGCTAACCAGTCAATCGGTAGCGACTCGATCAAATTGATCGTTTTGCTCGAATTCGCTGCCGATTATTGGAACGTCCGTACCAGACAACCTCCATTTACTTCTCATGCTTTCTTCATCTTAAGCCCTAGTCTTCGTCAGTTTGTCGTCGTCTTCTTCTCGTCGTTCAAGTTTCAACCGGAATGCTATTTCTTTATATTAAATTTGACATATGGATTTTTATTTTTCAAGAGAAAAATAGGATAATTTGGTTATGGGCTTAAAAAAAAAACCTTTTGGGACTTTGGACCAGGCCCAATACCAAAGAGAAAAGGTTTCTTTTGACTGCAAGAGAAGACCATAATCATTAATGTAAGGTAACAAAATGCAAGGAAATAAAGAAAGAAGTCAGGTGGCAATGTCTCTAGCCTTTCCCTTTGGTCATCAATCAATCATCATCTAAAAGTCCACTACCAGCCGCCCTCTAAAGTAAACGGTCATCAAAATTCTTATTTTTCATGATAATTGTGATAATAATAATAATACCATTAACCATTACCCACCAACAGTCCTTTTTTTATATTGCTCCATTATAATATCAACAACTCAACGTCACACGCGCACTCTCCATCTTGCTTTCTTATTGTGGAGGGAGTCAATGGGGTGTTTACTAGTGCTATCTGAAATCTGAATTTCTTGTTCAAGGTTCGTTGCCCCAGACCAGATAATGAACCCTGCACTTGCCTGCTTCTTCTTCTTTTGTTAAGATGATGATGATGATAGATGACAAACACACTTGCACTTGTGCCATGTTCTTCTTCTTTCTTCTACTGTCTTCCTTAATAGCCTCTCCTTGCCACGCTGCTGCCTCCCCTTGCAACCCAAATGATGGTGACTCTCTCCTGTCCTTGTTTCGCAACATATCATCACCAACTCCCTTGAACTGGTCTCCTTCCCTTGACTGCTGTCTATGGGAAGGAGTAGATTGTGATGATACAGATGGTCGTGTCACCCATCTTCGGCTACCCTCTAGAGGCCTCTCCGGTTCTTTCCTCTCACCCCCTGCAACTGCAAACCTCACAAGTCTTTCCCACCTTGATCTTTCACACAATCGCCTTTTCGGTCCTCTTCCCTCCGGATTCTTCACCTCCCTCAATCATCTACAGATTCTTGATCTCAGCTACAACCGTCTGACTGGTGAATTACCATCCAACGATGATAATAATATCACTATGGACATCCAGAATTTGGACTTGTCCAGCAACCATTTCCACGGGGCAATCCCATCAACTTCATTCCTCCAGGCAACTTGGAATATCACCAGTTTTAATGTAAGCAACAATAGCTTCACAGGCCTAATCCCTTCTTATATATGCTTGAATTCTTCCAAATCCATAAGGGGGCTGGATTTCTCCTACAATGATTTCAGTGATCATATTCCCTCTGGACTAGGCCAGTGCTCTCAGTTGCAGATTCTTCGAGCAGGTTTCAACAATCTCTCAGGGCCGGTTCCTGAAGACATTTACAACATTACTTCGCTGGAACAACTTTCCTTAGCTGTCAATTCTCTTTCTGGACACATCAGTGATTCCATCCTCCGTCTCACCAACCTCAGAGTCCTTGAACTCTACTCCAATCATTTCAATGGCTTCATCCCCACGGATATCGGTAAGTTGTCCAACTTAGAATACCTTCTACTTCACATCAACAACCTCACCGGTTCTCTGCCTCCATCTCTCATGAATTGCATCAAACTTAAAACCTTAAATTTGCGGGTCAACATCTTCGAAGGTCCTCTCTCGGCCTTTAATTTCTCCACACTCACCCAGCTTAACACTCTTGACCTCGGTAATAACAACTTCACTGGTACCTTGCCATCAACTCTTTATTCCTGCAAGTCGCTGACTGCTGTTAGACTGGCAAGTAACCAGCTGGAAGGACAGATTTCGCCTGATATACTTGCGCTGCAATCTCTGTCTTTCCTCTCGATTTCTACCAACAACATAACCGATATAACTGGCGCATTAAAAGTTCTAATGGGCTGCAGGAATCTCACTACTCTCATCATAACCAATAATTTCAAGAATGAACCAATGCCACAAGAAGAAAACACAGTAGCCCCTGACGGATTCCAAAATCTCCAGGTTTTAGGCCTAGGTGGTTGCCAGTTCACTGGTCAAGTACCCATCTGGCTGGCCAAGCTCAAGAAGCTTGAGGTCTTGGACCTGTCTGTTAACCAATTTACAGGTCCAATTCCTGGTTGGTTCGGTAATCTAGCAAAGCTTTTTTACATAGACCTCTCTAGTAACTCCCTTACTGGAGAATTTCCCAAGGAACTTACACAACTGTCAGCACTGGCTTCTGAAGAGATTATTGACGAAGTGCAGCGAAGTTATCTTGAGCTACCTGTATTTGTCAAGCCCAACAATGCTACAAATCAGCAGTACAATCAATTATCCAACCTGCCACCTGCTATATACCTGAGAAACAACAGCCTCAGCGGCAATATCCCTGCTGAGATTGGCCAATTGAAGTATCTTCATGTGTTGGACCTCAGTCGTAACAATTTCTCAGGCAACATTCCAGATCAGTTATCTAATCTTACTAACTTGGAGATGTTGGATCTCTCTTGGAACCAACTATCTGGAGACATACCTGCATCACTCAAAAGTCTTCATTTTTTGTCTTCATTCAGTGTGGCATACAACAATCTTCAAGGATCAATTCCATCTGGAGGTCAGTTTGATACCTTTCCCAACTCCAGCTTTGATGGGAATCCAGCTTTGTGCGGTTCAACAGTGCAGCACTCTTGCTCTGAAACAGCAAAAACCAACCATCCTGCTGCCCCTCGTAAAAGCACAAACACAAAACTTATTGTTGGACTCATCCTTGGAATTTGCTTTGGGACGGGATTATTTATCACTGTGTTAGCATTGTGGATGTTATCCAAGAGAAGAATCATTCCAGGAGGGGACACTGATAAGATTGAACCAGATGCATTTTCTAGCAACTCTAATTTTGGGTTTCTTCCAGATGCAGAAAAAAATACCAGCCTTGTCATATCGTTCCCAGATACCAATGAAATCAAGGATCTTACCATATCCGAACTCTTGAAAGCCACTGACAATTTCAATCAAGCAAACATAATTGGATGTGGAGGTTTTGGTTTGGTTTATAAAGCAACATTGGCGGAGGGGACCAGGCTGGCTGTTAAGAAACTCTCTGGAGACTTAGGTCTGATGGATAGGGAATTCAAAGCAGAGGTGGAGGCTCTTTCCACAGCCCAGCACAATAACCTGGTTTCCCTGCAAGGCTATTGTGTCTACGAGGGATTTCGATTGCTAATATATTCATACATGGAGAATGGAAGTCTAGATTACTGGTTGCATGAGAAAGCTGATGGTGCATCTCAACTAGATTGGCCAACCAGACTGAAGATTGCTAGGGGAACAAGTGGTGGGCTCGCTTACCTGCACCAGATATGTGAGCCACACATTGTGCATCGAGACATCAAGTCCAGCAACATCCTTCTTGATAGCAAGTTTGAAGCACATGTTGCAGATTTTGGATTGTCGCGATTGATTCTTCCCTATCAAACACATGTAACAACTGAGCTTGTTGGCACCTTGGGTTACATTCCTCCAGAGTATGGGCAAGCATGGGTAGCCACTTTGAGAGGAGACGTGTACAGTTTTGGTGTCGTCATGCTTGAGCTGCTTACTGGGAAGAGGCCTGTGGAGGTATTCAAGCCAAAGATGTCAAGAGAATTGGTTGGCTGGGTGCAGCAAATGAGGAGTGAGGGCAAACAAGACCAAGTCTTTGATCCTCTCCTAAGAGGAAAGGGCTTCGATGAAGAGATGTTGCAGGTGCTAGACGTGTCCTGCATGTGTGTCAACCAAAACCCTTTCAAGAGACCTACCATCAAGGAAGTTGTGGACTGGCTAAAGGATGTAGGAGCAACCCACAGAAATGAAAACAAGAGTTTGTAGAAAATGCCTTTGAACACAGGTTAAGCTCGGATATTTCATATGTATACTTGCACAAAAAACATGGATTTATTGAAGAAAATTTTCTCTTCATTCTACCTATGTAAATCTTATTTATAATATACAAGAATCTTAGTCAAGTAATTGAACTGAGGAACATATATTATAAGATAATGAACTAGGATTATAATTGTAATCTTCTTATGAAAACAACAGTTATGAATGCATGGGCTAATCCTAGTTAAGCATATACAGAAATAGGATTACTAGAACTCCACTGAGAATATTTCACCTTTCAGCCTGCATTGTTATGGGTTTTATCTTTATCTTGTTCTTCATTTGAACATCAAGCTGAAATGCTGAATAAAGCATTTCGCAGTTTGGCTAGGTTTGCAGGAATCATGTCTAATTAATTTTTATATTTTTACATAGTTGTTTTTCCCAAATATAAATAAAAATTATGGGATCACAGTCTACACCATTGCAAATTTATTCAAAATGCATGAATGAATTTGTATCAACAAGATCTTCTTAATGATCTGGTTTGAGTAGCTGGGCAAGCAAGAATTGCATACATTGCTTTCTTGTCGCCAATTGGGAAGCTTTCTCACCACAAATTGTACCACGTTTCACCACCGACTTTTTTCACATGCCAATTTAAACAAGGTCATGGACTTTCATTTTATTAGAACTTCCTATGCAGTAATGCAAAGAGAAATTTTTTGGAAATCTTCTTTCATTAAACAATGTCTCAAACATATAGATAAGAAGATAGAGAAAAACAAAACCAACAACAATGACCAAATAACTAGGTAAAATGCTGGGTTGTGAACTCCAATATTTGATATTTGAGTATACTAGGACGCAAAAACAAGCAATTACTCATGATCTTAAAAAGTATGTTTGTTCAAGGCTCTTGGCACTTGATTGCAAAATCAGATCCACCTCCTAATCCTATGTTGAATTGTTTTAGCAGGATCTGTGTAAGTTGCCCGGTGCACCATTTCATTACTATATGTTAATCATTCATGAAAACCCGCTATTATGAGCAAATTATAAATAGATGTATCCAATCATAGAGGTTGATATAAAAACAAAGAAATAGCTGGGGAAGGGTTTAAGAAACAGTTTACAGCTTGCCAAAAGAATAAATATGAATTGGCACATAATGAACTGTAATAGTTTGACTGTGTAGAATATTGATCTACAAGAATAATTTGTAGGACCAGTCTGCCACTTGAAATCCTCCAATCATTAAACATTGGTAAAGGGTCCAACCAGAACAACTTTTACCTCATGCTAATGTTTGACAGTCATATTATCGCATGCTAATCTCTACCTCTATTACCTAAAGTCCACCGCCATGGATATTGTAGATATGTTATTTTGCACAAACTATAGGCAATACTCCCAATCGCCAAGCTCTCCTATAGGCGAAGTAATTTTGCTGGCTTTACATAACTCCTCAATTTGAAGACATAAGCATCAAACTAGATAGGCAACAAGTTATACCTGTCTATAGTCTGAACATCCTAAGGGGCATGAAAATAGTGTTAAATCCTACACTACTTTAGCACTGGTAATTGAGTCCTTCAAAATCTCTTGTTTCCACCAAATAAGCTTTCCAAATTTCACAAGGATCTTTAGTACATTAAAACTTGCATGATGTTCTAACCGGCATTGAGAAAGATTACTTCAGAAGGAGATGGAAGTTGTAAACTACCTTAATGGGCTCCCAAACAAACAAATGCAGTTGTTCGAGCACAAAACCTAGTTCTTAATTTGGAACTTGTAGATGTACCAGTTAGTTAAATGTTTCAAATTTCAAAGGAAAAATTGAAAGTTGTAAAACAATTCCTCACAATTAAAGCAACCAGAAAGTATGGTCCATAAGACAGAGCATCTATTTCATACGGTCAGTAGTGAAATGAGCCTCTAGAGCAGAGCAGAGCACAGCAACATAGACATAATAACAAACACCTAATATTCACAGGGTTACAGGGAAGATAAAGCAGTCAACAGCTAAGTATATTTAGAATAAAAGCACATCGTAATACGTACTCAAAAGGCGAAGAGAAGCTCCATGAATTGATTGAGCAGTGCAGCGATTTCCCTAGCAAAAGAGACCAACAACGACTGTCTCAGTTTAGGTAGCTGTTTGTTGGTGCTGCCGTGCTGGTGCTGGTGCTGGTGCTGTTAAAATTAATTATAACTGCGGTTAAATGGTAAAACGGGTAAAAAAAAGAGTTTGACCAGAATATAAGCAAAAAAAAAAACCACAGTGGACTGTTGTGTAGACGTAAGACAACAAAACGGAAATTACGGCAAAGACAGCCAGCGACGATGAAGCAGCACCAGAAGCTGACGGTGGTGCTATGCCTGACATGGATCGTCACTCTTCTCTACGGCGAGATGTTCGCATTTTGGATTCCTTCTCTCTTGTCTTGTTCTTGGCCATCTCCATCCTCTTCTTCTACTGCGGTAATCTTCTATCTCTTTCTTTTTTGTTTTCATTAGCTTCCCAGTTTTATGTTCCCGATTTCAATTTAGTTAATTGAACGTTGAAGAATCTTGCAATCATATCGATAACAAGTCATGATTAGATTTACCTGAGACAGAATTAGCTTTGCTTTGCTTTAGATCGATCCAGTGATACTTGCTTTGATGCGTAAAAATTGAAAAATGTCAACTTTGTTATCAAGTATGAGTTTTCATTTTGATATATAGAAAAATGTAATGCTTTGTCCTACTTGCAAGTTCAGACGGATGGAGCTGGTGACTATGTTAAAGTCGCCGTTCTTGCGGATCCACAGGTGAATTTGTCCTCTATAGTCTATACCTGTATTTCTTTTCGCGGTTTAGGTTCTTCTTCGCTAAATGTGCTATCTTTAACAACAGCTCATGGATATAACTTCCCTTCACCTGCCTCCGAAATCACTTGCTCTGGAAATTGCACAGTTCTATACTGATTTGTTTATGCGCAGAGCATTCTTTGCATCTATCTTGCCTTTCAAACCTGATGTCATTTTGTTTTTGGGTGATCAATTTGACGGGGGACCTTATTTGTCAGATGAAGAGTAAGTGACCTGAATATTTCAACTTTAGCTGCCTTTTCTTATTTGCTGATCCATTAAAGCTCCTTTACATCCATCATCCATTGATTAGATGGCAGGAATCTTTAAGCCGCTTTCAGCATATATTTGGTTTGAAAAATAAAAGAAGATATAAAGACATACAAGTTTACTACATGCCTGGAAATCATGACATTGGCTATTCAAGTCTCCACGCTCATAAGCCTGAGGTATTTTCACTCTTTTTTCATTAAAGGTTTTTGTCTTAGGGATCTTGAAACACAAGCTTTATGATGAATATTCATTCATAATATTAAAACTGATATTGCCTAAATTTGTTGGATGTTTCTGCCTTAAGTGTTTTATTGAGTTTTTTCTGTTGTTTTTATATGTACTTGATTTCTTTGTCTCTTGTTCAACAATCTTAGATGCACTTTCTAAGAATTTCAATAAGTTCTAATTATAGTTTCTTAATTGCTTATAAAGTTATGATTTTACTTATTTGCAGGTTGTTAGACGCTATGAAAAAGAATTCGGGATGGGAAACTACCGATTTACTGGTGGAAAAGTTGAATTCATTGCTATTGATGCCCTCACTATAGATGGTTAGTCAGGAAGCAGCTAAATCTTCTTTATCTATCATACATATGCTTTCTGACTGCACAACTTCAGGCATATATATTATCATAAATTCATAACATTTAATAGTAACAAAGGTCTAGTTATTTGTTTTATTCTTGCTACATGTGTTATGTATGTATAGGTATCACCTAAAGTAGCCATTCTTCATCCCTCCCCTTACTTGAAACCTATAATCATTATTTGTGTTTGGGAAACTATTTCTTACATTTTGAATGTGGTGATACATATCAATTCCAAGATAATTTGTACATATTTTAAGAGATTGCGTAGATGACATTCATATTTGATTGATCCATTTTGTTTGAAATTCTTATTTACAATCAAGTGGTAGTTGGAAATGGTGGTATTTCTTAATTTGCCACCATATATCTAATCCCAGTAGTGACTTTCATTCTTTGACTAGGGCTATTCCCCAAACATTTTTGTTAATAGTTGATTCTACACCAGACATTAAGTTTCATCTTATTCTTCGTCATCGTTCTTCTATCACTATTGTTATGCTCTTAGTAGTTAGTATCCTATACAAGCCTCTATTGATCCTCTTTGACAAGAAATCGCGGATGAGAAGGTTCTGACTAAGACTCATACTTAGATTCTGACTTACCTTTTGGAAAATATGTAGTGGCATGCAAATGGATTACAAGATCAAGATCAGTCTGATGCATATGTTGAGCAATACAAAGACTGTTTGTTTGCTGAAGGACTTCAATTTCTTTAAGTAGTTAGACAGAAAGGACTTTGATTTCCTTGAATGACCTGAGAACTGATGTATTTGGTCAGTCTCATCAACAATGTTACTTTATATCTCATAACTTACATGTAAGCTGTCTAAAGGATTATTATTTGTGGTTTGTAGAATATGCACTTGTATAGACCGTATAGATTTTTCATCAATGTATTGATAGTTGATTGTGCTCCATTCCTCCAAGCATATTAAGTAAATTCGTGCCTGGTATAGTTGAATTATTATGAGGATTTTTGTCAGAATTACTTTTTGCCTGATATTATTCCAAATGAGTAGTATTTGAATTTCTTTCTTTTTTTTTTTTTTTTTTTTTTTGCAAAATGTATAAACTAAGAAACTTTAAGAAATAAAGATTCTGTTTTGTTCTAGACTCTATGGATTCTGTTTTGTTCTAGACTCCTAAGAATTCTGTTGTGGTCTAAACTCCAAGGACTCTATTTCTTACTAATTTGATTAGAGCATCATGTCAGCTAATTGAGTTTTTTGAATGATATGTTGACTTCTTGTTCACTATACCATATTGTACTCATTTCATCCAGCAATAAAATCCTTTATCTCTTATCAAAAAAACAAAATCATGAATAAGGAAAGTGGTTATGGACAGGGAACCAAGATGGCAACCTGACTTCTGCAACTTGGGATTTTATCAAGAATGTATCTGTAGGTATATAATTTTGATTTCTTTGGTTCTTTATTTTTAAGCAGGTGTTCATAATATAGTAATTGTTCATATATATATTTCATTCCTCTAGATGTTCAATCGCTTCCAAGAGTTTTATTGACGCATATTCCTTTGTATCGGAAAGACTGGGCACCTTGTGGCCCTCATCGTACATCCCCTGTTATCAATCAGGTAATATTTTCTCATTTTTTAGAGTAAAAGTGTCGGCAAAATAAACTTTAGGACCGAGTCTGCTATACATTTTTTTTAAGTGCATTGTTGTGATTTTCGCAGCAATTTTAGGACTTTTCCATCTCAAAACTTACATGCATGAATCTGCTATATTTTATGTTCAGCGGATTTTGCGTGCTGTTCATGATCAAGAAATACTGTAAGCTTCTTCCTTGCTTTTTGTGTGATAGTGTTACAGAATTAGATCAACCTGTACTGGTGGCAATAGATGATTTAATTTGACAGTCCAGTGTTACAGGTACCAGAATTACATCACGGAGGAATCATCAATCCGCATACTGGACTTGATCAAACCAGTAAGCTGTCTTACCTGTATTCAAATTTAAATGCATATTGTACATTGTATGTCGCCCGATACTGATGTAGGACGAGGACTTAAATATCACACACTTGCCAACACCTGTCTTTGATGCATCCCATGCATTTCTACTTTGCTATGCTATCCAAGTTTTGCTTGAATATTCGAATTTATAAGCTCATTTCTGGTCCATGATGCAAAGCTAGTTTTACAGGTACTCATTTTATCTGGCCATGATCATGACCAGTGTACAGTTACCCACAAGTCAAATTCTGGGACCATAAAGGAGGTAAGCACCTAATGTCTCGCCATCATGTAATTTTACCTAGGGATGAAATTTGACTCGTAATGATGTGCAGCACACTGTAGGGACCTTAAGTTGGCAGCAGGGGAACTTGTATCCGTCATTTATGCTATTATCTGCTAGTAATTCAGCTCTTTCAAACACATCCAATCTGGAAGAAGCAGTATCTGCACATCTGTGCTTTCTTCCAATGCAAACACACATTTATATAGGGTAACCTCCAGTTGATGGTTAACAATGGCCATTTCTGTACTCTAGGTTGGGCCTTTTTCTAACCTTCACTTTATGTTTATTTCAGGTATCTTTTGCTATTTATTCTCACCCTTCTTTCTCTCCTCGCTTGGCCAACTTGCATGAGGTTTTGGCGCCACTGTAGTGATTTAGTTGGGTATAGCAAACAGTTAATAAGTTGCAACATCTTTCAAGGTGGAACAAAAGAGAAAAATGAAGATGAAAACTGTGAATATGATATGATTTGGGATGCAGAAGGATCAATGCATCTTGTTAAGAAGCATGTAAATACTCCTATGAAAAATCCAAGTGACAAAGGGACTGTGGAAAGGTACTTTGGAGCTACATTTTCATTTATCAGTATTATTATGTACAGAAAAAACATCCCTAACCTCCTTTACAAAATGCATTTAAAATACCATGCTGTTTAACAGTTTCAGTTGGCTAATTGTTTATTTAATTGATTTAATATTTTTATTTTGGTGGTTTATATATGATTGTTCATGTGTACATCTTTGAAGCAGGGGTAATGCCACGATGCGGCCAACAGCTAAGAAAATTATTTCTCAAGAGATGGAGGTCCGTATGAACATGGACATGAATGTGGACGAGAGTATGACAAAATTACCGATCAGAACAAGCAAATCAAAGATAAAGTTGATAATCCACAGATTAGTGCAGGCATTCGGAATGCTTATAGTCATTGCTGCAGTGAACATTCCTCTCTACATGATGTTGCTGTTCAAGGATTGGATTGAGCAATGACTTCGGAATTTGAAAATAAGTTCAAGTGAGTAAATCTTATTACTGTAGCCCGATCTAATTTTGGTGTAATCGTGTTTACTGGTGGCATTGATAAGACGAACTTGGCAGCTACAGATCTTCTGAACTTAGGAATGTGAACTAGACAATCTCTGTACCGTTGAATACTGTAACTGAATATTTAATGATACCAAGTATATTTTTTAGCATAGCAAAGTTCCCTTTTCATTGATCAGCTAAGAAAATTATGCTGCGTCTTCTTTCGCCCCTCTATAGGAAAACCAAAAACCAAATAAGCTTTTGATATTGTTAATTCAGATTATTCAATCATTTTATTTATCAGTATGTCAAACCTAACTTATTTGTCATTGTTTAGAAAGGCAACATTGATTATTCAAGAGCAAGGCAACATTTCACATTGTAGCTGCTTTTGAGTTTAACAGATGAGGATTGTGATTTTAAAAAGAGAGAATGTTCAGATACTAGCTTTAATAATTTTGCATAGAATCTCTGTGAATATAAATTTTTAAAGTTTCCCCATGTTTCCGACTTGCTGCATCTGATATGAGAATCTCTTTATAATAATAGGATATATTAGATATGTGTTGAACTGCCAAAGAAAATGCTCTAGAATTGAATAAGTTAAGTTCACATATATATTCATTCTTTACAGTGTGATTAGTGATTACATCTTGTGAAACTGCATTTGATATTGATGTACCTAATATTAGCTGGCAAATAAAATGACTTATATCTGCGTTGTCATCGAAGATGATATGCGTGCTTCCTCTTTGTGAAATAACAGGGTAATATACAAACATAACTCATATTACAAGTTATACAACTCAGCCATCACATTATTAATTTATTGTTGAAGTAGTAGTGATCCCACCATTATTTCCGAGATTGTAACATTTTGTCCATGTTACTCCCGAAAAAACAGGAGAAAAGGATGTAATAAGAAAAGCACTTTTACATGCAAGTACATAACAGAAGTTACAATGAACTTTCACAGCAGCAACAGGTAAACAACTTTTTTCAAAGAAACCCCTCCATGTGTGTAATTAGTCATCAGCTCCAACGAGTTTTTGATGACCGGTTGGTGAAAAAGCAAGAGTAGTGCAGCTGTAAACCCCTCCTGTGCCCCCAAAAACCTGATGGGGTTGGCCCCAGTCAGGTCAAAAAAAGGGAATTGCACTAGAGGAGAACATAGTAGATAAACACTACACCACAGCTCATGAAAACCAGCCGGATAAATATGATGGAGATGGTCTAATTAACACTGAGGAGATCAAAGGAAAGGAAGAAAGAGGAGGAATATTATTACGGTACGTATCTAGCTAGTCATCGCCCTGTATATACCAGCAGAGGAGCATAGTAGCACAGCGGCGCAAGATGTAGATACGTGCACGTTGCTCCTTGACCAAGGAAGCACATTTGGTGGAGAAGCCACCATTCCCCTTTCTCTTTGAAGGAGCCTTGAGTGCCCCACACTTGAATTTCTGTAGTTTCATTTCAGCCATGGAGGAACTTTGAGCCAAAAAAAAAGCTCAGTGGGGAGCTTGAAGGAGTTTGGTGTAAAGGGTAAAGTATATATATGGGTTAAGAGCTCAAGAGCCAAGAAAAGTTGACTGTGATACGAAGAAAGCTAGCGATGAGGAGAGGGTGAACACGGGGATGAGGGATTTGCATGGGAAGATGCAACAAGGGGGAGTGAACGTGGGCATGTAAAGTAGCTTTTATTGCATTCTAGTGTTGGATTTAAGCAAGGGATGATTTATTTATTGTTTTGAATAATGTATGTATTAGTTGGATGGCAACAGGAGGATTATAAATATTAGAGAAGATTAGAGAAATGGCAAAGTGTGAGCATGAAAAGAGGAGAAGTGTTGAATGAAGACAAGGTTACGGGAACAGGGTTCCGGCAAACTTACTCAATTTTGAGGAGGGGCGTTGGTTTGGTTGGATTTACTACTAGCACATCCCTTTCTCTCTCTCTCTCTCTCCCACACCCACACGTACACATTAATTTACTCGTACATCCCCTCTTGCACACACACACACACACAATTATACAGTACTTTCACTTTGCGCTCATAAATTTAATAGAAGCAAGTGGAATTTAACTTTTAGCATAGGGAAGAAGCAGAAAAGATGATCACCTCTCAGGAAATATTGACAGCATATATCTTATATTTTTTCTACTAATGTCATCTCGGTCCATCTATGTTTTATTTCATTTATTAGATATATCCATCTTTATGTGTAAATAATTTTCATTATGAACCGATAACAAATTAGGATTCTCTACTAATATGTACTCTTACTAAGCTTGATTTTATAAATACATTAGTTTAATTAACAATCAATCACAATTCACAAGCTTTAAATATGTTCAAGTAACCAGCTTGAATCAACAAAAGATGGATGTTTTTGTAATTAACTACACTTTTTAACAGCTACTAGTCCTAATAATGTCATTCGTTTAATTTAATGTATAGTCATCATATACTTGTATGGGTTGTTTGAGAAGTCAAAATAAGAAAATAAAAAAATCAAAGAAGATCTAGCAGGCCCTTCCACGAACATCCCCTCTATTAAATGGTTTGTATTATAAGTGTTGTAGTACCTTGTTCATTCAGCATATGCATTGTATTTGGCAAATTATTGTATTAGAAGCTACCACAGACTTGATTTTGCAAAATCGTGTACGAGGATAAGTACATGTACATCTACATATAATAATATATATGTAGAGATTTGCCTTTAAAAATTGAAACCAGTGGTTTGTTTTTGATTCTATTGTGGAAATATTATTGTAGAGTTCGAGAGAAGTCCATCAAGGGTATGTGCTTATTGGAAGGAAAGTATGGTTTGCAGAATCTTGTAAAAATCAAATCAGAGATATTACCAACTTTTCAAGGGATTCACAAAATCATAGATGATATGGGGTGTAATTTATAACTTGATGAGAATTCAGCTATTGGGTTCAATTGTCAAAGCCTTGATTGGGCCCAAGGATCCAGAAGACAAAATCAGGTGGACCTAGGGTACCTCTCTTTGTAGATAAACTAGGGCCAATTCTACAAGTCTTCAAATTTAGTCCAAGTCCAAATAAAATCTCATTGATTAAGATTGATTTATATCATTCAACACTAATAGTATAGGAAAAGTAGCTAAAGGTTCAACTAACTATTTAGATATATGTCACAATGTGTCCAAATCTTGGATTGTTTCCCATTAATGTTTTTATTCAAGCATCTATATATACGGTTTTTCTATTATTAGTTCGTCCTAATATAAAATATATCAGGACGAAGAATGTTGATCATTAGGTTTACATACTTTGACTCAAAGTGTATGCACTTGTCAAAACTTCTCTATAATCTATGGTCCATATTCTTCGTTCTGATATATTTTATCTTTTCTATAATCTATGGTCTACATTATTCGTCCTGATATATTTTATATCATGATGAACTAACAGTAAAAAGACTATATATATATAGAGAGAGAGAGAGAGAGAGAGAGAGAGAGAGTAATATAACATTTTGGTGGTAAGTTGTGAAAGGTAGTTAGACCACTTGTCTTTCCTCTCTGTATTATATATCCAATTTGTGTGTTAACTATTTTCCAGATGAGTCCATGCATGCAGGAAGGACCAGCTTCATGAGCTGTTGGTCACGGAATGGCCACCCCAAATCATCACGTTTTTATTAATTACTAGTACTAATACCCCCTTTTTAAAACCATCTCACTCCACTATTCTTTAGATTAATATTCCATCAATGTATATATGATGTGTATATTAATATACGATGGTTAATTACCTTATAACCTTACTAATTCCATGGAATACATGATGCATTTTTAGAGTACCTAACCTTTTAAACTTTGTTGGTAACAATATTTCAAAATTTTCAAATTTTCAAACTTTGTTGGTAACAATATTCAAGATTTTAGGTAATTGCTCGATTCAAAAAACTTAGCACATGAGAGCAATTTGGTTGTAATTACCTCGTAATCTCATTAATTCAATGGAATATTTGCTGTATTTAGACTAGTTTACTATAAGAACTTGATTTATAAACATCTTTCACAAATCCAATCTATAAAGAGCTTGAGCTCCTGCTATTCAAGTTTTTAAGTAACTGTTCAATCCAAAAAATTTAAGCTATAATGTAAAGGCCCTATTTTAATAGTGAATGTTACAAAATCATTTTAGATGACAGGAACATCTTGTTTCAATTTAAAGAAGCAAGAAGCATACATCCATGTATATATTTCTATGCTTTTATTTAGTGTCCTTCTTGAATGGTTGCCAGAAGCATTTGATTGTATGTTAGCTTCAGATTTTGAAGAATAGAGACAATGGCGGAGGAACTGGAGAAACCATCGCTGGATCCTGAGAACTTCAACCGTGAGGGAATGTAATAGTAATGTAATTTGTATCTTCAAATTGTGTAGTAGTATTGTAATTTGTATCTTTAACACTCTGTTTTGAACACTTTAATTTGTCCTTGCTTCCTTGAGTATATGATGTCATGATTGTACACTTTAATCAGAAGATCCTTGCACAGAGAATTAAAAGATTTAACCGGGAAATGACTTTATAGACCCAAAGGAACATTGAAAGACTTTGCCACAGAGGCATCAATCACACAAATTGTAACACCTTTGGAACCCCAGTCCAAACCAAGATAAATTTGGCCCAATAACTCAACCTTTACATAAAGGTTTCATGTATTTAAGAAACTTCATAAATATTCAAGGAAATTATCATTCTTCCCCCTGTAGTTTGCCGTATTCTCCAGTCTCACCCCTCTAGTTTCAAAATTCTCCAATTTTCCCCCTCTCATGCCTATTTTTATACGGTGAGATTGGTTGTATTTGTGCATGGGAGGGGGGAAATTAGAGAATTTTGAAACTAGAGGAGGCAGACTGGAGAATATAGCAAACTACAGGGGGCAGAATAATAATTTCCCTAAATATTCATTATCATAAGAAAAGAAAACGATAGACATTCAGAAGGGAAAAAAAAAAAAAAAAAAAAAAAATCAAAATCCAAAGATAATTGGGGATGTATTCAATTAGAGTTCATTTTTGCTCACCCCCCCTTAACTGGGGGTGAGCATTATCTCCCACCTAACTGAATGCCAAGTGTTCCTAAATAAACCAAGGGTTAACAAATATCATTCTACCAATTTTACCCCTGTTTTTATTTTTATTTTTCTTAACACCAACAATTGAAAATCAATTAAAAATACCAGAAATTAAAAAAAAAAATCAGATTAACACCATTTGTCCAAGGAACAAAAGCAAGAAGCCAAGCTATATCAGCAGTTCATCACGAATCAGCCAGGAAATATTACCACAAGTCTCCATGATCTACTCCCCATATAAAATCTGGTTTTTATTAATTATTATGCTAAACAATATGTAAATTACTCTCATCACCATCAAAACAAGAATAAAACAAGAACACAACCCAGAAAATCATCATCACCAATTCACCATCCATCTCAAAATACCATCACCACCACTCAAACCCTAACCCACCTCCACCTACAAATATTACAATAAACAATGTAGATTTAACAATAAAAAAAATCTAAACACAAATCCCATGTTTAAAAAAAAAAAAACTAAAACAATTTTTTTTTTTTTTTTAAATCTTCACATTCTCTTTCTCTCAACCATTCTCCTCTGAGTTTCTCACCCATGGTCAACTGTCTATTGGCCGCCGGCGAGGCGCAGCGATGGGCTACTCGCCTTTCTCTCCGGTTTATTTCTCTGTCTCTTCTATCTCTCTCTTCTTCGATCTCCTTCTTCGAGCCGATTTGGTGGTTTCGGCAAGGATTCAAGGTGGGTTGGTGGCTAGGGTTCGTCGGCGGCGAGGTTTCGTGGTGATTGATTTTTCGGTGGTGAGAGGCAGAGGTTGGGTTTCGTTTTGGGGTGGTGGTGGTGGTGGTTGGATGAGAGGCAATGGTGGGTGTGGTTTAGGTAAATGGTTTCTCGTGTTGGATTTTTTTTATTTTTTATTTATCTTTCGAGTGTTTGAGAAGTTAAACTGGTGTGGATTTGGTAGATAATTTCAAGTGTTGATCTGGAATTTTTTTTTTTTTATCTGAATAATTGTTAAAAAAAATTAATTTAAGTTTATTTTATATCCAATTTACCTAATTACCCTCATTTATTTAATGAAATTTCTATCAGTGTGCATATTTGTTAACCCTAGGTTAACTTAAGGACACTTGGCATTCAGTTGGGTGGGGGGTAATGCTCACCCCCAGTTAAGGGGGGTGAGCAAAAATGAACTCATTCAATTAGGATTTCAAAAGACTTTTAATGACTTTTGTGGAATTAAAAATTTTTGGTGTATTCAATGTAGACTTTTAAAGATTCTATAAAAGTTATGGGGTATTCAATATAGACTTTTATAGACTTTATAAAAGTTTTTAAAAGTTATATGGTATTCAATCAAAGACTTTTTAACAGTCTATAAAAGTTAGAAGATATTCAAAATTTCAATGACTTTTAATGACAATTTGTCTTTCATTTCTACTAAAGACTTCGAATGACTCTTTTTTTATTTTTTTTTATCTTTTTTTAATATAAAGAATTTCACCAATCACCAAACATATGTTATATTTTCAAGTAAAAACACACTCATTCTTACCAATTTCACAAATAAAATAAAATGAATAAGTTTTAAAATTAATAAACATTATAAAAAAAATACAAACATTAACGATCTATAACAAAAAAAGATTAACTAAAATATAATATAAATAACTCTCCATGGATTATGCAATTAAGGACGAGAGATTTCATTTTTATTTTTTTTTTTATCAATGTTTTCAAAACAACTAAACAACACCGAAACAAATCAAACGAGCCTCATTTATGTTAATTAAAATTAATAAAAGACAAAAACCATTATTCAGACATGCCAATATGCCAAAATCAAAGTCGCGTATGAGCGTGGCTCCATATAATTATGATCAATATCAAACTATGCACTTTTAGGCATGGGTCTTGTTCAATAACTATGTACGGTTTTTATGTTTTATCTTTAGTAATTTGAATTAATTTTGTGTAGATTTTTTATACCCATTGTCATACTTTCATAGAGACACGTAAATGTTAATATTATTGTCGGTTTGATACGTTTATTTTAAAAGAAAATTTATAATATTTTGACTAATTATGAAAAACAAATAAAATATTGACTAATTATTAAAAGAATTAGTTGCATAATGTCTTTATGATGCAAAACATAATAAAAATACAAATAAAAAATTTAAAATCACATATATTGGCATAAATGTTTTTGTCAAGTTTAATTAATGATGATTTTTTTTATTCTTTAAAAAAAAATATTGACTTGAGAAATATATATAATTTTGCCAAAAACAAAGTAATATTATTTTTAAAAATAAATAAAAGTCTATAAATGTCTATGAAAGTCTTTTAAAATGAAAGTCTATGAAAGTTTTTCATAATTCTGCAAAGTTTATAAAAGTCCATAAAAGTCCATGAAATCTGCAAAAGTCATCCACTTAAAAACAGTCTTTAAAAGTTTTTTGAAATCTTAATTAAATACACCCCTAAAAGGAATAAAAATTAACTTTAATTAGATATATGGTTTAAGAGAATATATATATATATATATATATATATATATATATTACCTTAGGATTTAAAATCCAAATGGAAAATAATAGATGTAAAAAAACTTAAAATCAAAAATCTGAATAAGAGAAGAAGATAAATAAAATATGAATAGTTATATATATATATATATATATAGTCTTTCTACTATCAATTCGTTTTTATATCAAGACAAAAAATGTGGACTATTAATTATGGAGAAGTTTTGACAAGTGCATACACTTTGAGTCAAAGTATGTAAATATAATGGTCCACATTATTCGTCCTAATATAGTTTATATCAGGACGAACTAACAATAGAAAAATTGATATATATATATATACGGTCCCGTTTTGGTCGGTGCGCACTGATGTAACTACATTAGTACCAATGCATGTGGACCACTGATTATGGAGAAGTTTTAACAAGCACATACACTTTGAGTCAAAATATGTAAATCTAATTGTCCACATCCAATGCACTGATGAAGTTATATCAATGTGCACTGACTTAAACATTTATATATATATATATATAGTCTTTATATTGTCAGTTCATCCTGACAATAAATATATCAGGACGAAGAATATAGATTACAAATTATGGAGAAGTTTTGACAAGTTCATATACTTTGAGTCAAAGTATGTAAATTTAGTGGTCCACATTCTTCGTCCTGATATATATATATATATATATATATATATATATATACGGTCCCGTTCCTATCAGTGCATCCTGATATAACTTTATCAGGATATTGAATGTGAGCCACTCATTTATAACAGTGATTTGACAAGTGCATACATACCAAGTCAAAGTATGTAAAACGAGTGGCTCACATTCAATATCCTTATATAATTCTATCAATGCGAATTGATAGGATAATTTCCGTATATATATATACAGATTTTCTATTATCAGTTCATTCTAACAATAAATATATCAGAACGAAGAATGTGGACCACTAGATTTACATACTTTGACTCAAAGTGTATGAACTTGTCAAAACTTCTCCATAATCTGTGATCCACATTTTTCGTCCTAATATATTTATTGTTATATATATACTAGGTTTAGGTTAAACTCTTTTTTTTTTTTTTTTTTTTTTTTTTGAAGTAAAATGAAAAAATAAAAGGCACTCGACAACTATAAGCCCTATTAACCTACTAACTAATAGATAATGATCTATCGTTCCTTCCCTAGAATATTAATTCTCAATAAATAAATAAATAATTTAATGAAAATTCAATATTTGGTTTTGTCTTATTTTTCAAAGCAATAAATGCTTTTTTTTTTTTTTTTTTCACGGTAATAAAACCACTTGCTCTCATGGCTTCTGGGAATCAATTTTATGGTATTAGTAGTTAGTACATAGTGTATATATATATATATATATATATATATATTTTCTATTATCAATTCGTTCTGATAATAAATATATCATGACGAAAAATGTGAACTACTAAATTTATATACTTTAACTTAAAGTGTATGCACTTATCAAAACTTCTCCATAATATGAATTGACAATAGAAAGACTTATTACAATACATATAAAACAAGTGTGTGGCTTTCCACCACATATTTTCCTTGGCTTATTGAAGAAGCTTTCCCTTTCCACCACATATTTCTCTTTGGCTTGTTGAAGAAGATTTTCCACGTGCAAGCACCACGTCTTTTGTCTTCATGCATGTTTGACTTGTGGCAAGTGTGTTTCTTCATGCACGTTTGACTTGCGGCAATGTGTGTTGAAAAGTGATTGGTCCCTAACTCTTTAAATATAAATGCAAGTCTGCTAATGAGACAACTCTTCATGCCTTATGGATGTGTAACAAGCTGAAGAACACTCGTAAAGAATGGCTGACTGGTCACCAGGGTCTGAGAACTGACAGGAGGAAATTCTTCGACTGTGTCTATGATTATTTTCGCAAGGTAAGTGGGGAGGAGAAGGAATTATTTTGCATTCTGTTATGGAGGATTTGGTGCTGCCGTAACTCCGCTGTTCATAACACCTCTCTTGCCGATTTCTCGGAGATGATAGGGTGGAGTAAGAAGTTCCAGGATGATTATTACCGCAATAATGGGAGTAATCAGTCAGGAACTTCCAATCATGGCGGTACTGTCCAAGTGTGTGGTGGTGTGTGTTGGAGACCACCCGGGGGGGACGAGTATAAGACCAATTGTGGTACCCTTGTGGATGACAAGAAGGGGCGTGTCGGGATAGGGATCATTATTAGAAACTCAAGAGGGGAAGTTTTGGCCTGCAGCTCTCAAATTATGGAAGCCAATTTGAGGGACAGAATTGCTAATGTTCTAGCAGTGCAAAGATGTCTCCACTTCGTTCTCGAGTGTGGCCTAAATTCGACCAAGATTGAGTCTGACGAGGCTACGGTCATCAAATGGATCAACCATGGCCTCCACAGAGATACGGATTATGGACTGATCTTATCTGATATTGATGTTATGAAGGTTGATATAAGTGGTATAACTTTCAGTCATATCCCCTCATCGGCTAACAAAGCTGCTTTAAGTCTGGCGAAGATTGCTATGGGCATCGCTGAAGACAGGTTCTGGTTGGAGAATTTTCCTGATAGCATTAGGAGTATAATCCAGACGGATAAGCTTGGATAATTCTTTGTTGTGTTTTTCTGGGCATCCTTTGGTGGTTTGGTTCCCTTTCTGTTGTTGTTGTGTTTCTGCCTCTTGGCTGTTTTTCTTTGGTTGTTTGTTTGCAGCCCAGCTGCTGTTTCTTGTTTTATCAAAGAAAAAAAAAAATTTTAATATATGTCCAATTTGTGTGTAAATTTTTTGGATCCTCATATCAATACAAAACTGAATCAAGCAGTAATTCTTCTCTCCCTTCACGCCATTTCACTTTATTTTTACCCTTGTCTTCATCCCATTTCTATTATGTTATTTGTTATTTTTAGTTTTATCATAACAAGACCGTATATATATATATATATATATATATATATTCTATCATATTTTATATTATCAATTCGAATTGACAATAAATATATCAGGACGAAAAATATGAACCACTAGATTTACATACTTTGACTCAAAGTGTATACACTTGTCAAAACTTCTCCATAATCTGTGGTCCACATTCTTCGTCCTGATATATTTTTTATCAGTTCAAACTGATAATAGAAATACTGTATATTATATTATCAGTTCGTCCTGACAATAAATATATCAGGACAAAGAATGTGGACCACTAGATTTACATATTTTGACTCAAAGTTTATGCACTTATCAAAACTTCTCAATAATCTGTAGTCTACATTCTTCGTCCTGATATATTTATTGTTAGGACGAACTAACAATAGAAAGACTGTATATATATATTCAAATTTTCTATTGTTAGTTCGTCATAACAATAAACATATCATGACAAAGAATGTGGACCACTAGATTTACATACTTTAACTCAAAGTGTATGCACTTGTCAAAACTTCTCTATAATCTATGGTCCACATTCTTCATCCTGATATATTTATTGTCAGGATGAACTGACAATAGAAAGACTGTATATATATTTGTTATATTTTGTTTTGATATAAGTTTTTTAAAATAAAATTATATATTTTAATAACATGAAAATTTAGAAATTGGATCCTTCGTGTTTTGATTTAACAAATAAAAAATATTTATTAATTTTGGGGAAAAAATTAACTAATATTGTGCGATCATGTAAAAATAATAATAATAATAATAAATAAATAAATAAAATAAATAAAAAAACGTTAATACTAGACATCCAAAAAATTTAGCCCAAATTTCAACTCAAATAATGTGGCAAGTAGTTTTTTCATTAACCACATCATTCCATGTTATATGTGGTGATGACAACTCACTCGCCATATCATTTGATTAAAATTTAGGTTAGTTATTTGGGTTGTATAGCATTACTAAAAATAACAACAACAAAAGTTTACAAAATAAAAACTATTTTAAAAATAAAAAAATTATAAAAAAAAAGGTCATGCTTCAAATAGATATCACAAACATATCTTTGAGTCAAAGATTATTATTATTTTTTTTAATGTTTGAGTCAAAGATTTTGTTTACTTTCGTTTATTTCTCATGACCAACAACACTCTTCAGTCTTGATGGTACTGTTGTCAGTGTTGGATACATATAAATTCATATATTTGTTATATTTTGTTTTGATATAAGTTTTTTAAAATAAAATTATATATTTTAATAGCATAAAAATTTAGAAATTGGATCCTCTGTGTTTTGATTTAACAAATAAAAAATATTTATTTTCTTTGAGAAGAAAATTAACTAATATTATGCTATTGTGTAAAATAAATTAAAAATAAAAAACCAACAAAAGTTTACAAAATAAAAACTATTTAAAAAAGGAAAAAAAAGTCATGTATCAAAATAGATATATATCATAAGCATATCTTTAAGCATATCAAAAATAAATACTGACCCCACCAATGGGAGTGTAGTACGTAGCCCAATTTGTGAGATAAATGTAAAAAGTAAGAGAAAAAAAAAAAAAGCTAATACTAGACATCCCAAAAAATTAGCCCAAATTTCAACCCAAATAATGTGGTAAGTGGTTTTTTTCATTAACCGCATCATCCCATGTTGTATGTGGTGATGACAACTCACTTGTCACATCATTTGGTTAAAATTTGGTTTACTTTCGTTTATTTCGCATGACCAATAACACTCTTCAGTCTTGATGGTATTGTTGTCAGTGTTGGATATATATAAATTTATATATTTGTTATATTTTGTTTTGATATAAGTTTTTTAAAATAAAATTATATATTTTAATAGCATAAAAATTTGGAAATTGGATCCTATGTGTTTTGATTTAACAGATAAAAAAATATTTATTTTCTTTGAGAAGAAAATTAACTAATATTATGCTATTGTGTAAAATAAAAAAAATATATAAAAAAATAAAATAAAAATAAAAATAAAAACCAACAAAAGTTTACAAAATAAAAACTATTTAAAAAAAAAAAAAAAAAAAAAAAAAAAAAAAGTCATGTATCAAAAATAGATATATATCACAAGCATATCTTTAAGTAAAAGATTTCTTTTTTAAAGAAGTCTTAGTCAAAGATTTTGAATGGTACTATATATATTAGAACAATGCTTGGGTACGGTCAGTAAATACTGACCCCACCAATGGGAGTGTAACATGTGGCCCAATTTGTAAAATAAATGTAAAAAGTAAAAGAAAAGATGTCACGTGCTACACTCCCATTAGTGGGGTCAGTATTTTGGATACTAACTACAATACCCAAGCATTGTTCTATATATTATATGGTACATCTAAGTATCTAACAAATATCGGTACAAATATACAATGTTTTATTATTTTTTGTTGTTATGAATTCAAAATGCTCTTAAAATTCCTAATTTATAAATTCTAAAATTAATATATATATATATATATATATGAAAAAGATGGATCTCCTTCGTGGCTTCATGCATGTAATTTATTTTGAAAACATAATTTAGATTTTAAAGCCTTAAAAAGTTTATTATAAGGCAAAATTACATTAATTGTTCTCAAATATTTGAAAACTAACCAAACCAATATGGGACTTGTAAGTGAGTACTGAGTAGTCAAAGATTTTTAAGAGATTCTTTTGATATTTCTTATATAGATGTCAGCAGAGCCGTCTTAAGACATTTCGGGGCCCGATCTATTTAATGATATTAACAAAAATCGAGGTCCCATAAAAAATTTATTAATATTTCCAAACCATGTAAATTGTAACAGTACACTAAACCTGTTTGTAAAAATTACTAGAGAAGAGGTTTTATGTAGAATTAGTTCTATTATCTAAATAATGATAATCACCTCTTACAATATCAAAAATCGGGGGTATATAGTAATTTTGTTTTGTATTTATAATGAATTTACTTTAAATTTATACAAAAATAATTTATTAATAAATGCTACTATATATGTTTTTGAATTTTTTATTCTTCTAATTGTTGGTAAAATATTGATTTATTGATTCTAAATAAATTAAAACTATAAAATAAAATAAAATACTAAGGTAAAATAAAATAAATCATAATAATATATGTAGTAATTTAATACAATAAATTAAATTTTGAGATTTTAGGGTTTATTGATTGGATATGCTAGATATGTCAAACTAAAATTATTAGAAATTAGAAAATTTTAAAATAATAATAAATAATTTAATACAAAATAAAATTGAAATAAGTAACCACAAATTGGAGGTAGATAAAAAGTTGACAATGACGAAAACATAAAATGAATTGTTTTGTTGAAAAAAAAAAAAAAAAAAAAACTAAAATTTGAAAAAGAGGGTAAAAAAAAAAGGCATTAAAAATTTATTAGATAAAATACTACAACGGGTGGGTGTTCACTCCATCTTAAAATCATAATTACTTACCATCAGTGCTAGTGCTAAGAGAACTTTTATTGTTGTGAATATTATTTAGGTTGTATATATTTATACAAAATCAAAAACATATATATTTTTTAAGAATTTGAGGGCATTTTGTTGGGTTTACTCCTTAGAAGAGCCGGCTCTGGATGTCAGATTGTATTTTGCTTTTTTATTTTTGAAATCTCAGCATCCGAGTATATGATGTCATGATTGTACACTTTAATCGGAAAATCCTTGCACGGAGAATCAAAAGATCTAACCGAGTAAGTCTAGAGAGAAATGACTTTATAGACCTTAGTTAAAAACAACTAGCTTTTTCATTTCTTTTACACCTTTCAAGTTTCAACCCTTCACTAAACGCTTCTTTCTTCTTTTCAACTGTCAAATTTTTAACTCGTGTTTAAATTGTTTTCTATATGCAATATAGGTAAAGTAGGTCATTACTCATTGAAGTCTATATATAGACCGGGTTGTGGTGTGTTGACGGTGAAATTTGGATTGCCACGCACTCAACAATTATATCAATTTAATATAAAACAAGAAAATTAAGAACACATGCAAAAGACAAGTTTTACATGGAAAACCCTTGAATGGGAAAAAACCACGGCGCCCCTAAGGGCAGAACAATAATACTAGGTTTTCGGTGCTTTGTTACACACTCAGATCTCTCACAACTGCTCTCTTTTCTCTCTCTAGATTTCTGAACCCCTTCCTCATGGGATAGGTGGTTCTATTTATACATGTTTACTTAGGGTTTCCCCTTGTTTTCAGCCGTGTGGGTGAAAGGTTTCCCTCTTTGATTCGTACTAGGATCCTGACTTGTCACGGATCAGGTCTACTTTCCTTTTTATGATTCCTTGTTGTTCTGGGTCTTCTAAAAGTTTGGGGTTTATTTCTGTGTTTCTGCCGAGTCGGTTCAAGCCCAGTGTACTGGTCCAGCGAGTACCTTTATTTTCTAGGTATTGCATATTTGGCGAGCACACTTCTATATTCGGCGAGTAGGTATTTAGCTTCGGCGACCATATCTTTGACTTCCTTCTGGTTTAAGCTATTCTATCATTCTGACTTGTCAAACTTCCTCCTTTAACCCGGTCAATGAGTGACGTGGCAGTCTTTCGTTAGCTCTTTTGATGACGTGTCAGTTTGGCGAATTTATACACTTCTGGTGCTTGTTGTAGGCAAAGTTGTTCTCAATCAAAAAAATATTCTTCTTCCTCTCATTTTTCTCTTTTAATCTCTTTTCTTGTACTTGTTAGTTCTCCTTGAAAATCAAATTTCCAGGCTTCAAATTCTACTAAGCCTTCTCATTTCTTCTTTTGTCAAACAAAACAATATAATTATTCCAAATTTTCATGTTTTGATTCTCAAAATTGTAACAAGGACCTCAAACCGCTTTTCTTCTTCCTCTTCTCAAAATTGTAACTCCAAAATCTCTTCTTCCTCTTCTCTCAAACCGCTTTTATGTCCGGCCGATGATGATTCGTCGGCCGACTACGGCGAGTGGTTCGCCAAGGACCTCAGGAGAGCCCGCGTTTTGCTCCACCCGACATCGTTTTCCTAATTTGTACGATATAAGAGATCTGGGCGACGATGCATTTCGATTCATCGACGTCGTTTTGGTAATGAATTTTTTTTTTTTTTTGCTTGAATAAATATATTTTTTGTGTTGTTTTGTGACAGTGTTTAATAGAAGAAAAAAAAAAAAAATTGGTAATAGGAGAGAAATCTCCAACCAACTAATGAAGAACTCACTAGCACTAGTCAACTTGACCCTGATTTTTCTATCCAATTGTACTACAAGGTTTGTTTAACTACTTACTTATTGGTTTGATTTCTCGGTTTTCATGTTTTTTTTTTTTATAAGTGTATGTGATTAATTAGTTGCTACCGGGTTCCATATTAAGGGCGAAACTGGCAAGATTCTATCCAGATCTCTCACGATTGTTTTACCAGGTTACTCAGCACGAAGCTGTTTGAAGGTGAGTTTTTTCAAATGTGTGTTTTTAATTTTTTTTTAATTAATTTATTCGTGTTTTTAAAATTTGCTTCTTTTTTTTTTAGACGTTTTGCAACAAATGCAATAACAAGAAACAACGTTCTAATAAAAATAACAAGAAGAAGCAGGACATAATGATAGAGTATGATGATAGTTTTGGGTATATTGTCCCCAATTAACTGTTAGAATTGGTACATTTGTGGGATAAAATGACCTTTCTACTGTATATGTTTTAAATGATAGAGTATGCTGATAAAATGAATTCTCTATTGTGTATGGTTTGATAGAAATTGTTTGGATTATTTCTACATCTATATAACCCCTTCAAGTGCTCGTTAATTTCTGGTGCTGGGTTTGAGCAAGGGATGATTTCTTTATTGTATTGAATAATGCATGTATTGGTTGGATGAGAAGAGAAGGATTATATATAAATAATAGAGAAGATTGAGAAGTTTTGAATGAAGATAAGGTTACGGAAGTTTGACATATGGAAGATTTGGAATTGGAGGGGTGTGAATGTGGTCACATACTCACATCTCACATAGTTATAGCTATATCGAACTTGTAAATTAATCTGTCAGATGTTGTGTGTATATATATATGTGCGTGTTTCATTAGACATTGAATCTATATATACTTTCCAAATATCAAGTTTGATAGAACAAGTCAATGCAGACAAAGCCAATCTCCGTAGATATGGACATATATATGGTTGTCTCACAGTAAAATATGTGCACAATAAGTTAACAAATATGTTTCAAACAAGCCGTATGGCTTCTTTTATAAGTTAAATAATAAAATAAAGAAATCAGCGAAGATCTAACTAGCCTTGGACGAACATCCCCTGTTTAATGACTTGTTTAATTAGTGTTGTAGTTCTTGTTCATTCAGCATATGCATTGTATCTCCTCATTATTGTATTAGAAGCTACCACAGACTTGGTGCTAGGAGTTTCGGTTTTCACACGAAACCCTAACTAGCCTTTTCTTCTGCTACAACCTGCAAGAAAAACTTACAAAATACAAGAAAAGAAAGCAGTAATACCAACAAATACAAAATCAGGACTTAATCAAACAAGAACAGAAGTATACAAAATTACAAAGGCAAGAAAGAAAAGAACACTAAAACAAGTCTACATCCACGGTGCCACACCAGCTGAAAATCTAGGACTCGGCTTGCTGATCTGATAAGATCAGATCATTAAACCAAACGACACCGTTTAAGAGACTTTGTCTTCTTGGACCTGGCTGAAGCTGTAGACTTCTTGGGCTTGTATTTGGGCTTCCGGTTTGGGTCAACAACAACTGATTGGCTAATTTACAACACTTGGTCTTGCAAAATCTAAAATCTTGTACGAGGACAAGTACATCTACATATATTAATATATATGTAGAGATTTGTATTTAAAAATTGAAACCAGTGGTTTCTTGTAGAAATAATATTGTAGAGTTAGAGAGAAGTCAAGCAAGGGTTTGTGCTTATTGGATGAAAAACTAGAAAACAAATGGAAGGAAAGTATGGTTTGCAGAATCTTGTAAAAATAATATCAGAGATATTACCAACTTTTCAAGGGATTCAGATTTCAGATGATATGGGCCTAGCTATGGGGTGTAATTTATAACTTGATGAGAATTCAGCTGTTGGGTTCAATTTTCAAAGCCTTGATTGGTCCAATTCTGCAATTCTTGAAATTTAGTCCAAGTCCAATATGCATCCCATTTTAATTAAGATGGGGTTGATTTATATCATTGATTTATTCATATAATAAAAGTAACATCAACACTTGTGTATTGAATGTTGAAAACTCCCTATGATATGTAACTTGAATTGACCCAATAGAATTCTAATTTCTTGCATATATTTAAAAAAAAAAAAAAAAAAAAAAAGTGTATCCAATTTATAATTGTGGATGTAGCGCCAAAAAATTAAAAACCAAAGTTGAAGAGAAAGTAGTAATACTAATGTTAAATGGATGTGTAGGGACTAGAGAATAGGAAAAGTAGCTGTAAGAGTCACCTAATTATTTAGATAAATCAAAATGTCCAACTGTCCAAATCTTGGTTTGTTTCCCATTAATGTTTTTTATTCAAATACAAATACAAATAGTAATATAAAATATCTCAACTATCATCAGATCATTTTGGTGGGAAAGACCGTTAGGTCTGGAACGGTAAGTTGTGAAAGGTAGTTAGAGCAATTTGTATGTTAAACTATTTTCTTGCCACCCAGATGAGGACATGCAAGCAGTAGCAGGTAGGAGTGTAGGACCTGCTTCATTAGCTGTTGGTCGTGGATTCGCCATCCAACAGTCAGCCACCAAATCATCACGTTTTTATTAATTACTATTAGTATCCCCCTTCTTAAACCATCTCACTCCGACTATTCTTTTTAATTACACCCTCACTCCTCCACCACTATATTTCTCAAATATTCTTGGATCCTCTCTCCTTGTTTTTCCAATTTCACTCAAGTAAGCAACTCCTCTCATCAATGTACTTTATATCATATCTTTACATATTAGTATTTGCACATATGATTTGTTGTGGTAATTAATTAGTTTTTGCATTTTTAATTTGCAAATCTACATGTTCCACTTGGATAATTTCTAATGTTTGAATTGATCAGCTTGTTGCATTAACTTTCCGAGAGTAATCGATCCTTAATTACCTTATAGTCTTACTAATTCCATGGAATATATGCTGCAATTTTAGAGTTCAACTTCGTTGGTACTAATCTTTCAAAATTTCGATTTATAATGACTTGTAAGGTCGAACCATTCATGTTTTTCGATTCAAAAAGGCTTAGCATATGAGAGCAATTTGGTCGTAGTTACCTCGTAATCTCACTATTTCAATGGAATATGTGTTGTATTTTGAGTAGTTTACTATAAGAACTTGATTTATAAACATATTTCACAAATTCAATTTATAACCGGCTTAACACTTCTGCCATTCAAGTTTTTCAGTAAATGCTAAATCCAAAAAATTTAAGCTATAAGGTAAATACCAACTATTAGAGTGACTAATACTATAGTTGAGTCTTTTCTTATCGGCTTAAAATTTTGGATCTTCATTAACGGTACCAAAGTCTCTGGTTTGACCTTGGAGTCCTCTCACATACATTTGTTTCTGTATAGCTACATCACTGTATATTTTTATATGCTTTTATTTAATGTTCTTGTTGAATGGTCACCATAAGCATTTGATTGTATGTTAGCTTCAGATTAAAGATAATGGCAGAGGAACTGGAGAAACCATTGCTGGATCCTGAAAACTTCAACCGTGAGGGAATTGATTTGGTAAGTGCAAGCAACAAAGTTACCACATTTTTGGCTTCAAATTTTATAGTAGTAATGTAATGTGTATCCTTAACACTCTGTTTTGAACAGGAACGCCTACCTCTTAATGAAGTATTTGAACAACTAAGAACTTCCCGAGAAGGTCTTTCGTCTGAAGATGCTGAAGTGCGGTTGAAGATTTTTGGTCAAAACAGGCTTGAAGAAAAGCCCGTAAGAACCCTAACTTCTTAACATTTCTATAAATTTTATATTCACCTTACTGTTTTAAGCAGGTAAATTTGTTTGCATAACCTACAAGTTGACTTGTTGGTGAAAATTTTACAAAATATGTACTTTATCAGACATGATAAGTCATCCAACTCTCTTTTCCATTTTCTTTAAATTGCCACATGTGAACCTCTTAGTGGCAGGTAGCACCAGATCAGCATGATGACATGGTGCACCCACTGCACTGAAGTTTTTCTTCAAAGTAGAAAAGTAGAACACATTGATGAACTCAATCTAGAGAAATTTTGCCAATTAATTAGAATCATGAACTCAATCTTGAGAAATTATTGTGAAATTAGTGTCTTAAGATTGTTAAATAAAAGTAAGAAGTTGCATACAAGAAAACATAAACTAACAAGATGTCATGAAAATTTGTGTTTGCAAAATGGTCTAAATCTATTCCAGGAAGTTTTCTCTTTTCAAATGTCCTATAGTTGAATAAAGCATTTGGACATCCTATTACAAGTTGAAAATCTGATAAATGAAACCAGCAAATAGCATGTTTTCTTCAAGTTAGTGGATTGCTAAACAATTGAACTAAATGGCTTATTCATACAACAGAATGGCTGTTTCTTTGTATGATCAATCTCACTGTTTTGCATTGTTGTTGAAATACAAGTACTTTGCTTCTTATTTACACATATTTTATTATTGCGATGCAGGAGAACAAGTTTTTGAAATTTCTCGGTTTCATGTGGAATCCATTGTCATGGGTTATGGAAGCTGCAGCTGTGATGGCTATTGCCCTTGCTAATGGTGGAGTGAGTAATTTTTCCATTTTTTTTTCATAACATTTGGTCACCTTACTTCTTTTTGACTACCCTTTGCTATCCTGATATCATCTTTATGCTTCTTAACTGATATCAATTTTGTGGAAAATGTTTTATCAGGGGGAGGGTCCTGACTGGCAGGACTTTGTAGGGATTATTTGTTTACTGATAATCAACTCGACAATTAGCTTTATCGAGGAAAATAATGCTGGGAATGCTGCATCAGCCCTTATGGCCCGTTTAGCTCCAAAAACAAAGGTGTGTCCCTTGCCTCAGATTGTCTTGCTTTTGAATATTATATCTCAAAATGTAGCTAGCTCATCACTTTGTCACATGTTTATGCAGGTTCTCCGAGATGGACAGTGGCAAGAGCAAGATGCAGCTATTCTGGTGCCAGGAGACATAATTAGCATCAAGCTTGGGGATATCATTCCCGCTGATGCTCGCCTTCTCGAAGGAGACCCTTTAAAAATTGATCAGGCAACTGCTTCTTACACCTCAAACAAAATCATGCTATAATGTTTTCCGATGATGTTAAATGATTGTTGTTTTTTCTGATGCAGTCAGCTCTTACAGGAGAATCTCTCCCTGTAACCAAGAGAACAGGTGATGAAGTTTTCTCGGGTTCAACATGTAAGCTTGGTGAGATTGAAGCAGTGGTGATAGCAACTGGGGTTCACTCTTTCTTTGGAAAAGCAGCACATCTAGTTGACTCCACAGAAGTTGTTGGGCATTTTCAGCAGGTGACTGTCTAAGACAATCTCTGATTTATCGCCTTATTTTGATGCATATAATTTAGTGATTTGTCTGTAATCTGTACAGGTCCTTACTGCCATTGGAAACTTCTGCATTTGCTCTATAGCTGTGGGAATGATACTTGAAATCATCGTCATGTTCCCTATACAGAAACGCTCATACAGGGATGGAATTAACAACCTTCTTGTTCTCTTAATCGGTGGAATACCCATAGCTATGCCAACAGTGTTATCTGTTACACTTGCAATCGGTTCTCATCGACTGTCTCAACAGGTGCAACTCTTAACATCTACAAGCCTATAATATAATGAACCAACAATGAGATTTTCATACCTCCATGGTCTCTGTTGACACTCACTTTCAAGTGACCTGAAGTTGAAACAAAGGCACATGAGTCCTCAAATTTCTCAGAATTAATCACTAAAACATTTTTACTTCTTTAATCTTATAGGCTCAATAATTACAGCATCAAACTTAAATGCCTAAGCTAACATTATTTTCATTTTAAGGGTGCCATTACAAAAAGGATGACTGCAATTGAAGAAATGGCTGGAATGGATGTTCTCTGCAGTGATAAAACAGGAACTCTTACATTGAATCGCCTTACTGTTGATCGGAATCTTATAGAGGTATGAAACTGCATTACACATGCATGATTGTAACCAACCTGTTTCCATGGTACAGATTTTAGGAATATGAGATAACACTAGAATGATTTTAGCATTTTGGTTTGCTTGTTAACTGCTAGTCAGCATTTTATCTTTTATCAAAGTTCCTTTCATCAATTGTCCGGATGAGCCTAATGTCAAATTAATGTCTTCTTCAGGTTTTTAACAATAATATGGACAAAGACATGGTTGTGTTGCTGGCAGCCAGAGCATCAAGACTGGAGAATCAGGATGCTATAGATGCTGCCATCGTTAACATGCTTGGTGACCCAAAGGAGGTAAATTTGGAAATTATTTATCTTCGGTACTGTAATTGTGGGCAGAGATGTTAATCGGATCGGATTCGGATAATCTGAATCCTCCATTTTCGGATTTGGTCTGTACATGCCGTATCCGAAAATTGGATACGGACTTTTTTTTATCTGATATTCCTAGGGATGGTAAAATAACCCGTGGGGATGGGGCCTCGTGGGGACCCGCACTTTTGGGTTATGGATGGGTTTCAATTTGGTGGTAATGGGGCGGGGATGGGGATAGATAATAAAACCCGCAATGGGTATGAGGCGGGAATGGGTTTTATAATCCCCGCCCCGCCCCGCCCCTCTTAAAATATAATATTAATTTATTTTATTATTTAGTTCAATGTTTATGTTTTAAAATTATTGAATTTATTTGTTTAGTTTTGAGATTTATATTTATGAGATGATTTTCAATAGTTTTTTAGAATTACTTTATATTATTCATTGGGATAAATGTTTATTATTTTAATAATATTAAAATATATTTTTTGATAACATTTTTTTTAAAAAAAATTTTAGATAAATGAGTTAAATGGGGTAAATTGGGTGGAGATAGGGAAAGCATACCCCACCCAGTCTTGCCCCGCTTCATCTATTGAGGGGTTTTAAGAGGGTATGGGTTTTCAAAAAATAAATGGGGTGAGGTACGGGGAGGGCCACCCCACCCCGAACTCGCCCCATTTCCTTCCCTCATTTTCCGGATCGGATCGGATCCGAATATCCAAAGCCGATTTACATCTCTAGTTGTGGGTCTAATCTTAAACTCTGCTGGATACTTATGCTCGTCAACTAAAGTACCTTTCGACTTTAGGCCCGCGCAAATATTAAAGAAGTACATTTTCTTCCATTCAATCCAGTGGACAAGCGTACTGCAATCACATACATTGATTCTGATGGTAATTGGTATCGGGCCAGCAAAGGAGCTCCTGAACAGGTATCGATATTCATCCCTGCAAATTCAAGATTGCATTGTTGTTAACACTTGTTTTAAAGTTATTCTAAATTCATTCACATTTGTATGACAAATGTTCTACTTGCTAAACAAGAACAATAATAGATAAATGGCAATGATTTATAAGATCACCTTCATGAGTTAGTTGGATGACATGTTCATTTGTATCGATGAGATCCTTGGATTGCTGTCTACATGTTCTTGTTTTTGCATTCCTAGCTAAATAGCTATTAATTTTGCTTAAATCTTACTGTATTCCCATCAGATCCTAAATCTGTGCCCAGAGAAAGATGAGATTGCTGGAAAAGTACATGCTATCATTGACAAATATGCTGAAAGAGGCTTGCGATCTCTAGCAGTTTCTTATCAGGTATAACATCTTACTGTCTTTTTCACTGAGGGTTTCACCAACTCAAGCTCAACAGAATACAGTTCAAAGATATAAAATCGAAGAATGGGATTCAAATGTGAACTCTCATTAAACTTTATACTCACTTCATACAATCATCCTCTACAGGAAGTTCCTGAAAAGAATAAGGAGAGTCCCGGAGGTCCTTGGACATTTTGCGGGTTGTTGCCTTTGTTTGATCCTCCGAGACATGACAGTGCTGAGACCATCCGCAGAGCACTTAACCTTGGAGTTGGTGTCAAGATGATTACTGGTACATGCATTTTCAAATGATAATAGACCTTGAGCAGAAACATTGAAGTAAAAATCAAACACTTTATCTTATGTGCTTATATAGGTGATCAGTTAGCCATTGCTAAGGAGACAGGCAGACGACTTGGCATGGGAACAAATATGTACCCGTCTTCATCATTGTTGGGACGTGACAAAGATGAACATGAAGCTCTTCCGGTGGATGAGCTCATCGAAAAGGCAGATGGCTTTGCTGGTGTATTCCCTGGTATTGGTTCTTGCTCACAATGAGATGTATATATTTTCATGTTTATAGTTTTTTCTACTCATCTCCTGATACTCCTTCGCAACTAACTTTCAGAACATAAATATGAAATTGTGAAGATTTTACAAGAGAAGAAGCATGTGGTTGGAATGACAGGAGATGGTGTCAATGATGCACCTGCTTTGAAGAAAGCAGATATTGGTATAGCAGTGGCAGATGCTACAGATGCTGCCAGGAGTGCTTCTGACATAGTATTAACTGAGCCTGGCTTAAGCGTGATCGTCAGTGCCGTGTTGACTAGCAGGGCTATATTCCAAAGAATGAAGAATTATACAGTTCAGTATCAATCTTTTCTCTATACTCAATTTGATACAACTATATATGTATATATATATATATATATAAATTTTCACATGAGGAGGTCCTGATATAACTTCATGAGGATATTAAATATGAGCTACTAGTTTTACATGCTTTGACTCAAGTATGTATACACCTGTCAAAACTTCTCCATAATGAGTGGCTCACATTCAATGTCCTCGTATATTTATACCAGGACGTCCTCATAAGAACGGGACTATATATATGTAGTAAATAAGGTATACATGCTAGAAACCATTGAATTCAGAACTCAGATAAAGGATCCACCTATGCAACAACTTTTTTCTGTACCACCTCTTTGAATCATTTTGGGTTTGATATAATGGGAAAAATACTAATTCGCTCTTATGAATATGCAGATATATGCTGTCTCCATAACCATACGTATTGTGGTAAGCTAGATTTCTGTTTCATATTCAATTATTTTGTTCATTCTCATGAATTTACCTGTTTGTATTACATACTAGTCTTAATAACTTTAAAATAATTTTGAAATCATGCAGCTTGGTTTCGTGCTTCTAGCTTTGATATGGGAATATGACTTTCCACCGTTCATGGTTCTGATAATAGCAATACTTAATGATGGTAATGTTTCAACCTGTGATGCCCTTTCCTTTTCGTAAAATGATCTCTATGTTTGATGACAGTATGACTAAATGGTCATGTGTTCAGCAAAAAATATACAAAGTAACTTCTCTTGAAATTTGTATTCATAGATTTTTTTTTTGTTTTTTGTTTTTTAGGGACTATCATGACTATCTCCAAAGATCGAGTGAAGCCATCTCCCAGGCCTGACAGTTGGAAGCTCAATGAGATATTTGCAACCGGCGTTGTCATTGGAACCTATCTTGCACTAATCACTGTTCTGTTTTACTGGATTATAATTGACACCGATTTCTTTGAGGTATCTAACTAATTTATCCCTTATGTCATCATTTTTTTTCTACTGATGATGCAAAAAATATTCAGGTTTTGTTTTATGCAATTGATATCTGTGATCCTATATGCAACTGCAGACCCACTTTCATGTAAAGTCCATATCCAGCAATTCAGAGGAAGTCTCATCTGCTATATATTTGCAAGTCAGTATCATCAGCCAGGCTCTCATATTTGTCACACGTAGTCAGAGTTGGTCATTTCTTGAAAGACCTGGGGCTCTTTTGATGTGTGCATTTGTGGTGGCTCAACTGGTATGATATTTAACAGCAGCTCCTAGTTTGATATCAACTTGTCAGGCAGCTTTTAGAATCATTTGATGAATTCACTTTGTTTTATTTTGTTGGACATCTAGGTGGCTACATTAATCGCTGTCTACGCACACATTAGCTTTGCTTATATTAGTGGCATTGGATGGGGATGGGCTGGTGTTATATGGTTATACAGCTTGATCTTCTACATACCACTGGATATCATCAAGTTTATAGTCCGTTATGCGTTGAGTGGAGAGGCTTGGAATCTCTTATTTGATAGGAAGGTTAGTGCAGCATACCATACTTTCCTGGTTTTACTATTCTAACACTAGCTTCAAAATGATGCTTATTTACTTTTGGGTTGAACAGACTGCTTTTACTTCTAAGAAAGATTACGGGACAGAAGATAGGGCGGCTCAGTGGATTCTCTCCCAGAGAAGTCTTCAAGGTTTAACGGCTGCAGACTTGGAGTTCAATGGCAGGCGATCAAGATCTTCGTTGATTGCTGAGCAAGCCAGGCGGCGTGCTGAGATTGCCAGGTATTTCCAACTTTCAATTTTCCTTAAACACATCTCTCATGAATTTATTTTTAAGTTTGGATACAGTAACTAACTTTCTTATGTATGGATTATACAGACTGGGGGAGATACACACTTTGAGAGGACATGTAGAATCAGTGGTCAGGCTTAAGAATCTGGACTCAAGTGCATACCAAGTAGCTCATACAGTTTGAAACCATTGTACGAATATTCTACCATTCAGTTTTCTGGCATAGGCAATCTTCATCTTAGTTGCATACAAGACTGAGTTTGGTACCATCTGCCAAAGAAGTTGAAATTTGTCGTTCAAAATCAGAAATGGCTGTTGTAATTTATGCTACGAAATTCTCAATTCTTTGCACTCTAAAGGCCATAATGTATTACAAAAGGTAACTTCAGCTAATATATCAAGCCATTTCTTAATATGTATCTCATTTTTTTTATATATAGAAGAGGACTATGCATTTTTAGGTTTAAAAATTCTTAAATTTGTTGGCAGAGATGTTTGTGTAGAATTCAGGAAAATCCTATTGTAATAAAGGTTGAATTTTCTCTTTGAAATTTGTTAACTTGATTTGGTTTTGGCTTTGAATTGAATCTTTTGCTTGTATAGCCAAGAGCACTCCATCTCTAATCTCTTTAGAGATGCCATACTTACTTTTTCAAGTTATTAGGTTCATCTATTAGATGTCATACAGGCAGGCACAGGCACAGGACCTGTAGAAATCAAAACACACAGCACTGATACCTAAGCAAAACAGAAACATAGCAAAGTGAAAAACTTTATTCAGCAACAAAATTCAATATTCGGACTAAAGACACCACACACTGACAGTAACTACAAGTGATATGCAAAAATGGTTTTGAAACAAGTATCAAAAAGAAGAGGAACTTAATTCATGCTAGAATATAAACAATTAGTAAGAAGAAGCTCTCTAGAAAGAAGACATCTTAACAACGCGCTCCTTTCCAAGTCTCATGGAATTGACATAATCTATGGGACGGAATACCAGTCCCATTATCCTCATTAATACTGAGAACCACCCTTCCTCATACTCAGGTCCATACTTATACCCCATTGTGAAAACAGCATTCAGATACTCCAGAAATAGATACCTTAACCCAAAGAAATTTGGGTTTGTCTTTGGGTTTGATTCCTCATCCACTTTCTTCAAATATGTATGTAATGGAAAACATACTTATTACTATTGTTGAAGATTAAAAGTTTTCTAAGAGACTCCAAATCTGTTGCTGTTTTCTGGGACTAATTGTGTTCAATGGATACTGTTTTCTTGTGGTGCAAACTGCTGCACTGATGCTTGTTGTATTGTTAATTTTCGGTTTATGGTTTATTAGTTATGTTATGGCTTTTGTTTAGTTAGTTTGCAATGTATTTAGTTAGCTTCCAATGGTTTAAGTTGTATTAGTTTTAGTTAACTTGATTCAGTTACCAATGTTTGTGGTGTTAGGTGAGGTTTTCTGTTTTTTGACAGCCATGCTTAGCTGTTTTTCACTAATGTATTTTTATATAATCTTTTAATGAAAGTAAAAGTGTGTGCTGCGTATGTTTTCAGCTCTCACACATCTAAGAACCTCTATGTTTTCTCTTTTGATTATGGTTTGATGTTTTATGGATGTTTATGGTCTGGAATTGCTAATAATAACTATAAAGAACGCTAAAGAGCAGGCTATTATAGCATAACAATAAACAGAAATGTGTAAAAATGATATGAAAAAGCTTAAACACCAAGGAAATGTACGCACCTGCTCAATGTAGCAGCTGTAATAGTAGAGGCACAACCCAAAATGCTTATACAAGAAAGTCGTGTCATCATAGGGCAACCTGGGCACCATATCATTGCAGTAAACCACCCTGAAGTACTTTGGTATTGGAGAATCCAAATGAGCTTCCATGAACCTCCCCAGCTGATCCTTGGTGACCAAATGTATACACACCAAATAAACTCTGCATTACCTCCTCCTCGTGTGTCACCAGTATAGCAAGGGCTCCGCCTAAGCTATGACCAGTGACCACAAATTTTGCGTTCTTGTGCTCCTTGAGTAAGTCCTTGAGATTTTCTTTTACAGCATAGTATGCACTCATGTCCCCCATTTCTGGCATAACTTTTCTGTTGCCTGTACTGGAAGCAGTGATTTAGTGCTTTCTGAAGAGTTTGTATCTTTCATCTGAAGGTGATGCTGGAAGGTTATAGCCTTTTCTCTGTTGCCCAAACCTAAGGCTTCTAAGGATCCCATGTGTACTTTTCCCAATTCCGGGAACTCATACCTAGAGAAGTCAAAATCTGAATCCAATCATCAGCATCAAAAGGTTCTGTGCCCATGAAGCTGATCAATATCAAAGTTGCATCTTTGGGCTTGTCACAAAGTATGAACACTTGAGTGAACATCTCCTTGTGGAAATTTGTCAAATAATGTAGAGATAGAGTTTTCCTAAGTTGAAGAAAGTTATAATCACTCCATAATAAGGAATGCATTAGTCTGAATTGATATAACTGAAGCAGTGAAGTCCACAAAATGCTTCTGTTTTTTCATTAAATTGTAGTCTTATTATGACAATTTCATATCATATATTAATGAATTGATGTATACCAAAAGATAAATGAATTACAAGTAATAGAATAGCTTGCCTTCCAGTGATGAACTTGAGCATTCTCGTAGGCTAACTTAGAAGCTATATATTTGCAAGTCAGTATCATCAGCCAGGCTCTCATATCTGTCACACGTAGTCAGAGTTGGTCATTTCTCGAAAAACCTGGGGCTCTTTTGATGTGTGCATTTGTGGTGGCTCAACTGGTATGATATTTAAAAGAGCAGCTCCTAGTTCTAGATCAACTTGTTGTGTGCATCATTTGTTGAATTCACTTTGTTTAATTTTGTTGGACATCTAGGTGGCTACCTTAATCGCCGTCTAGGCACACATTAGCTTTGCTTATATTAGAGGCATTGGATGGGGATTGGCTGGTGTTATATGGTTATACAGCTTGATCTTCTACATACAACTGGATATCATCAAGTTTACAGTCAGTTATGCGTTGAGTGGAGAGGCATGGAATCTCTTATTTGATAGGAAGGTTAATGAAGTATACCATACTTTCCTGGTTCTACCATTCTAACACTAGCTTCAAAATGATGTTTATTTACTTTTGGGTTCAACAGACTGCTTTTACTTCTAAGAAAGATTACGGAACAGAAGATAGGGCGGCTCAGTGGGTTCTCTCACAGAGAAGTCTTCAAGGTTTAATGGCTGCAGATTTGGAGTTCAATGGGAGGCGATCAAGATCTTCATTGATTGCTGAGCAAGCCAGGCGTGCTGAGATAGCCAGGTACATATTTCCAACTTTCAATTTTCCTTAAAGACGTCGCTCTTGATTTTCTTTTTAAGTTTGGATCATTGGATGCAGTAGCTAACATTCTAAAATGACCCTGAATTGTACAAACTGGGGGAGATACACACTTTGAGAGGACATGTAGAATCAGTGGTCAGGCTTAAGAATCTGGACTCGAGTGTAATCCAAGTAGCTCATACAGTTTGAAGCCATTGTACGAATATTCTACCGTCCAGTTTTCTGGCATAGGCAATCCTCATCTCAGTTGCTTACAAGCCTGAGTTGGGTACCATCTGCCAAAGAAGTTGGAATTTGTTGTCCAAGTTCAGAAATGGCGTTTGTAATTTATGCTATGATATTCTCAATTCTGTGCGCTCTGAAGGTCATAATATTGTATTACAAAAGGTAACTTTTTGAGGTTTGAGAATTCTTAAATTTGTTGGCAGAGATGTTCGTGTAAAATTCAGGAAAATCCCAATGTAATAAAGGTTGAATTTTCATTTTGAAATTTGTTAACTTCATCTTGTTTTGGATTTGAAATCTTTTGCTCGTATTCATTTGCATAAAATTAAGCCGATAAATCAGAATCATAGAGGCACATAATGCCTGTAAAAATCAAATCCCACAGCACTGCTAGCTAAGCAAAACAGAAACATAGCAATCATTCCTCATCAATCACAAACCTAAGCAGAAATACCTAAGCAGGATTACAAAGCGAAAAACTCTATTCAGAAACAAAATTCAATATTTGGAATTAAGACACCACACAGTCACAGTCACAGTAACTTCAAGTGATGTTTCAAAAAGAAGAGGAACTTAATTCATGCTAGACTATAAACAATTAGTAAGAAGAAGCTCACTGGAAAGAAGACATCTGAACAATGCGTTTCTTTCCAAGTCTCATGGAATTGACATAATCTGTGGGGCTGTGTGCAGAAACGCCTGGGAGTACCAGTCCCATTATCCTCATTAAAACGGAGAACCACCCTTCCTCATACTCAGGTCCATACTTATACCCCATTGTGAAGCTTCGGATTAACTCCCAAACAGCATTCAGATACTCCAGAAATAGATACTTTAACCCGAAGAAATTTGGGTTTGGCTCCTCATCCACTTTCTTCAAATATGCATGCAGTGGAAAACATATTTATTACTATAAAGAACTCTAAAAAGCAGGCTAATATAGCATATCATTAAACAGAAATGCGTATAAATGTACAAGGTTGAGAAGAATCCTGATATCACTAGACATAGTCAATGTATTCTATGATTTGAGGTGAATATATTTGTAGCCTACTCACAAATTCCATGTCATTTAGAATATAGTGGTCAAGCTTCGTCATACGAAAATGAGTTTACAGAATATAAGTGATTGACATGAAAAAGCTTAAACATAAAAGGAAATGTACGTACTTGCTCGATGTAGCAGCTGTTATAGTACAGGCACACCCCAAAATGCTTATACAAGAAAGTTCTGTCATCATAAGGCAACCTGGGCACTAAATCATTGCAGTAAACCACCCTGAAGTACTTTGGTATTGGAGAATCCAAATGAGCTTCCATGAACCTCCCCAGCTGACGGTTCCCAACCCTTGGTTGCCCAAACGTATACACACCCAATAAACTCTGCATTACCTCCTTCTCCTCATGTACCACCAGTATAGTCGGGAACAAAATAGCAAGGGCACCGCCTAAGCTATGACCAGTGACAACAAATTTTGCATTCTTGTGCTCCTTGAGTAAGTCCTTGAGCTTTTCTTTTACAGTGTAGTATGCACTCATCTCCCCCATTTCTGGCATAACATTTCTACTGGATTGTTTTTTAAAGTCTGAAGCAGTGTTTGATGGTATCGATTTAGTGCTTTCTGAAGAGTTTGTATCTTTCATCTGAATATGATGTTGGAAGGTTATAGCCTTTTCTCTGCTGCCCAAACCTAAGGCTTCTAAGAATCCCATGTGGACTTTTCCCAATTTCGGGAACTCATACCAAGAGAAGTCAAAATCTGTAATCCAATCATCAGCATCAAAAGGTTCTGTGCCCCTGAAGCTGATCAATATCAAAGTTGCATCTTTGGGCTTGTCGCAAAGTATGAAAACTTGAGTGGACTTCTCCTTTTGGAAATCTGTCAAATAATATTCCAAAACAACACAATGTACAGAGTTTTCCCAAGTTGAAGAAAGTTATAATTCATAATAAGGAATGCTGGAAATATATTAGTCAGAATTGATATAACTGAAATTCTTACCGTTCCAGCAGTTGTAGAAGTGCACGAAATGCATCTGTTTTTCATTAAATTGTAGTCTTATTATGACAAGTTCATATCATATATTACAAAAGATAAATGAATTAGAAGTGATAGAATAGCTTGCCTTCCAGTGATTGACAACTACATTTCTAACAACTTGAGCATTCTCGTAGGCTAACTTAGAAGCCATCATACAGAGGTCCATCAGAGGTCGGTTTCCCAATTCTATTTTTAAGTTGTGGCCGCTGAAGAGGTCTATTCGGCCATCTAAATGCCCAATTGTACTTATAAAAGTATCAGTGTCTCTCTGTGGAATCAGCACCTTGCCTACAATCCCATAATCATGATTAAATTTTTGACAAAGTTTGCAATTTGATTCAAAAACTATAATAATTGTCAACTCACAACAGAGTATACATGTGTTCCCAACATCCCACAAAACAATTGTTATGAAAAAGACAAGTAAGATAGAAAAACATGAGTTGCATAGCATACCATGGAAGAGGTTGTAGATTAATCCAGAGAGGTTGGCATTGAGGGAGAGGAGATTGAGAATGAATTCAACTGCATAGCCGGTGTACTCCAATGGTTTACGGAGAAGAGCAACAATTTTGCGTACAAGGATGGAAGCCACAATGATCAATCTGCGGTCAGCCGGAACCGGATGATCAGCAGCCAATTGCACTTGCTCTGCTAAATATTCGTCGGAAGAAGTCTCCAAGAAGCTGACTCCACTCATTATATCCCCCCATAACATGTACCTTACCAAGTCCACTGTCCTACCCCTTTCTGGCCTCACTATCAAGTATTCAAAACCATTATTTTCATCAGACTTGGCCATGACTATCAACTATGAAGAAGAAGAAGATGATGTCGTGTGGTTCGTTCTGTGGGTTTGTTATGTTTGTATCAAAGTCATATCTTTTTCTTTTGTGGAAATCGAAGGAAATAGCCTTTCCCATTGACTTTCTAGGCCTCCTTTTCTTTTTTAACGTGGGAAGGCTAAGGTGAGGTCACGCGTACAACTCATGCAGTGGAAATTTGGAATCTTCTTCGCACCGAAGGCAAGCAAAAGGCTGATGGCATTGGAAATTTGGAATGCCGATGTCAGATCAATTAAAGAAGTTCACTAAGCAATCTAAAAGTAGAAAACAAAATCACATGTAGCACAACTATGCATCCAAGTGAGAAGTTAATTGGCTTCAAATTTCAATACGCGTGTACGTTGGAAGATGGTGTTGGTGTTACTGTAAAAGTTGGAAGTTTGCTGGAATTCCTGATATGGATTTGGATTGGATCAGAAGCAGCCCAGCCCAACAACCTAAGTCATATCTTCACTTGTATAATTTTGAAACGACACCGTTTAGTTCCAATATTATCACTTTCATGTATGTTTTCCCATCAAACTGGGAAAACTAGAAAATTTACCGGAACTCGGTTAGGAAAAGTGGTGGCGTCAGCGATGAAAAGACGAGAAGAGGAAGAATTTCAAACTTGGTTTTGACGTCATGTGAAGGCTTCTTCACCCAGAGATCTATTGCTGCCAATTGCAGGTTTCGTTTTTTTAAATAGCCAAATGGATTACTTTTTAATATAGCTGTTGCTTGTTCTGCTGTTGAAATTGGTAAATGATGTTGACTGAATTTGCGTTTAAAGATCTGAATTTTCTTTGTTATTTTGATTGTCAATATGTTGCTATGTCTTTAACTTTGAGTCCATTTATAAAAACAATTTTTAAGCTTGAACAAAATCTTCATTGTTATCATTAGCCCCTTGAATCTTTTTATAATAACTCAAGAAATCTTTATGTGTTAATAATACAACATTGGTAGCAATAAAGCTCGAATAGATAAAGAGTACATAAAATAATTAACAAAATTAAAATTGGGCGATCCATATTCATACATGTTGCAATTCTCTCTAGTCACAGTGGACGTCGGAAAAATTTAGATGTCCCTTGACGTCCCATGTATGATTCACTATAAATCTACTTAGAAGTTTATTAGAATTCATCAGAAACCTCTCTTGAGTGGGAAGTCGTCAACGAAAAATACAAAACATTATGAATAAAAAAAAGGAATACAGAGTTGGTTTGTCTAACTAGGGGAATTTTACTCTAAAGAGAAGAGTTTAACATCACATTGAAGTGCATCTCCAGACTGAAAAAACAGCTGGCCAGATACCTTTACACTTTACAGTCATCGGCAAGCTGTTTATCGTCAACCCTCCGTAATTAATCTTCATACCTCCGTGTAATTCAAAATCTTGATACTAGTAATGACATTTAATTGAATTGTCTTTCTTAGAATCTCATGAAAAGAGATGTCATCCTTTTTATTGGGTACAATTTGTAGCATTTAATCCCCAATGAGTGCCTTGGGTAGCAGCATCATTGAAGTTAAAATCTAATGCTTTATTTTATGTGCTAATATAGGTGATCAGTTAGCCATTGCAAGTATGTAAAAAGATGAACATGAAGCTCTTTCGGTAGATGAGCTCATCGAAAAGGCAGATGGCTTCGTTGGTGTGTTACCTTGTATTTGAATCTGAAAACTATGCTTATTGAATTGAAGTTTCAACTTTCAATGATACTTTATTTGTTTAGTTTCAATTGCAAATTTGAAGATGAAAGCACAAGTGTAACAAAAGAATAACTTAGAGAAATCTGATATTTTAGGTTTAATGAACTACCCCTTTTTTTTTTCATTTTTCATTTTTTAATTTTCTTTATAACTTCCATTGTGTTGAGTGGAAAGGAAATTAGTCTAGAGATTTCCTCTCTTTTTTTTTTTTTCTTAATTTTATTTACAACCTTCCTTGTGTTTGGTTGAAAGAAATTTATGATGATTTGGGGGTTTTAAGAAAGGATTGGATTATGCAACTGCTGTCTTGCTATGGACCCCAAAGACAGCTAATGTATTAGATTTCATATAATGAGATTGGTGCACACTCAATCTATACAACAAGGCATCTGTGCTCTACTCTTTTATATCAATCGATTGAAAGTGAACTATTAGGACTCAAGAGGTTAATGTGATAAAAGTGTGAGATATACTGTTGGGAATACATGATGATGATAAGTTCCAAATCATATCTTGTTAAGGTTCTGCCTGCACTTGAGCAGCCAATTGTGTTTGTTTTCAGTTCATTTTTATGGTCATTTTTTGCCTCCAATATTCTGAGGTATACCATTTTTCTGTTGTTAAGCTTCCTACTATGTTTGAGATGCAAATTGTTACCAATTTATTGACTGTGATTAACGTAATGAGGAAGAATGAATTTGTTTGTTGTATGAATGACTTTGATAAGTGAATCATCGAAGAATTGATACAAGTATCTAAGTAATGAACAATAAATGAAATCCCAAAAGGCTGTTCTCCTTTGTTCTGTCCACTTTGTTGTTTTTTCACAAATCTTTGATTGACATAACAACTCAAAACTTGTTCTTTCTGTCTCAGGTGAGTCTTTGTTGTTGCAGGTGCTGTCCTTAGTCCCCCATCTTCCACACTGCAGCTGTAACCTGCATGCATGGTCATGTTTTGCCATCTTTCAGGATGGCCTTGACAATGCCTTGTCTTGCAACATTTTCCTCTTATTAATAATATAACTAGCAAACATGTGTGTCAGTCTCTCTCTATAGGGAAAAATTATTAAAACCATCCTTTTCATTTCCTTGGTGGTTCAAAATCATGGGTTATTTATTCACTAATCATACCAATTGTTTTTGTTTTGTTAGGTTTTGAGTGAGACAAATTGGGTTTGGTTAGATATCAGCTCTAAATCAAAGTTATGGTCCCCCTGATTTGATTTGATGTTATGATCCAAAAGAAAACATTTACAAAACAAATTTAGCATATAAGAAACCTGATGCAATTAATGAAATATTATGTTTTTGGTTGTCAATCAAAATGAAAACCTCTAATCCTTGGAAGGAAAAATAGATTATTTATAGTAATATAATAAGAGAAAGAAAGGAAAATGGCACCGAACCTACCACCGACGGGCAGAAGAGAGATTTGGTTACTTGCAAACGTGGGAGTTTGTGACAGCCAACCTGTCTATGTAATAGATGCCACATTCCCTCTTTCACCTTACTAATAAGACTGCCAATTTGTCAAACCAATCAATCTCTTTAATTGACTTTTGGTCCAACCAAATCCTGCCATGTCATTGTTAATGACATTACATAAACTGGTAATAAACAAACAAACCATGCTTACATACAAAGGTTAGGACTTAGGAGGATCATTTGCTAATTTTCTTTTCTTATTTAAGATTCTTTCTTTGGAATCAAGTGAGTTATTACTTTAAAAGTTTCTATAAATAAATGGTAATTTTGCTCTGATAGTGGTCCTTCTCCTTTCCAAAGGTAAAAACAACTGTCCAAAAGTAGGATGATATGAGTTATGTGCCCCACTCAAATAAATCAATGGCTGCTTATTGCATTGCCACCCAAATAAATCAATTCTAATAGACCCATCATCATAAACAACACTAGACTTGGTTCCTTATATTCTAATCTAATGCAACTATACTGTAAATTTTTTTAAGTGAGAGTAAAGAATAGACAATGGTATTGGTGTGTGTACATTCCTATTAAATATTATTAATATTCAATAATATTATTCACTTTTATTACTAAATCAAATAAATGTTGATTTTTTCCTAAATATTTTACATATATAATTTTTTTTCCCAAATTTTGGCTAGGCTGAGCTCCTCTTATATATATATATATATATATATATATATAGTCTTTCTATTGTCAGTTCGTTTTGACACTAAATATATCAGGATGAAGAATGTGGACCACAGATTATAAAGAAGTTTTGACAAGTGTATATATACACTTTGAGTTAAAGTATGTAAATCTAGTGGTCTACATTCTTCGTCCTGATATATTTATTGTCATAACGAACTGATAATAGAAAATCCATATATATATATATATATATATATATATGAAATATGTGAACAAAAATAATATCAATAATAAAAGGAAAAGGATTGGAATATTGATTCCGGAGTTGTGTTCTAAAATCTTCTTCTTTGAAGAATTCATTAGGTGGGACAAAATTAAGCCAGATTAAATATGAATGAATGCAATAAAAATTTGGCTCTATAATGTATAGCATAAAATAAATAAAATGTTTTTTTTTTTTATAATTAAAAACAAGAAAACATGAATCATTAGTTGAACACGTCTGACTCTTAATTAGTAGTTGAAAAGAGAGAAGATGATTGTTCAGAAGTACGCAAAAATGAACTTGTGAGTTTATGCTTCACCTACCTCATTAAAAGCTTTTGTTTCTAAATATCCAAAACCTTTTTTGGACTTCTTCCCATGGCATTTTATCTTAAGGATATTTGTATCCGTAACAATTCCTTTAAGGTGAAGGGGATTTGTTTTGAATGAAGGACTCATGTATAAAGACATGATCCAAAGTATTTCAGCTTCCTGATTTATTCGAAGCTCTTCTAACTCAAGTCAGCTGGACTAGTTCTATGACTTCCATTTCATGGTTTAATTGAAGTTGGACCAGATTGATTCCAAAAAGAAAGTAATTTTTTAGTTTGCTTTTGTATTACACTTACCATAATAATATCTATAAAAACAAATTCGTTTTATTATCGTAACTTTTTATTTTAAAAATCAGGTCATTAACTCTCAAATCTCCAAAAACTTCGAACCTGTGTATATTATTGGTTGCCCATTTTTAACGATGAATATTTAAATGACTTCATTTTATAGAGTTAAGATTTTCGTTTAAAGCATTTTTAACCGTACCAGGTGAGCCAATAACATAAGAGCAAACTAATTGCTTTAAGCCCTTAACAAAAAAATGTTAAGAAAATGAAAAATAAAACATTATACGATATTTATTGACAGTACCATATAATATTAACAACACCAGTCAAAATTTTTGACCCAAATATTTCAAAAAAAATAAAATAAAATTCTTTGATTCAAAGATATGCTTATGATATCTATTTTAATGCATGGCTTTCTTTTATAAAATTAGTTTTTATTTTATAAACTTTTTTTTTTTTTTTACACAATTACACAATATTAGTTAATTTTCTTCCCAAAGAAAATAAATATTTTTTATTGTTATAAAAAAAAAACACACGGAATCCAATTTTCAAATTTTTATGCTATTAAAAGATATAATTTTATTTTTAAAAACTTATATCAAAACAAAATATAACAAATATATAAAATTCTATAAGTAATGCTAAGCTTTTCAAAATTATGTATAATATATAAATTCAAACATGCAATCTTAATTCGTGTCAAGTTGATTCAATTTTGATCTTTACGCCCCTTGGTAAGGCTTAAAGATAATTATATTACTTCGATTGTTGTCATTGTAGTAACAAAAACAGTAAAAGTACCGAAATCATACAGAACTTGAAGGGAGAAACTATATATATCTTTAGTTAAATGTGAGTTACATGTGATCGTGTGTGTATATATATATATATATAATCCAGAACCAACATCACTTGGGTTAAAAAAAATCATCCTCAAATCGTAATTCATTAAATTAAAAGACAAATTTAGTTTGGAATGTATATACATGCAACATTAACCATTAGTATGTAATAAATTAATAACTTTTATACTTTTTATTTATATATACATTATTTTATCTACGCTTGTTTGTTTAGGTTTATTTTTAATTTTTGAAAATTCATTAAAGACGGTAGTTAAATAAAGTTAATAAAAGAATAATGTTAAACATCTTACCTGAAATCCCAACTTTTCAAGCCAACACATGTGGCATATGAAGTGTCAAATTGTGATATGAAGATTTATCTCACCTATCATATGTATCCACTCACCATTTAACATTTCAAGTGCCACATATATTGAGATGAAAAATATGGGATTTTAGGTGTGATGTGCAGCATTAAGTACTATTAATTGTGGTTGGATTGTTGGAAGATCCATTTATATAGAGTATCCCAGTAGAGTAAAAACATTAATCAATTTTGTTTGGTGAAAATTTGTAAGGGAGAGAGAGAGAGAGCATTTAATAAAATTGTGTCTGTACCAAAGGGTAATTTTACTTGACGACTAAAGTCTTGAAAATAGAGAATCCCCACCCGGGGTTCAAACTTGCTTAGTTGCATGTATCATCACTCTTCTATAGTGGCAGTACATAGATACCAATTACGGGATTAGGTACTTTGACTGCATATATACATTCTTAGAGCATCTCCAATGCTATTATGTATTTTGAGAAAATGGAGTGCCACATAGGATAGATATTAAAAACGTTAGAAAAACTCTCTCCAATGCTATTATCTAATTCTAGAAACTCTCCTAGAAATGTTAACTAGGATTTCTAACTCTTTCCACCAATAAGATTAAACCTTGTTTAATTGTAAAATAAAAAGAGGAGAGAGAGTGTAATAATTGTTTTATTATTATTGGACATAAAATGCATGCATATTTGACTTTAGATAATTGTATTAGAGATGTGGATATGAATTTCTCTAAAAAAAATTCAAAAATGGGCTCATAATAAATAGAAATGCATATTTAATATACATTTTTAAATTCTAAATAGTGCAACATCAACATTTCTATTTATTATGGAAAAATAAATTATTATTATCATAAAAGAATAAAAAAACAAAAAAAAATTATCATTAAAAAAAAAACAATAGTTAAATAAATAAATAATAGTCTTACAGGTTCGGGTTTAATTGTCATCTCTAGTCTAGACAGATGGATAAATAATGACAAAAAAAAAAAAAAAAACAAACTATAAAAGAAAAATAATTATTATCTAAAATAGTTATCGTTTTTCTTTTATAATATTTTTATTGTTGTTAATTTATACACTTTCTTTGAAAATTAGTAGTTCGGAGAAAGATAACGCAAATCAATACATTTATTGAATTTTGGTGGGGGCTGCCACTTGCTATTAAATTCTTGACAGATATATTGATTTAATGTTTCATCATGATTCTGAGAACACTTTTTCATTCGGACAAAAACATGGAAATATCAATTAATTTTCTTCTCATTAATGAATCAAAAGAAAGTCCCAACTCCCAAGTTCCTATGCACAATTTTATAATTAAAAAAATCAACTTTATTGAAGACGGATGAACATGGTGCCGGTTTGGTTCGAACCGGCGAACCGAATCAGTACCAGAGTAGTTCCAATTTTGGTTCCATTTTTAAAGGAGCCATTTGGTTCGAATCGGATTGGAACCGGTAGTTCCGGTTTGGTTCGAACTTCCGGTCCTTTTTTTTTGTTTTTAAAGTTATTAAAAAAAATAACATTTTATTTATAAAAATAAAATGTTTAAAAGAGAAATGACATTGAAGAGTATTGAACCATGGTCCATAACCCTTGTTTAGATAAGTATGTTTTCATATGTCTTCACCTCCTTTTTATATAGGTTAGGCCTCTCTTCACTGCTCTTATTTATCCAATGTGAGATATGGGATTGAATATAATAGACCTCACAACTCTCCTTTCATATTGTTTCTCATAGCTTAAGATTACATTATCATCACATGACAATGTTCTCTTTCATTTCAAAAGGCACCACAATATAAGAATTTGTTCGGCACGAGACAGATCATAGATAAATATAAAAACGACTAAAATATCACAATCCAATCATGATAGTTGGAACAAAGGCCAAAATCAATCTCACCAACTAAACTAGTTTATACCCCACAAAACAATGTAAAAGATGAATTAGATGCAAATGAATATACTAAGTACTCATCGCTTAGGATTACGTTATCATCACACGACATCTCTTCCATTTCTAAAGGCATCGAAACAAAATATATATGAATTTGTTCGACATGGAATTGATCAATATAAGAAACTACTTAAAAAAAATTACAATCCCAAATTCCCAATCCGCAACTCTCAAAGTTCACGATGATAGCTGGAAGTGGCCTGGAACCAAGGCCATAAGCCAGAACAATTGCTTTACTCGGAAGGAGTAACAATGGCAGGGACCATTACTGGGATCAGGACAAACAAAATAATTGCCTCTATTTATTTATTTATCGAATATAATGCAGTCCAAATTAAACATAGCTTTATGATCAATTATACAACTTAAAAATGTAATGCAGTTGGATGTCAATTCAATGGGTGATAAATGTAACCGTGATACCGAATTACAGATACAAATATAGATGCAAATATGATCCAAATTTATTTATTCAGTCTCACATCCTACATTGGATAAATAAGAGAAGTAAAGAGAGGCCCTAACATGTATAAAAATGAGGAGAAAGGTAGGGAAAACATAATTACTTAGACAAGGGTTATAGGCCATAACCCAATACTCTACAATGTCATTTCTAACACTTTATTTTTTTATAAATAAAATGTAATATTTTGTAATGTAAAAATAAAAACTAAAATTGAGCACCGAAACCAGCGTCATGTCTAGACGGATCTCGACCCACTCTCTCTTTATCTATTATAAATTGGCTGCTTTTTCTATTTATTTACGAATTAAACTAATCACTAACTTTCTAAATTACATTTTATTTATTTTATTAAATTACCATTTAATATCATCTTCTTATATATATTAAGCTAAAACGAAACCTAAATTTCAATTTGTACCTTCAAAACAAAACCCTAAATTTCATAAATTGATTAATAAAAATGTTTGTAAACTCTAAACAATTAACCTTTAAACCAATATTTTTTCTTCAATTCTTCTCTTATGTTATAGTGATAAATATTGATATTTTGGCAAACTTCATCCATCAATTATCACAATTCATTATTAAGGTAATGGATATGAATAATTCATCATTAAATCATTGACCATAACTATTAACATTGGTTTGTTATTTTATTAATGGTACGAAACAATTTTATTTATTTATTTATTTTCCTTAAAGTTGAGATAGAATTCATATTTCTTTGTTAGTTTCGTCAACATCCTCAATTCTTATATCAACTTTTGACATATTTTTGTGTATGCTCGTATATGTGATTAATAAAAAAAAAAAAAAAAAATTAACAATCAATTTATTATGATTAAAGTACATTTTTATCACATATTCGATGGACTGACGAGCATTTATTTCCAATTTAATTTAATTTTATATATGAGTTATTATTGCATTATAATATGTTTGTTTATATTTGTGTTATGAGTATTCAAATATTTTATAATTATCTTTCTTATTTTTACAGTTTAAATTATTAATTACTATTATATATATATATATATATATATAGGGTTCAAAAAATATATATATACATAATGGGTTAAATAGATCAGTTTTGGGTTACCCATTAAATTAGTGAGTGGTTTTGAGTTTACATTTTCAAACACAATAATCTAACGGGTGAGTTTGGATTGAATGAAATTTGACTCGATTCATTTACCATTCGATACTTATTCGATTCAACTCATTGTAAGATCGAGCTAAAGTATATCTCAACTAGGTTGGAATTTACCGGCTACAATTATAAAATAAAATCTTTTTTTACTGGATTATTCTATTTCAGGCTATTAAAATTTAAAATGGGGATTTTTGAAAAATTAATACCACTGTTTTTATTTTTAGGACGAAAGGTTTTATTATTTACTCAATTTTCTGTTTTATAAGAAATGAAGTTTGAGGACTTGTTTTTCTTTTTAATTAATGGATTTAAAAAATAATAATAATTAGATGGGTGAGTTGGGTAGGTGATGTTTATGAGATTAAATAGATTGGTGGGCAATTCAGACCCCTTAAAAATGGTAACATGTCAATTTTTTTCTCCCTGAGATGTCACCTTTTCTCTCTCATACGTGTATATCTTTGCTTTGTTGAAGAAAACAAAAGAAGTTTTACAGATTAGGTCTCAAGAAAATAAATTGGAATCTGTTCAAAAGATTTTCTGAAAGATTTTTAAAAAAGTTCATAGTTCTTTTGCAATATCAAAAATCGACCAACACCTTGTTATGAGTTGGTCTTCAGCTCATTTCATAGAATTGGACTATTTTAATGGGATTTGATAAGATTGAATTAAATTAGTATTGTGGTATGTTTGGTGACTAAAATAATAACATCTCTTGTTTGATATGCCATGAGGTTGGATGAAAAATAGTTATCTTTTGTGAGAGGTTAAAATAAAATTATATCAAATTAATTTTTAAATAAATAAAATCATTTTAAATCAATTCAAATAAAATAAAAATAAAATAGAAGAAGAAATTTTTTTTAGAACAACCTTGCCTACAACAAGCACCACAACCCATTCTATATATAGATTTTAATGAGTAATGACCTACTTTACCTGTATGCATATAGAAAATAATTTAAACATGAGTTAAAAAATTGGCATTTGAAAAGAAGAAAGAAGCATTTAGTGAAGGGTTGAAAATTGAAAGGTGTAAAAGAAATGAAAAAGCTAGTTGTTTTTAACTTGGGTCTATAAAGTCATTTCTCTCTGGACTCTCTTAGTTAAATCTTTTGATTCTGTGTGTAAGGATTTTCTGGTTAAAATGTACAATCATGATATCATATACTTAGATGCTGAGATCTTAAAAATAAAAAAGCAAAATACAATCTGACATCTATGTAAGAGATATCAAGAGTATCTCTTAAAACTCTTTGACTACTCAGTACTCACTTTTAAGTCCCACCTTGGTTTGGTTAGTTTTTAAATAGTTGAGAACAATTAATGTAATTGTGCCATATAATTAAATTTTTAAGGCTTTAAAATCTAAATTATGTTTTCAAAATAAATTACATGCATGAAGCCACAAAGGAGATCCATCTTTTTCATATATATATATATATATATATATATATATATATATATAGTCTTTCTATTATCAGTTTGAACTGACAAAAGTTATATCAGTTCCTTGTATATGGGCCATTGGATTTAAATACTTTGACTGACAAGTGCATACAGCCAAGTCAAAGTATTTAAATTCAGTGATCCACATGCAAGAAACTGATATAACTTTTATCAGTTCGAATTGATAATAGAATTTTTGTATATATATATATATATGTCAGTTCGTCCTGATATAGGATGAAGAATGTGGGCCATTAAATTTACATACTTTGATATGATTCACATTCTTCGTCACAGTAGAAAGACTATATATATATTAATTTCAGAATTTATAAATTAGAATTTTAAGAGCATTTTGAATTTATAAATATTCATAACACCTCCTAATCTTTTTCAAACCCCAATTTGTAACTTCATTTAATTTGTAAATAATTTTATACGTAACAAATAACGAAAAACAATTTTTTTTCATCCCATGTAAACGCCTCATCTATTAAGTATTTCACTAACATAGAAACAACTTTGTTAAATTGAGTTAAGTATTACATTAACGTAGAAACAACCTTTTTAAATTGAATTAGATTTCAACCATGTTATATTAATTATAACATATACCACACTATAATGTATATAAAAAACATACGCATTATGTAAAAGAATTATAATAGCAAAACATATAATACTATGTTAAATATTACAACAATAACAATAAAATATCAAAATAATACTAATAATTAATAACGGAGAATAAATGTAAGTGACTTCAATAGTTCAATTCAAAAGCATTTATGTGTATTATTTAAAACCCCATCTCTATTGAATATTATCTTGATTATTAGCATAAATGCAAGTGATGGTAGATGACACATTAATAATTAATAACATATTTCCCAAAAACTATGATCCCGATCATTGTTTAGACCAATTAATAATTAATAATAACTTATCTATGTTGCTTTAAGCCTTGAACAAGTAAAAAAATAATAAAATATTATATATTTGTACCGATATTTATTGACCGTACCATATAATATTTACAATACTATTCAAAATCTTTGACTTAAAGATATGTTTATGATATCTATTTTGACCTACCTCCCCTCTCACACTCATCAAACCCTTCCTTCAGTTTCAGTCAAAGCTGTTAAGAGTCTCTATGGACTGTGGTACCAATGTACTATGTACTAATACCATAAAATTGATTCTTGGAAGCCATGCGAGGAGGTGGTTTTATTACCGTTAAAAAAAAAAAAAAAAAGGGCATTTAAAGCTTTGAAAAATAAGACAACCAAATAATGAATTATCTATTGCTTTAAGCCTTGAGCAAAAAAATAATAATAAAATATTATATATTTGTATTGATATTTGTTAACCGTATACCATATCTGCAATACTATTCAAAATATTTAACTTAAACATTTAAAAAAAGGGAAAATAAATTAATTTGTCTTTAATTGACTTTTGGACTTATGAGGATCACTTGCTAATTTTCTTTCCTCTGCTTTCTTTGGAAACAAGTGAGTTATTACTTTAAAGTTTCTATACATATATTATGGTCACTGATAGTGGTCCTATACTGATAGTGGTCCTTCTCCTTTCCAAAGGTAAAAAAACAACAGTCCAAACCCCAAAAGTTGGATGATATGAGTTTTGTCTAGTCTTGACTCTTGTGTTGTGTTATGTGCCCCACTCAAATAAATCAATGGCTGCTTATTGCATTGCCACCCAAATAAATCAATTCTAATACTGCTATGTCTTTCCATATTTACACGTTTTTTTTTAAGGAAAGTATACTTTTATTTATTTATTTCAAATACAGTATATACTGTAGATACACATACACATATACAGTAGATTCATACACATAGTATATGTAGGCACCGAATCCAACAAGGTCAATGGCATAAACCATGTAGTATTTGGCTAGTGTGCTAATATTCCTGAAATGAATCACACCAATTAAAGTTACATGCAAATAACAAAAAATCAGAGAGTAAATGAGAAGAAAGGGAGTAATTAATGGAATAAAGTTGCCACTTTTTGGATCTCTTCAACCTATTCCACAACTTGTCAATTTTTTGTATTTATTTAGGGCCTATCAGTTTGCACTAGATTGGGTTCCAGGTTGAGCCCATATGAACAAAGTAATTGTAACAAATAGAAAAATCTGAGTTAAATTTGTGAATTTGGTGACCAATTTACTTGTGATTTTTGTGTGCAGGTTGAAAGAACACTGGAAACGTGAAGAATAGAGAGTAGGAGATAAGGATTGAGATTGAGAGAGGGAGAGATAGAATTAGTTAGAGCATCTCCAATGCAAGCGTGGTTTGTGAAAAAAAGAGATGCCACGTAGGATAAAAAGACGTTATGTTAATAATTATGTCACTAATGCAATCATGTATATTCAACCTCAAGTTGACGTGGCAAAAAAAATATTAGACATTGTTAACATGACCGTCCATTTTCAGACAGTCTGTTGCACAACTATTTTTAAGTTAACTCAACAAACATTTAAAACTGATATTAATTTTTCAAATATTTTTAGTAAGAAAATAAAATAAAAAATAAAATAGGAAAAAAAAGATGGATACGTCATTAAAAAAATTGTGTTTTAGACGGAAGTATTGGAGACTAAATTTTGAGTTGATTGTTTATCAAATCTATTTTTTTGTCACATAGAAAGCAAGTCTCTTAACATTGTTGTCACGTTAATAATTATTGGTATGCATACTGACTCACAACAATTAAAACGGTGCCGTATGACTAACATAGACTCTGGCTACCAACTCACCCATCTAATTCAAGTTCAACCCTATATTTCATTGCAGCCTCTCCACACACACACACACATATGTGCCATAGGCTGTGTTTCTAGGTTTGAGTGTTACCGATAAGTTTGCGAGCTGAGATCTCTTTCAAAACGCCACCGTTTCGAATTAAGGTCATTGCTATAAAACCTTCTCTTCGTTTCAGACACAACCCTAGCAGTCTCTCCCTTCATTTCGCAGCTGCTCTGAAGAACATCTTCTGCTCCCTCAACAAACCCTACGAAATCCCTAGCTTCTTCTTCTTTCACAAACCCGGTGTCTCCCTCTTCGATCCTCCGTCGATTCCCTTCGAAAACAATTCCAATTCTTCTGTAAGTTTTTTTAATTTCTCTGTACCATTTTTGCCTTAATTTCACAAATATATATATATATATATCGAAAACAATTCCAATTCTTCTGTAAGTTTTTTTAATTTCTCTGTACCATTTTTGCCTTAATTTCACAAATATATATATATATATATATATATATATCTCATTAAAATTTAAAATGGGAATTTTTCGCAAACATATATATTGAAAAATTACCATTTTTTTTTTCTTTTTTTGGTAATAGGAGAGAAATCTCCAGCCAACTAATGAAGAACTCACTGACACAAGTCGATTTGACCTTGATTGTTCTGTCCAATTGTAACAAGGTTTGTTTAACTACTTATTGGTTTGATCTCTCGGTTTTCATGTATTTGATAAGTGGTTACTGAGTTCCATATTTAATATTTTGTTTGCATGTGTAGTGATCATATTTAGTTATGTGTTGGTTTTATTTGTTTTAAATTTTAGGATCGTTCATTGTAGGGAGGATTGGAAATACTGAACCAGGATAAGTTGTGTCTGAAGGTTTTGTTGTGTGATGTTTTTGTTTGTCAAAAATATTAAAGTTGCATCTTTGGGCTTGTTGCAAAGTATGAACACTTGAGTGGACATCTCTTGGAAATCTTTGAAATAATATTACAAAACAACACAATGTACAGAGTTTCCCAAGTTGAGGGAAGTTATAATCCGTACCAAGAAATGCTGGAAATATATTAGTTAGAATTGATATACATATATATATATATATATATATATATATATATGTATATGAAATTCTCGGTTTTCACCATGTTCATACTGCAATCTCATTTCCTCAAATTAACTCATCCAAAATGATTAATATTACTTGCATTAAAATAAATTGGTCTAGGTGTTGTTGACCCTTCCATGGGAAGGCCATTTTTGGTTCTCATTTTTGTATGTTTTTTCCCTGCCTTTTAAAAGTTTGCTGTTTTTGACTTTGTTTTATGAAATGCAGATTTCAGTTCACAATATCGGTGGATTGTTGATGTCCTTTGACCAACACTATTGGAACAAAATCAATCAGGTACGAATTGAATTATTATTATTATTTTCTGTATATCTTTATTTGTATTGTTAATTGTTAACTTTTTTTTTATTTTTTTTTTAAATTTTCTTAGTACAATTACATAGAACATGGGATCGGATTGCTTGATGCTGATGGTCGGCTTGCGCAAACGTCATTCACCTTTGTGGATGATGAGGGATCGAGGAAGAAGGTTGAAGAGATGTTCTTCGATTGTACCCTCAGCTTGCTGGGTTGGATACTCTGTTGCAAGAGTATCCTAACCTTGATCAGATGGAGGAATATGCTGATCGGAAGCAGCAATTGGGCAAAGATCTAACACAATTAAGAAATGCCGTGCGAGCTTCCTATGCCACCGGATACTTAACCGATGTAAGTTTTCTTTTTTAAACTTTTGTTTTTATTATTAGTTTTGTATTGTTTTTTATTTTGATTGTTAGTTTGTTTTGTAGGTGTTTTATAGGGCTGTGAGCAAAGGTAAACTCCAGCGAAACAAGCGCCATAGGAGAAAGGAGGAGAAGATGGTGCAGTTTGCTGGGAGAATTGGCTATCAGACTTAGGTTTTTTGTGTTGGTAGTTTTTGTATATCTTGATACATACTGGCTATCAGACTTAGGTTTTTTGTGTTGGTAGTTTTTGTATATCTTGATACATATGTATATATATATATATATTACCATCTAACATATCTTCGGTTACATATTTAAAAAAAAAAATGTCAATAAAGATGTTAACATGTGGCCAGGGATGTAATCAAATTATAACCCACCCTTGTCTTTGATTACCAAGCCTTGGATTGGTAATCAAAGACAAGGGTGGGTTATAATTTGATTTAGTTGATTAAATTATTAGTTGTTGGTTAAGATTGGTTGATCAGTAATCTATTTGACATATGTATTGTTGAGTGGTTGACACAGCTTTGTACGTGATCGAATAAATTTCATTTTTAAAATTTTTATTTAATTTTCTTAGACACAGAGATAGAGATGGAGTCTGTGTTAATGTCATATGCTTTTAAATATTCAACGAAGAGGTGTTTTGTCTATTTCAATAAGTCTATGAACATGAAATCAGAAAATTATATGTATTTTACCCCATATATATCTACATTGTTTGATCAAAATTCAACACTTAAATATTTATTATTTACCAAGCCTTGGATTTTATTTGAAGACAAACAACTTTAGATAACCTGCAAAAAGGATCCTAAGTTTGGAAATATGCCCTTTGGCTATGGTATTACATGGAAAACAACAATATTCTACAACTCAAGACAAATAATTAAAGATATTAAATCAAACAATATTGAGTGTCATTTGTTCGTTTTTTTTTTCTTTTTCTTTTTCTTAACTCGTTACTTTGTGAATTTAAATAATAATAATAAGATATTATCTGGTTTAATTTTTTTGGTCTCTGTTAGCAAGTGATTCTTGCTGGTTTGAGTAGCACAAGAGAGAGTTATTTGTGATTAGGTTTTGGATGCTTTCTTGAAACAGGTTGTGAGAATTTATTTGTCTCAGATCCTATCCTGAAGTGACAGTTATAATTTATGTTTACTGTGTTTTGTATTGCTATTGGTAAATACATATTTCTACCTGTTTTTCTTTGTAAGTGAATCTTACAGTTTCTTTGAGGTGTAACAGACAGGTGTTATAGGTTTTATTTAGGTACAGAACTACAATAATAATCTTGGTGGTGACATTCCTTATAATCTACATTGTGAGATATTTAGTTTTATTTGGTTCTTTTTCATGCTATCAGAAAAGTTTCAAAATATGACTTGTAACTGCACCTCCATTGATTCAAAATAGTTTGTACCTTCTTCATTAGTTGAGTGATAGATCATGTGAAATACTTCAAATTGGTCTTGCTGAATAACCTACGGACATTTATGCTCTGTGGTTCAGGGATCTTTCTTTCAATATTCTGACTAGTGATCTCCCTGAGAGTTTTAGCTCCTTTTCAAGTATAACATCGATGTAAGTGATGAAGAGAGTTTATTCTTTGATATTGATACATTGTTTATTGTTTTGATCCCTTCTGATTGGTCTATTCATCCTTGTGTAGGTACTTGCAGAACAAGTAGTTTACTGGTACCATTAATATTCTTACCAATTGTGAATGACCTTGTAAAGTGAATCATCGAAGAATGAATCGATACAACTAAGTAATGAAATCCAAAAGGTTGTTCTCCTTTGTTGTGTCCACTTTGTTGTTTTTTCTCGAGGCTTTGATTGACATAACAACTCAAAACTCGTTCTTTCTGTCTCAGGCTATCCTATTTTGCCATCTTTCAGGATGACTTTGTCAATGTATATATATATATATATATATATATATATGTGTTTCTGACTTGTTATTGTATTCATTTTTGTAACGTTTTCCTATTGCAAACATGTGTGTCGGTCTCTCTCTCTATTGGGAAAATTTATTAAAATCATCCTTTTCATTTCGTTGGTGGTTCAAAATCAAGGGTTATTTATTTTTGTTTTTGTTTTGTTAGATATCAGCTCTGAACCAAAGTTATGGCTAGCATGATCCAACTTCCAAGTATGACCCCCCCTATTTGATTTGATGTTATGATCCAAAAGAAAACATATACAAAACAAATTTAGCATATAAGAAACCTGAGGCAAATAATGAAATATTATGTTTTTGGTTGTCAATCAAAATGAAAATCTATAACCCTTGGAAAGAAAAATATATTATTTATACGAGAAAGAAAGGATAGTGAGTCAAAGAAAATGGCACCGAACCTACCACCGACGGGCAGAAGAGAGATTTGGTTACTTGCAAACGTGGGAGTTTGTGACAGCCAACCTGTCTATATAATAGATGCCACATTCCCTCTTTCACCTTACTAATAAGACTGCCAATTTGTCAAACCAATCAATCTCTTTAATTGACTTTTGGTCCAACCAAATCCTGCCATGTCATTGTTAATGACTTTACATAAACTGGTAATAAACAAACAAACCATGCTTACATACAAAGGTTAGGACTTAGGAGGATCATTTGCTAATTTTCTTTTCTTATTTAAGATTCTTTCTTTGGAATCAAGTGAGTTATTACTTTAAAAGTTTCTATAAATAAATGGTAATTTTGCTCTGATAGTGGTCCTTCTCCTTTCCAAAGGTAAAAACAACTGTCCAAAAGTAGGATGATATGAGTTATGTGCCCCACTCAAATAAATCAATGGCTGCTTATTGCATTGCCACCCAAATAAATCAATTCTAATAGACCCATCATCATAAACAACACTAGACTTGGTTCCTTATATTCTAATCTAATGCAACTATACTGTAAATTTTTTTAAGTGAGAGTAAAGAATAGACAATGGTATTGGTGTGTGTACATTCCTACCACGCCTGCCTCTGTCTGTCTCTGACATGCACAGTCACGCAGAATCTCTCTCTTTTTTTCTTCAAATTTGTAATTATATACCCAATGATGCACCCTTAATATTATGCTAATTATCCAGTAATTATTCATATAAAAAAAACAAAAAAAACAAAAAGAGAGAAAAAGTCAGAAAGGTTTTAAAAAGTAGGGAAGAAAACAGGATCTTAATTAGCGAGAAACCCGTGAATCTCTCTTGCCATCAAGTCTGGAGTAAGGACCCATTAATATTTTACAATGTTTCAATGTTTTCAAGTAAAATCCTCTCTCAGCATTTCATCATCCATATGAAAGCTACACCTACGAGGCCAAACACACCCTCAACCAATTTTCTCATTATATTATCATTTAAAGCGTGTTGAAAGCTGCTGCTGCTCTGTCTTTCCATATTTACAAGTCTTTTTTTTAAGTAAAGTAAACTTTTTTATTTCAAATACCGTATATACTGTAGATACACATATACCTACCAAAGATCGTATTTTTTTTTCTTTATTAGTAAATATATATATATATATATATATATATATAAAGAGAGAGAGTGGAACCATTCTGTGGCTTTGGATTCTTCTGGCAAATCGTGCCTGCCAGCTTTCACTTTGCTATGGCTAAATTACTAGTTTATTTTCTTTAAAAAAAAATCTTGTTATATAAAACAGGAAAGAAAAAAAAAAGTACTAATCAATCTAGGAAAAAAAAAGTGCTTGGGACTCGCTAAGCCTTTTTTGGCTTTCTGGGTGTGACAATTTTTGGTTGGAAGAGAGAGAGATGGTGGAGAACTTGAGGAGTGTGTTTGTGTTGGTGTTGTTGACAGTCTACATTCTGGGATGGAAACCCAGTTGCATCAATGGTGCTACAGATCCATCAGACGGTCAGTATTTCCTGATCTATTTCCTTATCTCGTTGTCTCTTTTTTCTTTTTCTTTTTTCTGTTCTGTCTAGATGCAAGAGATTTGCATGTGCTAGTCTTCTTCACCCAAATCTGCATTCTTGTGCTACTGGTAGTGCTCTTTGGTTTGGTTTTGGAATGGTACTGCTTGCTACTTACTGTTGATATGGACTTTTATTAATGCACTGTAGATTTTGCTTTCTAATCTTTAGTGGTTTTCGTATAAACACTTGTAATGTGAGGAAAGTCTGCTCTTTTGATAGGAATTTCATAGGATGTAACTGGTTTAAGGATAAAAATATAAGCTTTCTGTTTCTTTACTTGAGATATTAATGGATGGATGTTTGAGAGTGATAGAGTGACTACTGTTAATGGAAGATTTCTTTAGATAACTGTTAATTGTTGAGGAGAGGAGATGACTCAACAGCCATGTTATGAGGATTGGATAAGCTCTTATATATGATTTGGTAGACTCAAGGTTCAATATGCACTGTAGGAAAGAAATACTTCTGCTGATTGCTCACATTTGATGAACCTAAACATCTTCCCTCTAGTTCATCTGTTTGAATGGTTTTCCTCAGGTTGAGTTCTTGTTTTTTTTTTTTTCCTTTTGTGGGCAGCGTTCTTCTGCCCTTTTAACTGCTTTATGGCAGTGGAAACGATAGGGATGAATTTGAAAGTATATTTAGGGGTTTTTATAGGAGCAGCAAGCATGAAACCACAACCCAAAGCAAAAGATAAAGAACTTCAAGGCTTTTACTTGCAAGGGTTTATTAGGAACTACCAACCCAGCTGATACCAAAATTAATCTCCTTTGAATGGGCAAAAGAGCACTGTTGGATCTTGAAGCTAAAATCCTATATACACTGGTTTTCTATAAATGTGGATTTCAAATATTGTAATCCTCATGAAAAATAGAGGCCAATGGACAACCTTTATTTTCTTGTCCTCTAACTATAATTAATTTGAGCCTATGAACTTGCTTTTGTATTAGCTGGAGAATGAGAATCAGTCTTCTAGATAAACCCATTCTACTTTGAGAATGTTTGATGAGAACTTCCTTTCAAATCCCTAACATGGACATGTCAACCCTGACTACACATAATTTAATGTGCCTTTTTCTGCCATGCTAGACTATTGTACTAGAGTCATTCATCCGTGATAATTTACAGGAAATCCATGTGGAAAATTTTTGGACCAGTCTGTTAATTTGATTTAGAGTGCTCCTAATGTTAAATGATGTACTTATCATACTTGTTGTGTGCTTGATATGCAGCTAATGCTCTACAAGTCATGTACAGCAGTTTAAATTCACCAGGTCAGCTAAATGGATGGACTGCAAATGGTAATGACCCATGTGGGCAGTCTTGGAAAGGGGTTACTTGCTCTGGCCAACGAGTCACAGAACTGTAATCTTCTTTCCCTTTTACTTTTCCTGGCATTTTGCTCTCCGATGTCATCATCAGTGCTGAATTTTTGTGTCTGTTCTTCTTTTTCTTTTATCAGTAAATTACCAAATCTTGGACTCTCTGGAACCTTGGGTAGCGCTTACGCTCTTCCAAGTTTAATAGCATTAACCAACCTGTAAGATCAAAAGTCTTCTACTTTCTCCTGTCTTTTTTCTTCAATATGCATCATTAGTTTCAATCATAAAGCAATTTAAGCAATTTGTGGTTATTCTTATATGTAGATATAAATATATAATTATTTTGAATTTTGATGTTGTGCTTTAATGAAATCTTGCAGAGATTTGAGCAATAATAATCTTGGTGGTGACATTCCTTATAATCTACCCCCAAACTTGGAGCGATTGTATGTTCCATATATCCATTTGTTTCCTGTTCTGTTGTATTATTCTGCTTTTGTTTCTGTGTGATTTACATCTACTGTTCACTTGGATGCAGAAATTTTGCCAATAATAGATTTACTGGCAATGTCCCTTATTCCATTTCCCAAATGGCTCCTCTTAAGTACCTGTGAGTAACTTTCCAGATAATTGTTTTGGACGCAGCAAGGTTTAACTTGACCTTTTTTATTTTAATTTGTTATTCATTCATTTTCAATTCTTTGTAATGTAGAAATATCACTCACAATCAGCTACAGGGACAACTGAGTGACATGTTTGGAAAGCTTTCTTCTCTCTCTACATTGTGAGATATTTTGTTTTATTTGATTCTTTTTCATGCTATCTGAAAATTTTCAAAATATGTGACTTGTAACTGCACCTCCATTGATTCAAAATACTTTCTACCTTCTTCATTAGTTGAGTGATAGATCATGTGAAATACTTCAAGTTGGTCTTGCTGAATAACCTAATGACATTTATGCTCTGTGGTTCAGGGATCTCTCTTTCAATACTCTGACAGGTGATCTCCCTGAGAGTTTTAGCTCCCTTTCAAGTATAACGTCGATGTAAGTGATGAAGATAGTTTATTTTCTGATAATACATTGTTTATTGTTTTGGTCCCTTCTGATTGGTCTTATTCATCCTTGTGTAGGAACTTGCAGAACAACCAGTTTACTGGTACCATTAATGTTCTTGCCAATCTCCCCCTTGATAATCTGTGAGTAACCAACATGTCAGTTAGAATATAAAAGAAAGATGATATTTTTCCTTTCCTGACAAGTGCCATAAAATATGGTACTTTCTGTCTTTTGTCTTTGTGTTTCTCAGGAATGTTGGAAATAACCGTTTTACTGGCTGGATTCCTGAACAGTTGAAAAATATCAATCTGCAGTAAGCATTTGACAATATTATCAATTGCTATGATTATTGTTTACTTCATAAAAATTGAAGTTCCTTATAATTTGAATCATCATTGTGACAGGAAGGATGGTAACTCGTGGAGCTCTGGGCCTGCCCCTCCGCCTCCACCTGGTACACCTCCAGCCAACAGAAATACCCGAAAACCCAAATCTGGTGGTGATAACAGCCCATCAGATAGTGGTGGCAGCAAGAAATCAGGAATAGGGGGTGGTGGGATAGCAGGAATAATTATCTCAATCATAGTTGTTGGGGCAGTAGTAGCTTTCTTTTTGGTGAAGAGAAGATCCAGAAAATCATCCTCGGATATCGAAAAACTTGATAATCAGCCCTTCGCTCCTCTTGCTTCGAACGAAGTACAAGGTAATCATGATTTATCCATATCTACCTTTTTTTTTTCTTTTCTTTTTTTTTTCTTTTTTTGTTGAGTCAAGCGTCTCTCGTATGCGGTATGCTGTTTTATTGTATTAAGTTGCAGGCTTCACTATTATAGACTGCAAATAATTGTAAGGGGACTGCATTGGTGCACACCTCTACAATTTTTTTTTTCTTCCTATTGAGTTGATTAATACCATTTTATGAGTTAGCTTTAGAATATAATCATTTTCAATGCTAATAGTTAAACCCATAACCAAGATAGAAAGAGAACTTAGAGTTTGAGATATGCAGACTTGTGAGTTGAAGAGCTGGAGTGGAGTAGGGTGGAAGGTAAGGGAACAAAATATGTTTGCTTGAACGGCAGTGGCTTCGTGTTGAGTAGATGGGTTTTGAGAAGTTTAATTCATGCTTATGTTTCTAGTTCCTTCTTGGAAGTTCTTAGCTTCTTTATGTTTTAGGAATTAGTGTTTATTTCCTCTTTTTTTGGTGGTGTTCTGTCTGCCAGGGCTGTGCCATCTTTTGGGCTTTTCTCCGTAAATATATATATTATAACACCAATCACTTAGATGTCCTTATAAGCAACTTAAAACATAATATAATTTGTTTGGGATGCCAATTATATTGTAATAAACCTTTTATATGCACTTATTTAAAAGTCATTGTTTTAGGGTAAGCACATTTAGACTTTATTTAACTTCAAATTCTAGGTTATAATGTTGATATCCACTTTGTTGATTTGACCATGTTCATGACTATTCTAGCTTGTTTCTTTGCCTTGAATTCCATGAGTGTTGAAGGAATATATTTCTCTCATAATTTTGGCTCTTAATTTTGCTTTGTTATAACACTGTATAGCAGAAATGAAATCTGTACAGACTTCCTCTGCAATCAACACGAAGAAGTTTGACACTTCTGCCTCGATAAATTTACGTCCTCCACCTAGTGATCGTCATAAATCATTAGATGAAGAGGATTTTTCAAACAAGCCCATTGTTGTCAAGAAAGCTGTTATAGCTCCTACGAATGTGACATCATATTCAATAGCCGACCTGCAGATGGCTACTGGAAGTTTCAACATTGAAAACCTTCTTGGTGAGGGCACTTTTGGACGTGTTTATCGAGCTCAATTTGATGCTGGAAAGGTGTGCTTTTCTCACCTATTAAATCCATTGTGATTTGTCATTTCTGTATGAGGATCGGAAACTAACTTCTTATTGACTGTCATCCTTTTTTATTCATATTCCATACTGAGTTCTCTCTCTCCTTTTTTTTTTTTTTTTTTTTATGAAAAACGTATTCATTCACAATTAAGGTAAAGATTAGGGGAAAGTCTGAAGAAATTAAATATTAACAAATAGAAAGTATTATTATACGTCTCGTACATAAAATAAAATTTCTTTACTGAATATCATTCTGTGAATTCTGCATGAATTAATGTATTGACTTTCTGTTTTAGTTTTTTAATGCTCAAGTAGTCAAGTACATTCAATTGTTTGACTTGTAGCTTCTTAACAATGTTCATAGGTTCTTGCTGTGAAGAAAATAGATTCATCTGCTCTTCCCAGTGAACTGTCTGATGATTTTATAGAGATAGTTTCAAACATATCCCATTTGAATCACCCAAATGTGATGGAGCTGGTGGGTTATTGTTCAGAGTATGGGCAACACCTTCTAGTATATGAGTACCACAAAAATGGTTCACTGCATGACTTCCTCCACCTATCAGATGAATACAATAAGCCGCTGATATGGAACTCACGTGTGAAGATTGCTCTGGGAACTGCACGTGCTTTGGAGTAAGTTGATAATTAATAATCAGTTTTCTTTCAATATATAAGCTCTGTGTTCAAGACTTCAAGATTGCTCATGGAAGGAATTTTCAGGTACCTGCATGAAGTTTGCTCACCATCAATAATAGACAAAAATATTAAGTCAGCCAATATATTACTGGACGCTGAGCTCAATCCTCACCTTTCAGACTCCGGCCTGGCAAGCTTTATACCTAATGCAGATCAGGTAAATTTTAAATCTGATATGAAAATCGACTACAACATTTCTTTCCCCCACCTTTATGTTCTTGTACGCAAGTTCATCTAGTTTCAACATCTTGAGTTTATTTCTGGTGCATGCTAAAACTTGTAAGTCTTTTGTTTGCAGTTGCTGAATAATAATTCAGGATCTGGATATAGTGCCCCTGAGGTTGCCATGTCTGGTCAGTACACTTTAAAGAGTGATGTCTACAGTTTTGGGGTTGTCATGTTGGAGCTTCTGACTGGACGTAAACCATTTGATAGGTGAAGTATCGATATATTAACAATGTTTCAATCTCAGTTGTAATTATTCCTGAAAATAAGAGAGAAGTTTAGTTATTCTGCCATTCTGCCATCTGTTTAATTATTAATTATCATGTGGATATATTTGGCAGCTCGAGGCCAAGGACTGAGCAATCTTTGGTTCGATGGGCAACACCTCAGCTCCATGACATTGATGCCCTTGCTAAAATGGTTGATCCAGCACTCAAAGGGCTTTATCCCGTCAAATCTCTCTCTCGGTTTGCAGATGTCATTGCTCTTTGTGTCCAGGTACCATTTAAGTTACAACTTGGAGCATAGCATTACTTGAATTTTATTCCTGTTTTTAACTATTTTAATGAGGTTCTAATTCCTTAATTCACTCTGTGACATCAGCCTGAACCCGAGTTTCGACCACCCATGTCAGAAGTGGTTCAAGCATTGGTTCGGTTAGTGCAGCGAGCTAATATGAGCAAAAGAACAGTCGGAAGTGACCAAGGAGGATCAACCCCGCGTGGTGACAACAACCCGGATGCAAATGACTACATGTGATAAATGTCTGTTCAAATCCGTGCTTTTTTTCTGTTTTGATGACAAGAGGCAACCCAACAAAGTATGGTTTTTATTTGGGATGGGAGTCATCAGCTTTTTATTAGTTAGTCCTTTGCTGTGTTTATATGATACCAGATTAGTTGTTTCTATATATATATATGTTAATAATTTATATAATGGAAGGAGCTCTTTTGATTGATCAGAATCGGATTGTGTCGAAACTGAATTGCAGTTTGATTCCCATTTGACTCTTTTTGTAATATAAAAGTGATCATCCAAGAAATGCAATTGTTTACTTAAATTGCTAATATAAATCTGTCCACTCCATTGTTGATTATATAGTATCAGGTGGAGGAATATCATCCAGGCAGCTGATTCCTTTGCTGTGCTATATTAATACTATTTTGTTTATATCTTTATTCGAAATACTTGTCTTGAATAATGTGGTTGATGATGATGATGATGATGATGATGATGATGTGTGATCGCTGAGATAAATCTATAATATTGATGGGGTGAGGTTGAATGGTGATCACATGATGTTTGGTGTACACTGAAAATTAGCATACTCTGCCAAGGAGAAGAATCTTGATTTGCAAATTTTATAGTGGGAGAGATACTTCTTCTCTATTATCATCGGAGTAGCTATCCGTGCCGGACATGTAATGTTTTCTCATAGCTATCGGTCTATAACTAGCAGGTAGCTATCGGTTTATCACTAGCAGGCAGGTAGTGTTTTCTCTGTCCATACACGTTGAGGCTTGATTATACAAAAATAAACAAACAAAGAAGGCAATTGTGAGTTGGGCTAATAAAGTAGTAGCCCACAAAGATTTATTTGGGTCATAAAATGGGCTGTCATGTTGTTGTGTTCACGACATTCGTTATCCAGCTCAACTCCCGCAGATATTGAACCAAACTATCTCTCTGTTTTTTTTTTTTTGTGGTTCTCTCTCTCCCTCTCAACCTTCTGGTATTCTTCTCCATTACAGAATCTCCACATTCTCACACCTATCTCCACTCTTTCTCTCTATACAAATAACAAATACTATGCTTTTCTTTTAGTAAAACTCAGTGACTTCAATTTCTTCGGACCCGGACTTGTTTGTTGACTGAATGAGCTCCCATCCATGCCTTTATTAGGTACTCTCATTCTTCCTCTTCTTCTTCTTCTTATCTTGTTTTAAGTTGCAACTCTATTACATGTTAGCTTTCTAGTTTTTTCTTTCAAGATATTCGCTAAACTATTTATCTTGCATCCTCTTACATTATTTAAATTTGTAAATTAAAGAAACTGATGCATAAATTCCCCATTTTTTTTTTTTTTTTTTTTTGGCTTGCTTCGTTTACAGCAGAAGAATAAAGCTCCTAGTTTTAGTTTCAAGATTTATAAAGCTTTTGTCTAACTAGTCTTGTTTGAGGTGTTTTGTGTGGTTATGGGTGGTTCTAGGTTGCTAATGTGTTTCACTGGTTCTTGTTGAATTGTTAGCAGATATTGCTACTGCTCAGCCTTGTTTGCAAAATCATCTGGGTCCATCAAGGGCTCAAACCCTTATTCATGCTAACGTTTTGTCAACTAAATTTGCTTTTGGAGATGAAAAGAGGCTTTGCTTTGCTTACAAATCCTTTCACTTCCCTAAGAAACCAAATTTTAATTCTTCCCAAAGAGGTAAATTCCTGATCACCGCGGTTGCTACCGTTGAACCAAAGAGTTTGGTTCGAAAGGAATACAAGCAAAAGAATCCACTTCCAGATCTGGGTCCAGGTCTTCCAACTGTTGGAGACTCTGAGGAAGTTGATGAGAGAGAACGGTTGAGACGGATGAGAATTTCTAAAGCAAATAAAGGGAACAAGCCATGGAACAAAGGAAGGAAGCATAGTGCTGGTAGCTACATACCCATGATGTTTGATTTTTACATTATCAAACTCTTTTATTTTTATTTTTATGACATTCACTTTGAATCTTTTGTTTGTTTCAGAAACCCTTAGGAAGATTAGAGAGAGAACAAAGATTGCTATGCAGGATCCTAAGGTGATTGTCATGTAAGAATAATTTTTATGTTTTTGCTCGGTATGGAATATTTAGAATGAAATCATTCAGCCACTGTTCCTTTTTATGTTTTTGCTCGGTATGGAATGTTTAGAATGAAATCATTCAGCCACTGTTCCTTTTATAGAATCATGATTTTTGCGATGACCCTTTCTTTAGTTAGTCATGTATTTTGGTATGTGTACTTGGGAATGCTACCATGGATGGATGGAGGTCTACTGGGCGAGCCCATGAAACCTAGGTCATTAGTCTGAGATAGTAAAGCTTCATGGTCTGTTCCAAACACCACCAGCATAATTGGTGATCCATAAACTCTTTACTAATTGACATTGCACACACAGCTCCCTTACATTGATAGACATAAACTATCTGAATTTCAGTCACAAAACTCGGTCAGCTCCACAGTTTTCAATGGTTCATAACTTGCTGCGTAAACTGATTCTTTAAGTTCTTTCATGGTTCTCAGCATGTTGATAATGTCTGAACTAACTTAGTATTTAATATGATGTACCAATGTAATTAACATCTCATCAATAATCTAATAAATAAGAAATGTAAAGAGTTTTTATTTTGTATTGTCTTTGAGTTAAATCTTTAATTTACTAGCTAAGTTTGGATTCATCCAAAAATGAGTTCTCACCCTTGCAGTACCATTGCAAGTTGCTTTTTTTCACTTTTCTGATTCTCCATTGACCATTTAGGGCATGGTATTTATGATCCAATTTAAAGGATCCATTAAGATGTTATGTACTTGTTATGTGGCTGACAGATTAGGTACGCAATGAGGTGAGAGTGAAAGGGTTCCTTTATTTCATGGTTTTTATGTCTAACCTCATTTGGATGCATAAAAATAGTTTATTCTCACACAATAATTTGGCTATGCAGGTCAAGATGAAGTTAATTAACCTTGGACATGCTCAGAGGTGCGTATTAAGCCATTTTATCACATTTGAGTTTCAGTTTTATGGTTACCATCTTATTTACTAATGATAGTGTTTAGAGAACCTTGATAGTTGATATAAGTTCAAGATTTACTTGTATACGATGTTTTCATAGTGCAACTGAGTAGTGATATCTTGAGATTTTCAATTTTCATCATATCTTTGAACGAATACTTCTTCATAATGATCTTACAGCGAAGAAACTAGGAAGAAAATTGGGGTTGGAGTGCGAATGGGATGGGAAAAACGCCGAGAGAAGCTGATGGTGCAGGAAAATTGCTATTTTGAGTGGCAGAACTTGATTGCAGAGGCTTCTAGAAGGGGTTTTGCTAGTGAGGTAGAGTTGCAATGGGATTCTTATAAGATCTTGGGTGAACAGCTTACAAGGGAGTGGTTGGAGAGTGTTGAACAGAGGAAATCAATGCCTAGGCCTAAGGGCAGCAAGCGAGCACCGAAGTCCCCTGAACAACGGAGGAAAATTGCTGAGGCAATTGCTGCCAAATGGGCTGATCCTGTAAGTTCTTATAGTAATATTTTACAGTGCTTGTTTTCGTGTTGAAGTCAGTAAATTGTATGATACTAATTTTGGCGTATTCCTATTTGCCTTATGCATATCAAATGGGTTTAAGGGTTGATGTAATAATATACTCTGAACACAGTTGAAGTGAACTCGAAAAGAAATCGTAAGGAATGAGTAATGGCCAATAAATCATTGAGAATAAGAAAAAAGGAATCTGGTCCTGTCAAACCTATTCCTATCTGGTGAACATGGCTGAGGGAACTATTCCTATTCAAACTCCAAGTTTGCTCTAAATCCACAATTATGTTGTCAAGGAATATCCTGGCCAACATCTGGATTATGTTTGAGTATGCCTGACTAATATGATTTATGCACATCTAGAGTCTCCCTTGAACCTGGTTAAAAACTCATTTATTTGGCATTTCTCTGTTTGTGGTTCATGCTGATATAGATTAGTGACCATTTTAGTTTTGTGGCTTATCACGAGTGGTCAAATTTTTATTCTGATAATTTATTTTTCTTTTTCCCAAAGGAATATCGTGAACGGGTTACCTCTGGTCTAGCAAAATATCATGGCATCCCACTTGGAGCTGAAAGAAAGCCAAGGAGAAAGCCAAGTGGCAGAACACAAAGCCCCGTTAAGAGAAAAGATGTTGATACAAACAGTTCTCGGAGCGAGTCTTCAAACCGAATTGAGAGGTTGAGATTGCAAAGAAGTAATACACCCCTTTACAAGGATCCTTCAGCAAGTTCCAAGCTGGAGATGATAAAGAACATTAGAGCACAAAGAGCAGCTGCAGAATCCAAGAAAACAGAAGCCATTGAACGAGCAAGGTCAGTATATCTATAAATGCCTTTGCTTATATTGGCACTAGTATATAAGTTGAAAATGAACAAAAAAAAAGGACCTTCTCAATCGTTTTAAGCAATTTAGATGGTTGGTTTAATGACATTGCTTTGAAAAAGTTAAACTAACTTGATGTTAAGCCTTCGTCAAGGATAATTGTTGCAATAAGAAAACACAAAATTGTCGTAGTTTATATGCAAGCTATACCCCCTTCCAGCCTCAGGTTGTCTGAAGGTTCAGAGTAATGTTGTGGAAAACACAACATTTGTTTTCCACCATCATATTAGACTATCATCCATAAAGAGAATTCATGCTTATGCGATATGACATTCTGCAGGCTACTAATTGCTGAAGCTGAGAAGGCAGCAAAAGCCCTTGAGGTTGCTGCGACAAAGAGCCCTATTGCTCGAGCTTCCCTCATTGAAACCAGAAAGCTTATAGCTGAAGCAATTCAATCAATTGAATCCATAGAGACGAGTCTCGCATCCAACAATGCATCCAACAATGAATGTGAAGGATACCCTTCTGCTGTCTCAGCTGAAATGGCTAGCCAGGTCAAGAAGGAAGAAGAAACAGAAAATAGAAGTTTGGACCAAGAAGAGCATATAAAAGTAAACGGAAGCCAAACATTAGCACCAAGTAAAAACGAGGATTTCAGCTTTGGTAATTTAACCTTTCCGGATATACTGAATGGTGAGGAACTTGTTCCTGCAAACTCAAACGGATATAGTCTGCCGATGCTGAACTGGGAGAGCCTAATAGAGCAATCAGATTCAGCCATCCAACTTGACCAACCAGAGGCAAATGGAAACATCAAATGCGGTAAGAATCCTCAACTCAATGGAACAAAAGTCCACAACGCAGAAGAAGCAATACCACAACCTCAAGCAAAAGCTGTAACAAAAAAATGGATACGTGGGAAGTTAGTTGAAGTGACAGAAGAAGCATAGATAATACACATGTATGTTGATACAACACCAGGAACTTGATGCACAATTTCTATCCGAGCTCCGGAGCAGACTAAATTTTGCCCCACACCCTCCTAGCTTCAGTCATAAGCTTGATTTTGTTGATATAGAGCTTTTGGTTGATACTTGTGCTGTTAAAGCATGTTGTTAGTGCTTGTAAACCAATGTAGAATCTTGCTGTAATTTCAACGTTCAATGTTAGAACTAGTTCATTTTAGTCACCACTAACCACCTATGTACTACATGTTAGTTGCTTTTACAATTATTTGTTATTTATTTTTCTCAATTCTTTTTTTATATATTACCTGTGACGCAACCACTCAAAGCTGGGGATGTGTTAACAGGTCATTATGCGAATCGAACTTGGGATATTTGAGGACATGGTAACAGGTCGTTATTAGGTCACCGATTGATATTCTTGTTTGCTCCAACACTATTACACAAGGCTTACCATGAGTTTTTTTAATTCATTTATAATCTCAAAAATTCACTTTAATAACACCATAGGCCATAGCTCATAGGAAACTTCATTCAGAACAAATATTTGTCAACTATAGTGAAATTTGTCAAAAATGACCACATATATTATAGGAAATTCGTTTTTAACCACAAACGAATTTTTATTTATTAATAACCATGTTTTTGAGAAATTACTAGAAAGCCCTCATATAAAAGCCCCCCTCAAAACACTCTCTCTCTCTTTTCTCTCTTTTCTTTCTCTCTCCTCTCCTCTCCTCTCTCTCACTGATCTCTCTCTCTCCCTCAAAGCCACCGCCGGCGTGGCCGTGCGGCGTCTCCGAGGGCCGATGAAGGCGTCGCAGCAGGCCGGTGACCTTCTGGGCTGTATGATAGCGCCGTCGTCGTGCAGCTGGGTCGTGCGAGCTGCTCCTTCGCGAACGAAGGGGTTGGCCGTCATCGTGCAGGTGGGCTGGCGTCGTCGCTGCTGTTGCCGTCCTTCTGCGCGCCGCTGCTGCCGTCGTTCGCCTGGGATCACGGCAGTTGAAGCCTCCCTTGGCCAGCCATGGATCTGCAAACAAGGAGAAAGAAAAAAAAAAAAAAAAACCTAATTGTGAATTTTGGGAATTTTGGGAAGAAAGAGAATGAAGTTTCACATATTTCATTTTAGGCATGATTTCAAGTTTTAAATATTTCATTTTAGACATGATTTCAAGTTTCAAGTTTCATTTTAATCATAATTTCAAGTTTCAACATTTGAGTTTTTAGCCATGATTTCAAGTTTGAGGTGTTTTTTTAAAAAAAACTAATTTCAGGGGTATTCTAGTAAATTATGGACATACAGTGAAATTTTTTTAAAAAAGTGGTTATTAACAATTAACTTTTCAAAAGTGGTTAGTAACAAAAGTTTAATAAATCAATTGGTTATTTTTGGTTTTCTCTTGTCAACTATATATATATCAGAAATTCTATTATTAGTTCGAACTGACAAAAGTTATATCAGTTCCTTGCATGTGGGCCACTGGATTTAAATACTTTGACTTGGCTGTATGCACTTGTCAGTCAAAGTATTTAAATTCAGTGGCCCACATGCAAGGAACTGATATAACTTTTGTCAGTTCGAATTGATAACAAAATTTCTGTATATATATATATATATATATATATATATATTCTTTCAAAACATCAATAACATTCTTTGAATTTTTTATGCTAAATTTGATTTGATTGATTGAGAAAGAGAGAGCATATCAAATCAACAAGCCTGCAGTCTGAACTCTGAAGTTTTTTTTTTTTTTTTTTGTTTTTTAAAGGTTTGAACCAATCGAAACTGGAACTGGAATCGGAACCGTTGTCACCAATGTTTATACCAAACAATTTTATATCCTTTCCTATATGGTTTCCTTTCCTATGTGGTTTTCTTTCTGCAAATCAAACATGACCTTAAAGTATTTCAGGGTTGTAGAGGGATGCATGACTCGAAGAAAAAAAAAAGAGTTTATTTTAATAAAAAAACATGGTCATGTTTTCCGTATTTTTCAATTTTAACACTGTAATGGTCGAAAAAAGTACTCAGCCCAAAAAACTATCCCAGTCACAAGATTGATTCAAAGACCTTCATAAAAGGTCCAAATAAGAATTTAACTAGGGCCCAATAATGGCCAATTAGGGAACAAGCCCAAATCTGACCCACAGGTCATCAAACCAAATCAAACATGTGGTCAAAGGCAACTTAAAAAAAATCATAACCATGACGTTAGACGGATCCCAACGTCTGAAACCTTATTACCAGATTCGAAAGAATCAAAACGAGCAATAAAGGACCTGAGATCCTTGCCCTCGCATGAATGGGCTAGACGTTGGAGGCTCCTAGCTTTCACTATATATATGAGACCTTTTCTTAAAGAAAAGGGTCCTGTTTTTTACTTACTTACGCGAAAGCTCCCTCTCCCTCTCCCACTCAATTCTACTCTAAAATATTGAGCATTTATTGCGGTGCTCTCCTCCGCATTAATTACTAAATTCACCACCCAACTGAGGTCAATCCAATCATACTTGAAAATGGACCAACCCAATCCACGATTGATTCACATCGAACGGAGGAGCTCACCCAGGTTTCGATACACCAAACACATCGACATCCAATATCGACCCAACCCCTGTCCGATCCTCTCGAGACTTGATACGCTTAGCTTCGCAAACAAGAACCTCTTTTACGTCGAAGCGGTTCAATCATGCGGAATTGGCTGCCGTTCAAGCCTTGAAAGGACTTAAGTTCATCACCACCGAGAAGAATGATTGATCGGCGGTGGAGAAGCGGTTTGACAAATTCACCTCCTCCACTAACGACCTCCTTCTCTCTGCCAAGTTTGGTGAATGTATAGGTAATTACTTTTTGTATTTCGTTTTTTTTTTTTAAATATATTACAAATTATAATAAATTCTAACACCGGTTGGGTTAGGGATATGTTGGTAATTACCGAGATCAAACACTACATTTGTAGTCTGAATATCTACCTTATAAGGAGATATCTACCCCCACAACAACGTAAACAAAAAAAACATCCCATAGTAAAATAGTTGCTACCTTCCTATATATATATGTTTTATTATAATCAAAAGGTAGCAAGAAGGTGGGTGATGTTTTTTTTTTTTTTGAACAGCAATATTATATAAAAAGCCAAAAGGAGGCTAGCCAAAGAACAACAAGTGACCCGAATGAGTTACAGCCAAACACAAGCAAACAGCAACCAACAAGCTAAACCCCACCCCAAAACCAAACCATACAAAGCAGCTAAATGAAAAGAAAACCGAAACCCAATACAAAGACACACCTAGCCTTTGTCATCTTCTTTCCCTCTAAAAAATCGGTTCGCCAACTCTTATTCAACACCACTGAAGTTGCAACCACGAGCCCCACTCCGAGTCTTCATCTTATGGATTCTTGAAGGGAAAAAAAACTTTTTTTTCCTGCCTTCTATCGGAAGAACACGGAGACGCAACAATTTTCCCCACACTCCCCTTCCGATAAAGAGGTTCCAAATCCCCAAGATCAACATATAGATCAATAGCTGGACCACCCAAATCACTCCCCACTGGATTCAAACCGGACCCTAACAAACTATTACCCTTATCAAAATTAATAAACACCACTTGGTCACTGGAAACCACAACTCCCCCGCTTGAACCGTTATTAGAACCAAAGACCCTAATGCTCTTACCATATGACTTCTTACTCTCACATCCACATGATCCCACCACACCCTTCTCAACCGAAGAGAAATTTTCCTTCCTAGCTACTAAGGGCCTGTCCTGTAACGTTTTTCAAAGGGTGTTTTTGTTTTTGGATTACGAAATAAAAATGAGAATGAAAACAGTGTTTTTGGTTTCAGTTTCGAAATCCAAATACGTGTCTGGTAGCAAATCCTGGAAGTTGTATTCCGAATATAAAAACGTAAAAAACGCGTCTGGTATCATTTTACAGGCCTAAATTAAAATAATAAAAAAAAGAAGCCTAAATTAAAATAAATTAAAATGAGTTGATTTTTTTTTTTTTTTTTTTGGGTCAGTTATGGGCAACGCCCAGAGGAAGAGAAGAATTTCTCTGAACGCCCTTGCTGCCATAGCCGCCACCACCGAACGGCCACCGTAGCCGCAGCCTTCGAACGACCGGTCGTAGCTTCTGCCGTCGAGGAACCCATTCGAACTGGATCTGACGATCGCGCCGCCTTTGTAGCTTCCACGATCACGCCGTTCCTGGTCGAACTACATCTGACGGACGGCGACACGACGATCGTGTCAGTCGGGAGGTTCGCGGCGGAGATCGGGTAGTGGCGGCGTCGGAGAAGGAACTTCGCGAAGCTAGGGTTTGAGTGTTGGCAACTGTGACGGGAAGAAGAAGAAGAAGAAGAAGAAGAAGAAAACAGTGAGAGATTCGAAGAAGAGAGAAGGAGGAGAAGAAGAAGAACAGTGACAGATTTGAAGAAGAGAGAAGGAGAAGAAGAAGAAGAGGAAGAAGAGGAAGAAGGACATCGGTGGAGAAGAAGAAAAAAAGAAAAAAGGAAAAAAAGAAAAAAAAAATTAGTTTTTTATTTAGATTGAAAAACAAAACGAAAAACAAAATGAAAAACATAAAAAAGTTATTTTGGAAATTTTTCACTTTTAACACCGTAGTTGTTTTTGTTTTTGTTTTTGTTTTCTAAATAAAATGGAAAACAAAATGGAAAACGATAACGAACACGTATTCGAAATTGGATTTGGAAAACAAAAACGAAAACAGCCCCTGTAAAACGATACAGGACAGCCCCTAACTCACCACTCCTAACCTTGGAAATAAATCCTGTACCACAACTAGCTATAACATTAGAATCACTACTCCCCACACTATCACTTTTTTCAATATCTATCCTATCCAAACAACCTGTCGGAGAAGCCACACATATATCAAAAATCACACCATCTTTCCCAACACTTTTAGTTAAAGAAGTCTCACCTTTATCAAGAACCTCACCATCTTTCCTAACACCTAATGCTACGTTTGGTAGGCAGGAAAGAAAATAGGAAGGACGGAAAGATTTGGAGGGATAGAAAACATGAGGGAAGGAAAAAGAAGGAAAGGAAAAATGATTTTCCCTCGTGTTGTTTGGTAAACAGAAAGGAAAGAAAAGATCATTGTATCAATTTTACTCTTTTACCCTTATATTATATTTTATATATTAAAATTTTTTGGTTAAAATTGTAATTTACCCAAATAGTGGCCCCCATTTCTTTTTTCCCTTTTCTTTCCCTTCCATTTCCTCCCACTTTTGGGAGGAAAGAAAATGGTGGGCCCCACACCCATTTTTCTCTCCACTTTTCCTTCCACTTTTCTTTTCCCTCCATTTTTCCCTCCATACCAAACACACACTTTTCCCTTTTCCCTCCACTTTTCCCTCCACCCCTTTCTTTCCTCTCCCTTTTCCTCCCTACCAAACATAGCATTAGCTTTGCTATTCTTGAGAAAGTTCCGCACCCTATCAATACTTATAGACACCTTTTTAGACCTCTCTTTGCTCTCAATGCCACCTGCCTCAATACCTGCCTTCCCAGTCAACCCAAAAACCAACCCCTTTATATCAGCAGGCCCATTAAAAACAGCCTTCCCTACCAAAGAATTAACACCCCTACCATTAGCCTTCATTAGCTTGATGTCAGTATTCTTTGTTGTCACTTTCTTGTCCCCCATCAGTTGACCCTTATCTTTGTCCATTGCCAACTCCCTCTCTTCACAACAAAACAACCCATCAGATCCCAAATCTACTTTTGATCTGTATTGAGGGTCTGACACTTCCTCATCTGGTAAAAGATTCAAAAACTTGCTAGAATCTTCAACCTTCAAACCCAAAAAATCTTTCAACCACTCAAAGCTAACAGGCATGTGATCTTCCTTCAAGCTCACCGGAACGGAGCCGATCTCCATCTTCACGTTAACTTTCCAAGAGCACTTCTCAACCTTAGGAAGCAAGACCAGAATTTTACCTCTGTCCACTCTTCTTCTAAGAGATGTATCTTCTTCTACCCAAAGGGGTTCTCCTATCAGCCACCCAAGCTTCATGAAGAAATCCGGTCCCCAACAGTCTAGAGGAGCTCCCGAAACGATAATCCACGCCAACCTAGCCTGAGGGATCAAAGCCTCCGACCATCTAGAAATGGAAGTGAAGCAATCATCCCAAAAGAAACGATTCGTCATGAATCCTTCCCTATTAGCTTGTGAATCGAAGCATCACATGATACTTTTGTCACCTAGATATGTCAATGAGAAGGATATGCCTTTGTTGCTTAATCTTCTGTTGACACTAGAAACGTCTGCAAATTTCTTCAAAACACCCACTGCACAACGGACCAGCCAATCCTCTATATTAGCTTGCCTCCTCCAAGACATATTTAGGCTCACATCTGAACTGTACACCTCTGACTTGTCAATGAGCTCTTCATGGTTCATAGGTAGCTTTCCTTTTACTACCTCCACAAAGGAACGATGCCTCTAATTAGCAGATTCTGAGAGACATCCTCTTCCTCCTTCTCTTCCCTTTCTCATCACACCCTCCCTAATGATCGACACCCTCTGCTTGCCCCCCCTTTGCTTCCATCCAAGAGACGCCATTTTCGATGCCATTGGCCACCCAAAAATATGCATTCCGTTCACCTTGATCACTACCCTCTTTGCCTCCTCTTGCGTTTCGAAACGAATAAAAGCAAAAGAGCTTCTCCTAGAGCTCTTCTTATTAGAAAGATACACATCCCTAACTCTTCCAAAGACTTTGAACACACCCCACAAGCAAGCCACATCCACCTTGGGATTTAAATTATCAATGAAGACTGAGAAAAGATTTTCTCTGTAATCCCTTCTCTTTGAAAAATTCCAACCGTTGAACTTCTCCTGATTCCCTTCACGGCCAAGGGAATCAGGCCATCTCTCTCTAGCATACTCTCTCTCCATGTCAAGAAGGTGGGTGATGTTGAGTTATTAATCTAATAAAGATAATAATCCTCTGTGTTTCATTCTCTCTTTTTTTTTTTTTTTATAAAAACATTGTTTGATATATTTATTAATGATAATTTATAGGCATGAACAACTCTGAGGAATTTGCGAGCGAGCTATTTCGGGCACTTGCTCGAAAGTATAAAACAAGTGGTGATGATTGTATTTGTTGCACCATTAACAAGGCACAGCTCAAGGACTTCTGGGACCAGATTTCTGATGAAAGCTTTGATTCAAGGCTACGAACTTTCTTTGACATGTTCGTACTCTTTTTTTGTTCTTTTGATTTTATGATTATTTAGTTTATTATCTTGATTAATTACTAGTGCATATATTTTAACTAATTATGTACAATCATGGCCATGCGTGGTCTTGCAGGATAGATAAATATGCTGATGGTATAATCACAAAAAATGAAGTTAAAGAGGTAATTAAGCTTGTATTTATTTTATTTTTTTGGGGAAAAACTTGACGGTAGATTGAAAAAATCATTCTTGATTTGTAATTACATATTTACTAAAAAGTATTGTGAAACAATCAAACTATCATGTGGAACTCACACAGAGTTAAGTTCCTGCTGCAAAGGTCTCACGAATTAAGCTTGGTTTTCCGATTACAGTTAATTCTTTTTTATTTTCATTGCCGATTAGCAAACACACTCTTCAGTCTTCTATTTTTTTGGTAAATCTCGGTGATGTAAAAAGCCTTACCCTCGACTAACTAATGAATACTTGATCTAACATAATGAAATATAACTAAACAGCTAATTAGCATGCATTTCAAAGTTATTAAAAATATTTAGTTGATGGGTGTAGATTATCAGTCTAAGTGCCTCTGCAAACAAGCTATCCAACATTCAGAAACAAGCTGAGGAATATATATGCAGAATTTATTATGGAAGTATTAGACCCCGATCAAGTCGGATACATCAAGGTAATTAACATGAGTCATTCTAATTTCATTAGAAATTCAATATCTTGATTTCAATAAAATTCAGGCGTCCACACATGAGAATTTCTTCTAAATTAAGATGATTTTACATGATTGGTGCTCTATGGGCTGAACAGGTTCATAACCTGGAAACTCTGCTTCTGCAAGCTACAAACCAATCTGTGAGGACAGGAGAAAGACAAAGTCTAATTCAATCGTTGTGTCAAGATCTCAAGCCAACTAAGGAGAAGAATCCATTAAGGAGATGGTATCAGAAGATTTAAGTACTTTCTAATGGATAATTGGCAAAGGGTCTGGATTGTGATGCTATGGTTTGGAATTGTTTCGGGTTTATTTGCATACAAGTATTTGCAATATCGAAACAAAGCTGCATATGAGGTGATGGGCTATTGCCTTTGCATTGCTAAAGGAGGAGCAGAGACACTTAAATTCAACATGGCTTTGATATTACTACCAATTTGCCGCAACACCATTACTTGGCTCAGAAACAAGACAAAATTAGGACTTGCCGTGCCCTTTGATGACAATTTAAATTTCCATAAGGTAATTATAAACACAGAATCCTCTACTAGTCTGAACTCTTATTGAACTTTAAAAAACTTTCATAAGCAAAAGATAAAAATTTAATAACAAATTGTTTACTTTTCTTGATTCAATTTTAACAAAGTACTTCGATAAATGTAATTTTATTAGGTGATTGCTGCTGGAATTGCCATTGGAGTTGTATTACATAGTGGAGCTCATCTAATCTTTGATTTCCCGAGACTTATTCATGCCTCCGAGGAAGAATATGAGCCAATGAAGCCTTATTTTGGAGAGGAGCAACCGGAGAACTACTGGTGGTTTCTGAAGGGAGTGGAAGGGGTGACTGGTATAATAATGGTGGTGTTGATGGCAATAGCATTCACATTAGCCACTCCTTGGTTTAGGCGTAGTGCTACGCTCAAAGTGCCCAAACCCTTCAAAAGATTCACTGGTTACAATGCCTTCTGGTACTCGCATCATCTCTTTGTAATTGTCTATGCTCTCCTAGTTGTTCATGGATTTTACCTCTACCTCACCAAGATATGGTATCAGAAAACGGTGAGCGCTTACCTCCATTTCCTTCTTTAATTACGTTTGAATGAGGAAGATTTGATTAAACTAATCGCACTCCAGAGTTGGTGTGAGAAAGATTTGATTCCTAGACCTCTTACTTTTTTGCGATTCTTTAGACTCTCAACTTTCACTTTTTTGTTACAGACATGGATGTACCTGGCAGTTCCAGTTCTACTTTATGCTTGTGAAAGGTTGATTAGAACTTTCAGATCACGCTTCAAGCCTGTTAATATTCGCAAGGTTATAAACTTCCCATAGAAACAGAAAAAATTAATTAATCTCTAATAACAAAATTTTCATGGTTGAGACATGCTGATATGATTTTTGATGAACATTATTGAAGGTTGTTGTTTATCCTGAAAATGTCTTGGCATTGCACATGTTCGTACCTTGTGGATTCAAATACAAGAGCGGACAATACATGTTTGTCAAATGTCCTACTATCTCTCCTTTCCAATGGTATGTATCGCAAATATATATATATATTAAATTTTAGTAGTTCTCTCGTCAAGATCCCATATTTTAATACAAATTAAGGACTTTCATGAAATCCATCGATTTTAATGAATTTTAATTTGATTTTTTTTTATGGATCATAAGTTCAATGAAATCTATTTGCAAACAAAATTTGAAATTTTTTCAAACACTATAATTTTTTTTTTCCTTCATTGTTGAAAATGAAGCATCAAAATAGGAAAAATGGAAAAATAGTTATAGTGCTTGAAATTTTTTCTTACAGGATTCCAATTGACACCCATGTTAATTAGAAATTTTTTCAATAGATACCGATACCTATATGGAATCCACACATCTAATGGGTGATTTATATATATATATTCAGATCAAAATTCATTCAAATCAATGGATTAAATATTCAAAAAGTGGAAATCATTGTTGAGAGCATTTTCCATTTCCATTAAAACTCGGAAGGAATCGACACCATATCACCAATATTAATATTTATTGTGAACAGGCACCCATTTTCCATCACTTCAGCACCAGGAGATGGCGACCTTAGTGTTCACATTAGAAAATTAGGTGATTGGACAAGCCAGCTAAACTCTGTATTCTCTAAGGTATGTAAGCCTGCTCCTGGCGGAAGGACTGGAGTTCTATACCACAAGGAGGAAGCAACGATCCTGGGTACGAATGTAGCTTTCACTCTTCAATTCTCTTAAAATTTGGATCCTCTACCGATCTTTTTAATCAATGAATACATTTATTAATACTCATTATCGGTTTTTAATTAAGATGCTAAAAACAATCACCCATTAGTAACAATGTCAAGCTCACCAAATCATCAACATAGATCTATAAATGTGTTACTGATTTTCATACATATTATATTTTTTGTGAACAATATTAGAAATATCCCTAAGAACATTAATTAGACATTTGTTTTTAACTACTTATGAAAGTTTAACAGAATAACAGGTTAATAACTACATTTTTTTTTTTTTTTGAAAGGTTAATAACTACATTTTTGGCCATGTCTTTGCCTTGGCATGTCTGCTTGGTGGCTCGCTGTTTCTCGATTTGCAGAAGAAAAGAAATTTAAAACTTGAAACGTATATAAATCACGTTTCAACGTTTTACAATCTACCTAAACATCACTTCAGGATGGTGTTTCGGTAAATTTATCAAAAAAAAAAAAAAAAAGGTTTTGGAGGGTGCTTCAAAAATTTTCTGTTGATAAAAAAAGGTTTCACATTTTTGTTCCCAAGTTTCACATTTATCCAAGGTTTGACACATTTCTTCTAGGTTTAACATTTTTGCAAAAAGAATAAAAATATGTTGGAAATGATTTTCGTAATTTGTGATTATTAATAGTTAAACTTTCGTGTACAGTTAAAAACAAATTTCGCATAATAGATGTGGTACGTCGTCTTTGGAAATTCTCAGTATTTTTTTTATTTATGTGTATTTTGAAAGTGATATATATACTCATGAATAGTCTTACAACCCAAAAGTTTAGCCTATTTGTGACATCCAAAATTATATATATTTCTTCTCTTGCTTTTTATGTTTTCAATATAAGATTTACTTTAGCTTCACATGTGGGTTGTCAAACATTGTGCTCATTTGTGGGAATGCAGCTTTCTAAATATTTTGATCGACGGTCCATATGGAGCCCCAGCACAAGATTATTAAAAATATGATGTGGTGTTACTGGTAGGGCTAGGAATTGGAGCCACACCCATGATAAGCATTGTCAAGGACATCATCAATAACATGGAAAAAGAAGACAACAGCTTAGAATCAGCCCTAGAAAATGGCACAGCAAACAATAGGAACAGCAACAAAGTGTCGCCGTTGATCAAGACAAGGAAAGCTTATATGTACTGGGTTACAAAAGAACAACGCTCGTTTGAATGGTTCAGAGAAATAATGAACGAAGTAGCTGAAATGGATAAGAAGAGAGTGATAGAACTCCATAATTACTGTACAAGTGTATATGAAGAAGGAGATGCCAGGTCAGCCCTAATTTCGATGCTTCAATCTTTACAGTGTGCAAAGAACGGCGTAGATGTGGTGTCGGAGACACATGTCAAATCCCACTTTGCTAGACCAAACTGGCGCCAAGTTTACAAGCGGATTTCTTTCCTCCACCCCCAATCTAGAATTGGTCAGTTCTCTGTATTTTCTTTCTGGACTCATTGTCGGTATACGTCTTTACTTTATTTTATTTTTCAGTGAACGATTTTTGTTTTTAAGAATGAAAGTCTGTGTTATATGCAGGAGTTTTCTACTGTGGATTACCCACAGTAGTGACTAGTGAAGGAGATAAGGCGATTAGGGCGACTGTTCTTGGACAGTCACTCTATGTAGAGTTGAAATCTGTACTCATAGCTTTTTTTGTAATGTTTTAATTTGTTTTACGTTTTTGAGACACATTTTTCAGTTAATTACATATCATCCCATATTTCAATTTTATTAACAAAATCAAACATTTTCTTTTATTTTCAAAATTACCATTTGGCTTCTCTCCATTACCGGGGCTGCCTTCCACTCTTTATGTTGGCTGTATACATTTTTATTAAATTTGTCAACTATATTAAAACTAAATTTTCATTGGTTTCTCTGTTACAATTAAATTTGTTTTAAAAGATTCACCTCAAAAAAAAAAAAAAAAATTTCTACTTATCTGATAATAATTATATTTTGCATTAACCTTTCCTAAAAAAATAATAATTATATATATATTATCAGTAACTTAATACAATAACATAATCCACATTAAACTAGTTCAGAAACAATATCAATGATGACAAGATGAGGTTGACCCAGTGACTTACCTGTCACACCTTCAACATGAAGTTGTGGGTTTGAGTCTATCCCCGCCTCCACAAATTCTGAATTATTGTAATATTTCAACAACAAAAAAACCCTATCAATGACAAAAATAATTTTTCTTTATCAACCACCAAGCATATATTTTCATTGATAGCTTCTAAATTTGTACCATTTTTAATTTATTCTTTTTAAATAAATATAAACAAATAAAAGCTATATATACAATTTAAAGCTTGTTAGCCAATACAACTAAATAAAAAATTAAATACTAAAGCACATGATATTCATTCCAACTGAAATTAACGAAAATAGCTTGTGATGTGATTAAAATATCATTCAAGCTCATTAACCATTTAAAAAAAAAAAAAAAAACAACTATTACTTTTGAGTCAATTATATTTAAAAGTAATAGTAAAATAAAATCTAACATGTCTTAACTAGCTTTTGTGGCTTTTCTTCCACAAATTTTTTTAAGTCTTATTCTAATAGGCAATCTTACAAACACATTGTATGCACTCTAATAACTTGATAGGTTTATTTTATTTTATTTTTTTATTTTTTTATTTTTAACAGTGTTATGGCCAATAAAAGTTTAATGAAGTAGTAAATAAATAGTGTGAAAGAAAAAGGACATGTGTCAAAAATGGTGAGAAGCCAGTGACAATTTTAAAAATAAATGGAAAGAGTTAGATTTAGTTATAAAATTGAAATATGTAATTAGCTGAAAAATATGAGTCAAAAGCATAAAACAAAACATTAAAGAAACTGAAAAACAGTCTTAAAAGACAGGTGTCAACTCATGGAGTGACTGTCCAAGAACAGTCGCCTGTTCTTAGCACATCTTATATTTTTTTTTGTTTTCTTTTTATCAGTTTGAGGGCTTTACATCCTATATTAATAAGAACTTTACTACGTACCACCACGGCCCATAGTTGAAAAAAATGAAAAAATATATGGGACCTATGTAATAAATACATGAGGCTCATGAGTTTTTTTTTCTTTTTCTCACTACAGGGCCACAGCGGTGCTGTGACCCCAGTTGTATATATTCTTTCTCTAAATAATATAAGATGAGTGGCCATTAGGCACCCATTTCCATCATCTTTGTTTTTTTTTTTACAAAAAATATTAAAGGTTAATATAAGGGATAATTACCATTATAAGGGTCATCCATTTATTCCCACACTATCAAAATGGCCTTAATATATTAATAAAATAGGGTGTATGTGTGGGGGTGGCATATGGATGTGCTTGAAAACAGGATAAAAGCTGAGACGGCTGCGCATCTTAGAAATTGCAGAAAGCATCGAAATATTTGTCATAATCTAGTAATTATATGAATAGATGGATAGAGAACACATACAAATTTAATAGTTTTGCTCAAGAGATTATATCTGATTTTATTTTATTTTTTAAATCTTATGAGTCCGAAGGGGTAATGGGCTTTCCAGGCCTAAATTAAATATCACATGTACTATCCAAATATTTGATATCAACATTCACGACAATGTGCAAGAGATTTGATTTTTAGTATTTATGCAAATGAGAGTGAACTTGAGTCCTCGATCTTTTATTGTTTTCTCTCCTCACCTTGTCCTCACTGGGGTGGGGGTGGAGCCCCAATTCTCTCATTTCCCCTATAATTTTTATTTATGTAATTTATATTTATATTTTTATTTTCTTAAAAAAAAAAAAAAAAAAAAAAAAAAAAAAAAAAAAAAAAAAAAAAAAAAAAAACTCTAACTCTATTAGTCTATTACCCATATTTTAGATTGATCAAAGACTTTAAATTTGTTTAGACTTTATGTGTAATACACTAATACTACATTATTATAGTTATTTTGTATTAATTTGGATTAAATTAAATCAATTATATATTTCAGATTGTATTTTGTTAATTATGTATTGGATATTAAAACATGGTGAAACAAGAGTTTGGTTCGATCGAATTCCGAATTATGAATTTTAAATTATGTATTTCAAATTGAAAAATTATAGAATTAGAAATAAGGGAAATGAGTGATGTGGGTGGGGGTAGGGGAACCTCCCCCCAAACACCCCCATCACCAGTTCTCCCAAATGGGGTTTGGGGGGGGGGGGGGACCCTCCCCCGCCCCATTGGGCCCCCATTCCCATCCATAGTCCCCACTTTCATAATCTATTGACACGTGTCTAATATAATAAATCAATGATCTAGATATTTCTATTAATTTTTATGTTTTACTCAACTAAAATATAGAATTAATCTAGACCATTAATTTAGGTGAGGACAAAGTGAGGCAATGAGGGAATTCAAATCATACTATATGGTATAAATAAATAAGGAAAGTTTAAACCCCACGATGATTGAAAATTCGATAATATAATATTTTGTATCTTAGTGGTACCAATATTTATATGGGTATAATATCTTTTGAAAAGATTCTTTTCTATAAAATATTTTGAATTTTTTCTTAAATATCCACGATATTTCCATAAAATATCGATATTGGTTAACATGTAGTATAATGTTACATAAATTACATGGATATTTCTAGAAATATCGTAGAAATTGTAGTGGTCAAAAATATACACAGTCCAATTAACAAGCCCATAACTCAATAAAGTTCAAAAATGGGCCTTGGAAGCTAAAAAATGGAACCTTTATCAGTGGCCCAACAATTGAGCCAACATGGGCCCCAAAACCAAGTCCAATCCATCGAAACATTAGACCATAAAAAACACGTGGTCAAAAGATGAATTAAACTACAATCAAATCAGGCGTTGCACAAACCCCAACGCTTGACAAAGCCTTAATTGTTCGATTCAAATGAATCAAAACGGACAATTGAATGCCCATAAATTACGCTCTCATAATGAGTCGAGTAATGGGTGTCCTTGAGCTTCACTATAAAAGCTAGACCCTTTCTCAGAGAAAGGGTCCTGATTTTGCAACCTCACGCAAACGCTCTCTGCTCTCAACTTGGCTCCGCCTATTGTCACATTAATTACAACTCTCTCCTCTGCATTAATTGTTAATCCACCATCTGATTGAGGTTGACTCGATTATCTTCAAAAGACGATCGATCCAATCCGCAATCGACCCACAATCGAACGAAGGAGTTCACCAAGGCATCGACTTATCAAACTGATTGATATCCACTATCAACCCAATCATCGTTCGATCCACAACGATCTAGTGAATTCCCAAAGAATCGATCCACCAGCATAATCGATATCCAGAGTCGAACCTTCAAAATCGACCCACAGCTCGACCCAAATATATCGAGCAACACGGTTTGTTATTTCTACTTTTCTTTGACTAATTTATCGAACATAATACTGACTTGGCGTTGGAGAGTCCCTCCAAGGGAACACCCCTTCATGTGGTTCGCCATCGCTCATTTTTGTTGTTCTACAGGTTGTCAGTGCCCACCTCGACGATTGAAACTAATTGTAGATCCGATTAACTACAGAAATATCTAATATAGTTTCGTCAATATAAAGTGTGAAATTATGATATTACCTAATGTTTTAATCTATTTTTTATTTATTTTTTATAGATAAATAAATTATGTACTCATATGTCACATTTTGCATTCTTTATATATATATATATCAATTTTAATGGATTTCGAACAAATCATATAACAATCTATAACTATAATTTATGAAATCATGTTGTAATTTTTTTTTTTATATTGTTTTTCATCAAGAATCTCATCATTTAACTTTTGATTGAAAAACAAGATTCTCATTTTTTTTTCCTACAAAAAATAGAATATCATGATTCTTTTTGGTTTATTTTCAACAAGAATATAATTACTAATTTTTTGTTTTCTTTATGATTTTTTTCATCTAGAATATAATTATTAATTTATGTTTTTTTTTAAATAAGCTTAAATGCCTTTTCTCAGCGTATCATAATTTTACAAACACGTGTTGAATTTGTATATGCGTTTTTCGACAAGAATCTCTTTGTCAATATCTTATTTATTTTTTCCAAAAGAATATAATAATTTGTAATAATTATATTTGTTTTTCAAAGTACAATAATCTCGTAATGTGCACATTTATTCATATTTATATTGTTTTTGCTTTAAAAATAAAAGAGAGAAAAATTGGCGAGTATATATTTGGATAAATAAAGTAAAAATGTGAGATTCATAGATTGACATCGACCCACCCACCAACTGACCAGTTTTGCTGGAAAAATAAGTTAAACATGATCCATATCGCTCTCTTGTAAGGGAGAATTCTGGTGAATTTTATGAAATTTTATGTAGATCTTTGCCATTTTTTAGAGAAGATTTATGATGATTTCATAAATTGAAGGAGATATTTGGAAAAATTTCATTAACCAATGGAATTTAGCGTGATTTTACCTTAAGATTAGAACCTTCCTTTAAGTTATTTTAATTTCTTAGATATTTTATAATTTTGGGAGTCGGGGAGGGGCTGAATCCACAATTCATGAAGAGTACGTTTAGAATTAGATCATCCCATTTTTTTTTAATTTTTTTAATTTTTTTTTAAGTACAATATTATATAAATCTAGAGTTGTTGGAATGGGAGAGGATTCGAACCCATAATCTTACTGTGTAGGTGTAAAGGGTTTACCACCGTACCAATCTTAGGGGGGTGTATTCAATTAGGATTCTTGAGGACATTTAAAGACATTATAAATCCTGGTGTATTCAATTAGGACATTTAAAGACTTTAAAAGAGTCTATATGAATCCAGTGGTATTCAATTAGGATTTCTATGGACTTTTAAAGAATCCTTTCAAATCTAGGTGTATTGAATTGGGACTTTAAAAATGTCTATAAGAATCCAGGTGTATTCAATTAGGACTAGATTTTAAAGGATTTTCTTAGGTCATGGATTTTGGTGGATTTTGGTGGACTTGATGGTGAGAGATATAAATATCAAATGTCATAATATGTCCAGCCTTCTTCCCAGAGATTTTGGTGGACTTTGCTCTCTCTCTCCAAAAAAAAAAAAAACGTGGGTAAATATTGAGTATATCACTATAATGAATCTATATCTCAATTAAATTACTCATAAACTATACTATCAAACAATATTAATTTTGTAATTGTCTTATAATTATATTTTTACTTTTAAATCAAATTCAAATTTCATAACTTGTTTTGACCTTATTTTTTTCCTGTTTAACTTGTTCATATTTTAACTATTAAAATGTAAAATTTACGATCAAATCACATTTAACTTGTTCTCTTTCTTGTTCTCTACACGAAAATTTTATAACTTGTTTTGACCTTATTTTTTTTTAATTAATTTTGTTAAGGTATTTATTTAGAATATATATACATTTATAGGGTAAGCCTTGCTATATATGTCTTATTGACTAGGTAAATCTTTATTTAAAAAAAAAAATTATTCTAGCCCACCATAATGTTTAATCCCAGTTACGTCCTTATTTGGGATACAATAAGTGAGGTGATGAGCAGTTCAATGGCGTAGCTAGGAATTTCAATTAGGAGGGCTAAACTTAAAAATACTTAGTCAAATGATTTTAAATAAGTTCGGTAATGAAAATAGTTTTAGCAATATAAAAGGGGTTACACCTGATGGGGGACGTGAGCCTTATCTTTAAAAATATATATGCTATAAAAAAAACATATATTTGAAAATAGATAACAAGATTAATATAAAAAGTATAACCTACAATACAAGTGTATAACTAGTATTGTATTTAAGTGGTACTCTGATAGGACTCGGTTTAAAATTCATCGATTATCGTATTTGAATCAACAGTATCAAAATGTTCTCTCTCAATATATATACACTACCGTGCAATTATAAGAAATTTATCAAAATGTTTTAAAAACATCAACAAGAAAACAAATATTGCATGAACAAAAAAATCAAAAATAGGGCGTGTACATAAGATAAAATAATAAAAAATTTATATATACGGTCCCGTTCTGATCAGTGCGTACTGATGTAACTAAAATGTAAATTTTAACTATTAAATTGTATATTAAAATGTAATTCATATTTGATCGTATAAAATTACTTTTATATTTTAACTTGTTTTGACCTTATTCAAACTATACGATCAAATTTCCGTGTAGAGAACAAGAAAGAGAAATCAAATCAAATTTGTGAGCGAAATTAGCTTTTAAATGAGAGAAAGTTAAAATAAAAGAGAGAAATTGAGAGGAGTGTGATTGGTATATTTTTATAAGTTTGAACGAGGAGTGCGGTTTTTACATAATTAATTTCGCTCCTTTTTTATTTTTCTTTTTTAATATATATGTGTGTGTGATTGGTATATTTTTTATAAGTTTTATTTCAATATATATATATATATATATATATATATTTAAAGTTCTATTGACAAAATAAAAAATACATTACACGTCAAATTTATTTGAGTAACTGGTGTATCAAATTTTGCTCATTCCAACTTCAAAGGTTTTTTTTGATAATTAGCTAAAATTAGCTTACTATTGATAAGTCAGAGATAACAAATCCATGAAAATCCATGGATGTCTAAACAAATCCATAAAAGTCTGAGATAGATGTCTAAACAAATCCATAAATGTCTGAGATAGATGTCTAAATAAATCCATAAAAGTCCATGTGGATTTATAAAAGTCTATAGAAATCCATGAAAATCCATGAAAATCCGTCACTTAAAAAATGTTTAAATGTCTTTAAGAATCCTAATTGAATACACCCCCCTTAGACACATCAGCATTTCAATTCATTATAGACCCATTTTTGAATTTTTTTATAGAAATATATATTCAAATCTCCAATACAATTATCTAAAATCAAATATTCATCTATTTTATAACCAATCATAATAAAACAATTATACACTCTCTCTTCTATTTATTTTACAATTAAATGAGCTCTAATATTATTGGTGGAAAGAGTTAGAAATCCTAATCCGCATTTAAAGGAGAATTTCTAAAATTAGAAACTCAATTTCATATTCTCTAACTTTTTTTTTTTACCATATCACCTCTATAATGAAGTTAGATACTTATATTGAAGATATTTTTATCTCGTCTGGATCATCTCAAACACGACTACACGAGAAACACGATTTGACATAAAGTCAAAAATTCATAACCTAAATTTATGAAATTTATGTAACTTTACCTATGTCACATTTATCGATATTAATAATTGCACGTGAATGCACCCTAAACTGGACCCATTAATAAATATCAAAATATGTGAAATTTATACTTCAAACAAAATATATTAAGAAATTAATAGGGCATATAAAATCCTGAATTATTAAAATATTTAATAAGAAAAAAAAACTTCCTACCCATGTTACATCCATGTTTTCACACCTTATAAATAGGAGTAATGTTATACAACCCAAATAATGTGGCAACTAGTTTTTTGTTAACTATATTATTCTATGTGGTATATTGTGTGCGGTGATGACAACTCACATACTATATCATTTAAATTGAAATTAGGACTAAATTTTGTGTTGTTCAGCATTTATCCACATTATTGGATAAATAGAGGCATGAAAGCCAACCCATAACATAAAAGAAGTCGGTCCTCTGAGTGTTTACAAAAAAAAAAAAAAAAAAAAGTCTTCTCTTCTTCATTCTCTACTTGCAGCTCTATTTTGTGCTGCATTTCTTCAGGCCGGCTATGCTCAAGCTCAGCTCACTCCAGACTTTTACAGTCAAAGCTGCCCGAATGTTACAAACATTATTAGTGGCATTCTTGTGGATGCTTTTGCGTCCGATATCCGCATTGGTGCCAGCTTCATTAGGCTTCATTTCCATGACTGTTTTGTTAACGTAAATACCAACCTTACTCTTGATTTTCTATTTTCTTCTAATTCCTTTCTTAATAGGAGCAATTTGTTTAGTTTAAAGTTTATTAAAAAATCTTTAAAGATCAAGACGGGCCTGAAAAAATTACAAAGCAAAATAAAAAGTGAATTGTCTGCTTTTAATGTTACCGAGAGCCGTAAATGTTTTTAATCAGAGAAAAGTTTTTTCTGTTTAAAAACTATCGCTTGTTCATTTTTAACAGTTTAAGTTGAAATTTTCTTATGTTATGTAACAATTTGTTAAACATAATTTCAGGGTTGTGATGGATCGCTTTTGCTGGATAACAGTGCTACAATAGTTAGCGAGAAAGAAGCAATTCCCAATAACAATTCACTCAGGGGATTTGATGTTGTTGATAGAATGAAGGCTGCACTAGAGAGTGTATGTCCCGGCGTCGTTTCCTGTGCCGATATCCTCACTATCGCGTCTGAACGATCTGTTTTCTTGGTATGAAAAACAAAACGTAGATATCTCCAATATATATATATATATATATATATATATATATATGAAGTATTATATAATTTCGGAGTTTTTGAGAGGGTGACTACCTTGTGCAAGTGTGAGGGGTTTTCCACCGGATCAAAAGAAAGTTCATATTAATTGAAATGTTGATCAGGATGATTTTGTACACTAATGATTAAATGTTTTGTGGCATGTAGTCAGGAGGGCCTGAATGGGAAGTTCCATTGGGAAGAAGAGATAGCTTGCTGTCAGGAGGTCTCGATATAGTCATGCCAGCATTCTTCGACACTCTTGATGAACTCAAAAGAAAGTTCGTACTCGTCGGCCTCAATAATAATACTGACCTCGTCGCTTTGTCAGGTTTTTCCCATCAATTACTTTCTCTCCTCAATCCTCTTAGTAGTTATGTAGTAGTAATAATAATAATAATAGATTTTTATTTTTTGAAAAATAAACAATATGTAATAGATTTGAGTAATGATAGGCTGTCAAATTTTTTTTTATCAAACTCAACATCACATCACTAATTAGTTATTATGTAGTCATCTGGACAAAATATTTTCTTGTATGAACAACAATTTGTACATATAAAAATTACGAAAATCAATGAAATTTATCCAAATTGAAAACAACATATACACAAGCTTAGTACCACAACCCAAAAATAAACAAAAAGTTTGCCTTAGATTGTTTTGATAAATGCTCTTTTTTTATTTTAGGTGCTCACACGTTTGGAAGGGCTCAATGTGTTACATTCATTGATCGATTATACGATTTCAACGGACCGGAGATTTGGATCCGACCATGGATGCAACCTTTGCAAGAACACTCCGGCGCCTATGTCCGATACCAACAGATGGTAACACGACCCTTTTTACCATTCTAACCAATCTGGACCAGAACATCACCGATGCTTTCGACAATAGATGTTTCACCAATCTTCAATCAAACCGTGGTCTTCTCCAGAGCGATCAAGAATTGTTTTCAACTCTTGGGGCCGATACCATTGAAATTGTCAACAACTTTGCTAGTAATCAAACTGCTTTCTTTGAAAGCTTCGTGGTGTCTATGATAAGGATGGGGAATTTAAGGCCTTTAACAGGAAATGAAGGTGAGATCAGATTGAACTGCAGGGTGGTCAATGCACCACCGCCAGCGACGATTACTAGATCATCATCAAATGAAGTTAATTTTGTTAACTCTATCTAAATCAAGGGCTGATGATGTTTTGGTCCAATAATTGCTGTTACATCGATCAGTACAATAAGGTTGTGTTTTTACATATATTGCAGAAAAGTCATGTTTGTTATCGAGAGTTTGTACGGTTAGCAAATTCTCATTTGTATTTGCTCAAAAATATGTTTTCTGGTGTTCAATAATATATGTCTATGTTAACATATTTTTCATTTTGAGGAGTGTTAGATACACTCTCTCATCCCAACTCATCCTCTTTTCTCCTTTTGACACTTGTTAGATATTGACTAGAAATAAATTTTAAAGCCATCATTAATGAATTATTTTTACATGTTATTTAAAATTCAAAATCATCCTATTTTCCCAAATTGCCTTTTTTCTTATACCAAATTGTCATTTCCAAATAGTGAGCAAAAAATCTTCAAAGGTAAAATGGGTTAAATAATATTTTTTAAAATTTATTTTTAAAAAAAGTAGCAAATTATATTAACAATATTTAAGTATTAGTTATTTGAGTTTTGGTATTATTAATGAAATTTTAATTATTTTTTAACTATATTTTTCAAATTGCGTAAAAATAATCACTTTATAAAATATAATGAACTTATGATAATATAAACAAAAACGATAATTTTTCAAGTATAAACTATGCTTGTTATGATATTTTAGAAAATAAAAAAGAGGTATATAAAATAATAATAATAATAATAATATTTAAGAAAAGGACTATGACAATTAGGTGTAAAAAAAGAGGGCAATTTGGGAAGATATGATGATTTGAATTGTAAATAACATGTAAAAACAATTCATTAATGATGGCTCTAAAATTTATTTCAAAAAAATAAATAATGGACAAGTGTCAAAAGAAGAAGAGAGAGTGGGTTGAGAGAGCGGGTTGAGAGAGCGGAGTGAGTTGAGAGACTAATTCTACACTTTTTTCTCCTCATCAAAAATCCAAGATTTTATTTTAAAAAATAAAATAAAATCCAAGTTTTTCATTCCCTCGAGGTGGCAAATTACTAGAAGTAAGAGAAAATAATAATAATAAATGGGTGTTATGTTGAATAAAAAAAATAAATCCCTGGATTAATAAACAGGACGAGTAATACTTAAGAGCATACACAATGGTGGTGGCACTATTCAAGACCCATTTATTGCCACATCACAAAAAATGGCTCTTGAATAGTAAAAAATGGGTCTTCTCATTTGGGTCTCATTTATTTGGGTCTCATTTTCCCACAATGGTGTTCAATTGAAAAAGTAAAAGTGGATCCACTTTTTAACTTTTTTCCAAACAATCATTACTCTTCTTTAAAATATTATATATATATATATATATATATATATATATATATTCAATAATTATTTAACAAATTATGATTAATTTAAAATAATTTTTTCACAACCGAATTACATCAACAATAAAAATAAATATTTAAAACAAAATATTGTATAAGATTAGACATGGCACCAGTTTCAGTTCGGTTGGGTTCCGGTCCGGTTTCGGTTCCGATTCCGATGGTTCAGTTTCGGTTTCGGTTTCGGTTTCGGTTTCGGTTCCGGTTCCGGTTCCGGTTCCGGTTCCGGTTCCGGTTCCGGTTCCGGTTCCGGTTCCGGTTCCGGTTCCGGTTTCCATTTGGATTTTGATTCCGATTCCGATTCCTGTTTCGATTCCGGCTTCGTCTTCGATTTCGGTTTTAAATTTCGGTTTCGGTTTTGGTTTCGGTTTCGGTTTCGGTTTCGGCTTCAGCTTCGATGGTTCGGTTTCGATTTCGATGGTTCGATTCCGGCTTCGGCTTCAGCTTCGGCTTCGGTTTTGGTTTTAAATTTTGGTTTCGGTTTCGGTTTCGGTTTCGGTTTCGGTTTCGGCTTCGGCTTCGGCTTCGACTTCGACTTCAGTTTCGATGGTTCGGTTTCGGTTTCGGTTTCGATGGTTCGGTTTTGGTTTCGGTTTCGGTTTCGGTTTCGGTTTTGATGGTGGTTTTGGTTTCGGTTTCGATTTCGGTTTCGGTTTCAGTTTCGGTTTCAAAGGTTCGGTTTCGGTTCTAGACCTTCAAAAAATTAATGTTTTTATTCAAATTATATAATTTATTTAAAATATCAACACTATCAATAATTATTTAACAAATTATAATTAATTTAAAATAAAACAATTTATTCATTTAAAATTAGCACAACCGAATTACATCAACAAAAATAAATATTTAAAACAATTTATTCATTTAAAATTAGCACAACCTTCAAAAAATTAATGTTTTCATTTAAATATTTTTAATTTCATTGAACTAAAATTTTATAATTGAAATTAAATTTATTTATAATTTTTTCATTATATATATAATTATTGAAGTTAATAATAATATATTTAAATTTAATTAATTGAAATATATATATATATATATATATATTAAATTTATTTATATTTTTTCATTATATATAATTATTAAAATTAATAGTTATATATTTTAATTTAAATTATATAAATAAATAAATATATATATATATATATTTAGGGGCTCAACCCAATGATTGGGAAGTGTTGGGAACCCAACCCAATCATTGGGCAAGACCCAAATTGAGTTCCAAATGTGGAACCCAATTTGGGTCTACTTGGGTGGGCCCCACATTTGGGTCTCATTTTTTGGTTCTTGTGTTTACACCATTGTGGAAGAATGATTGGATCCAAAGTGGGTCTTCAAAAAGTGGGTCTTGAATAGTGCCACCATTGTGGATGCTCTAAGGGTTCCATTCCAAAGTTTGAATTTGACATATTAAGGTTTTTTTTTTTTTTTTTTTTTTTTTTTTTTTTTTTTTTTTTTTTTTTTTTTTTAATTTTATTTTTTTTAATGGTGAAACAATTTAAAAATACTTAAAAACAGCCGAAAAGAAAAAAAATTAAAAAAATCATGACTTTTTAGTTAATACCAAATCATTTAATTACATTTAATATTTTTTTTTTCAAAAATATCCTACGGGAATAACATATTTCTAAAAAATATCAGATAAAAATACATAACAAGTAAATAGAATATAAATGACAAATAGTTTGTTTTTTTTTTAAATAAAAAAAAACAAACATATGATTCATTGAAGTTTCAAATTTCTGTCTCTATTCAATTTATAGTAAAATTCACGATGCTTAGTTTGTTAACTATTATAATAATTTGAGCAAACGATTCAATTCATATATAACATTATTGTCTAAAGAATTTTTAAAATTAGTGGCCGTGCACATCAAGCTGGGAAGTAAATAAAAACTCCAAATTTTGAAATTTCGAATTTTTCTTGGCTTGCGAAAGCTTTGTCGACCAAGTAATATTTTAATAATTGATGAAGTTATTTTAAGTTTTGAAAAGATGGATGCATCTCATTTTTTCTTTTTAAGGTAACTCGAATATGAGATATTATCGAATTGAGTAAAGTTTTTACCACTATGCTACATTGGACGGAGATATCCAACTTAATTTTTTTGTTGTTTTTGGAACGGCAAGTTTTATAAAGTAAGTGGAAAAACCAATATAGAATCTTGCTGTAATTTCAACATTCAATGTTAGGACTAGTTCATTTTAGTCACCACTCACCACCTATGTACTATATGTTAGTTGCTTTTACAATTATTTGTTATTTATTTTTCTCAATTCTTTTTTTATATATTACCTGTGATGCAACCACTCAAAGCTGGGGATGTGTTAACAGGTCATTAGGCGACTCGAACATGGGATATTTGAGGACATGGTAACAGATCGTTATCAGGTCACCTATTGATATTCTTGTTTGCTCCAACACTATTACACAAGGCTTACCGTGAGTTTTTTTTATTCATTTATAATCTTAAAAAATCACTATAATAACCCCATAGGCCATAGCTCATAGGAAACTTCATTCAGAACAATTATTTGTCAACTCTATATATATATATATATATATATATATATCCTTTCCTATATATCAGTGCACCATGATATAACTTTATCAGGATATTGAATGTGAGCCACTGGTTTTGACAAGTGCATACACACTTGAGTCAAAGTATATAAAACTAGTGGCTCACATTTAATATCCTCATGAAGTTATATCCAGATGCACTGATTTGAAAAAATATATACATATATATATATATTCTTTCAAAACATCAATAACATTCTTTGATTTTTTAAGCTAAATTTGATTTGATTGATTGAGAAAGAGAGAGCATATCAAATCAACAGGCTGCAGTTTGAACTTTGAAGTTTGTTTTTTTTTTTTTTTTAAGGGTTTGAACCAATCGGAACTGGAACTGGAACCGGAACCGCTGTCACCAATGTTTATACCAAACAATTTTATATCCTTTCCTATATGGTTTCCTTTCCTATGTGGTTTTCTTTCCGCAAATCAAACATGACCTTACAGTATTTTAGGGTTGTAGAGGGATGCATGACTCGAAGAAAAAAAAATGATTTTTTTTTAATAAAAAAAACATGTTCATGTTTTCCTTATTTTTCAATTTTAACACTATAACGGTCCAAAAAAGGACTCGGCCCAAAAATCTATCCCAGTCACAAGATTGATTCAAGGACCTTCATAAAAGGTCCAAATAAGAATTTAACTGGGGCCTAATACGGGCCAATTAGGGAACAAGCCCATATCTGACCCATAGGTCATCAGACCAAATCAAACACGTGGTCAAAGGCAACTTAAAAAAAATCATAACCATGACGTTACACGGATCCCAACGTCTGAAACTTTATTACCAGATTCGAAAGAATCAAAACGAGCAATAAAGGACCTGAGATCCTTGCCCTCGCATGAATGGGCTAGACGTTGGAGGCTCCTAACTTTCAAAGAAAAGGGTCCTGTTTTTTACTTACTCACGCGAAAGCTCCCTCTCCCTCTCCCACTCAATTCTACTCTAAAATATTGAGCATTTATTGCATTGCTCTCCTCCGCATTAATTACTAAATTCACCACCCAACTGCGGTCAATCCAATCATACTTGAAAATGGACCAACCCAATCCACAATCGATTCACATCGAACGGAGGAGCTCACCCAAGTTTCGATACACCAAACACATCGACATCCAATATCGACCCAACCCCTGTCCGATCCTCGGTGATCTAACAAATTCCTAGGAAGTCGATCCATCAATATTATCCATACCCAGAGTCGATCAAACGAGGTCGACCATCAGCTCGATCACAAGACATCAAGCAACACGATTTGTTATTCCAACCTTTCTTCTCATTCATCAAACATAATACTGACTTGAGTGTCAGAGAGTCCCCCCAAGAGAATATCCTCTCCTGTGGTTCACCGCCGCTCATCTCTCTTTGTTTTACAGGTTGTTAGTGTCCACCTCGACGAACAAGAATCAATTATAGATCCGATTGACTACAAACACTGGTTTTGTTTTTCATTTTGTTTTGTTTTTTTAAAATAAAATGAAAATCGGTTACCGAACGGGTTTTCAAAATTATTTTTGAAAAAAAAAACACCCTAAAATAACTCTATCGGACAACCCCTTATCTGTGTTAACATGCAGATGTAATGATTTTGCAAGCATTCAAATGCATTGATCCCTGCAATTTGCAGCAATAACTGCAAAGCATCATGTTGAATTGAAGGCATTGCTCATTGCATTTGCACATAACTTTTATTGAACCACTCTGCTTCTCTTTCACCTAATAATTCATTATATTTTAACAAGGGCTAATTGAACAAACATCCATCGAGTTTAGATGTAATTGCACGTATATGCAACTTTTGCTCATAATTATACAAACATCCCACACCGTTAGTGGTCAACATTTAAAGTTAAATTTCTTCTACCAACAATGTGCATGTCACATAATAAATTTAATTGTAAAAGATGGTTTAAATGTTGTACGCGATCATAGTGGCAAATACTGTCACGCATCCAACATGTGAGCCTGTAAGTTCCACACCAATATGCTGGTAAGGTGGAAATTAACTTACTTAATGCTACAAAATGCTATTGATTATGCTGACATTATTACATGTTTTTATAATTCTAAAAAGAGCAGTCAAATACTATCCGAAAACGATTGGTATGTGACAAACATTTTTATTAAATTTTAAAAAGTTTTTTACGATTCCACCATACTTTTTTTCGAGGTCTATTACCCCACATCGTCATTAGTAATTCATCAAATTGTTTAAATGTCTGAAATGTTTACTGTTTATAGAGAGGATGAAATTGTAACCCCTGCAGTTGAGGCCACGTATGTAAAATTTAAAAAATATTGGTCTGAAATTCCTTTCATCAATGCCTTAATTGTTGTACTAGATCCTAGGGTTAAATTATCTGGTTTAGAAACTTTTATTTATTATATTGCTACTAATATGAATTTAGATTTTACTGAACAGTTCACTAATTTACGAAAAAAGTTATTCGAAGTTTATGCTATTTATGAGCATAGGTTTGGCGGCATAAACATGCAACCATTAGAACAACTAGACACCTGCCCGTTGAAGAATAGCTGGAAGCTCCTCCTAAGGAGTGACTCTTCCAATCGAAGTTCTTAATATTCATCTCACCATTCAGTTAGAAGAGCTACTCGAAGTCAAACTAAAAATGTCGAACTCAACAAGTACCTTGAAACCGAGTTCTCTCTATTGGAAGCAACCGGTGGTAAGGAGGAGGACGTCACGAGTTTTGATATGCTGTTATGGTGGAAAAACCATAGCAACTAATTTCTAGTACTGTCAAACCTAGCACGTGACATTCTCATTATCCCAATGTCCACTGTTTCTTCTGAACAAGCATTCATCACAAGTGGATGTATCATTGAACGTAGAAGAACTTCTTTGACCACTAAGATTGTGGAGGTATATTCGAATTGATGGATTCGGGTCGCTGGGATCCGATTTGATGGATCCAGGTCGTCGGGATCCAACTTGATAGATCCGGGTCGCTAGGATCACTTGTTTTTCTATTTATCTTGAAGTTGTAGAGACTTCTTGGACTAGCTCAGGTATTTATTCTAATCGATTTTAAATCTTTTTGTAGTGGTTTTTGAAGAAGATTTTTCCAGTTTCTTCTCTATAAACTTCTTTAAAGATTTATGTATTTGTTCTTTTTTTAGGCCTTATTTTTCTTTCATTTTTCTACAGCCAAACAACGGCACTACTCCCACTGAATCTCAAATTTAGGTTTTGAAATTGGTGATCCAGCTCAGGTATTTTCCTATTCGAATTTAAAGTTTTTTGTTGTTGAAGATTCGTTTCAGTTGTAAGGACGTCTCTGATTAGGAAATAAAGTAAAAAAAAAAAAAAAAAAATCTTTTTTTTTTTTGAATTTTTTTCCTTTTCAAAAAATATTTTATTTCAATTTGATAAAAAACCCAAAAAATCAAAGCCCATAAATTGAAAAGGAAAAAATTTAAAAAGGAAAAGAAAGAAAGAACGAACAAAAAAATTCCCTTTTTTTGAATTTTTCTTCCTTTTGTTTTATTATTATTATTATTATTTTTCATAAATCTGTTTTGAATTTTGATATAGTATTATTAAATATGAGTTTATTTCAAATTATATATATATATAAGTTTATTTTAAATTATATAAACATATTTAAATTATTTTAAACAAATTATATAACTATATATACATTTAAATCAACGAATCTCCAACAATGAGCTGGTTAGAGCCTCTTGCTTTTTACCACAAGGTTGAAGGTTCAATCCATGATGAAGTTGTTTTTAATTTCCCAATATTAAATGAGTTTAAGAGTAATTGTTAGAGAGGCATTTCAATCTTTTCACATTGCTTTAAATGTATATATAATTATATAATTTGTTTAAAATAATTTAAATATGTTTATATAATTTAAAATAAACTCATATATATATATATATATATAATTTGAAATGCCCCCAACAAACCTCCAATAATGAGTTTGAGTAGCTTAAATGGTTGCTTTTAACCAAAAGGTTGAATGTTCAAACCCCGATGGGAGCGTTTTTAATTTTCTAATATTAAATGGGCTTTAAGATTAATTGTTAGAGGGGCATTTCAGTCTTTTTGCATCCTTAGGGGTAAAAATGTCTTTTTGACACTTCCATTACTAAAAGTACCGTTTTACTCCTGGACTAGTTAACTTTAACTAACCATTGACTGACAGAGGGACCTTTTTGACGCATTTCCAAAAAGATAAGGACTAAAGACCATAATACACGCAAGTTGGGTAAAAAAATGATGTTTCTTTAAAAGATAAGGACTAAACTGTAACTCCTCCCCCCAATTTTTTAATCAAATTTGCCTCGATTGTGCTCATATCAGATTTTTCATGAATTGCATGGGCCAAGGGCCCGATGGTTCCAATTGTTTCTTGCAATCGGGTTTTAGTCACATAAATGTTACTATGTGGATCACTTATTTTTCTACTTATCTTGAAGTTGTGGAGACTTGAAATACCTGAACTAGTTTGAGAAGTCTCTACAACTTCAAGATAAATAGAAAAATAAGTGATCCACATAGTAGCATTTATGGGACTAAAACCCGATTGCAAGAAACAATTGGAATCATCGGGCTCTTGACCCATACAATTCATGAAAAATCCGATACAAGCACAATCAGGATAAATTTGATTAAAAATTGGGGGGAGGAGTTACAGTTTAGTCCTTATCTTTTAAGGAAACGTCACTTTTTTACCCGACTTACGTGTATTATGGTCTTTAGTCCTCATCTTTTTGGAAATGCATCAAAAAGGTTATTTCGTCAGTCATTGTTAACTAGTACAGGGGTAAACCGTTACTTTTAGTAATGGAAGTGTCAAAAAGATAGTTTTACCCCTAAGGATGCGAAAAGACTGAAATGCCAAAAACAAGATACTCTAACCAGTTGCGCTACTCTAGCTTATTGTTGAAGGTTTGTTGATTTAAATATATATATAATTATATAATTTGTTTAAAATAATTTAAATATGTTTATATAATTTAAAATAAACCCATATATATAATTTGAAATAAACTCATATTTAATAATAATATATCAAAACAGATTTATGAAAAAGAAAAAAAAAATACAACTTATGTTTAAACTTATATTAAAATCTAAAGGCCCGATATTTCTACATAGCAAAGATCACGCGAAGACAAGCTAAAACCGAGAGAAGAAAAGAAAATAATACAGGTTGAGAAAAAACTAAAAATACAACCTTTGTATCAAAAATCTGAAGAAGAGAAAATAAGAGAGGTCGAAGTAAAATAGAAATCTAAACAACATAAAATAACTTTGAAATCCGAAGAAGAGACGAATTTGGTTTATAGGTTAACTTGACGAATTGGGTTTATAAGTTTGGTTGAGAAACCCATGTATTGTTGTGTATAAATACTAATCAAACTGGGTATAGGTTAAAGAGTGCATTTTTGCTCACCCACACTAACTAGGGTGAACCATTACCACCCACTCCTAGTGTTGACATGTGTCCCAAACTCAAGTTAATTTTAGACTTTGGGTTGAGTTTGGAATACGTGTCAACACCTAGAGTGAGTGGTAATGATTCATCCTAGTTAGTGTGGGTGAGTAAAAATGCACTCTTAGGTTAATTGCTTTTTTTTTTTTTTTTTTTTTGAAAATAGGTTAAATGCTTTTAAAACATCTGGCATGGACAGCTGCTATGTATTAGTACCACAGAGATTCAGGCATACTTTGACCGAAGGAAGAGAAGGTGAAAATCATAGACCAACTACAAGTCTACAACACTCTTCATGATACTGTAATAGTGTTGTACTAGTGTTAGTATTGGATATATATAATTTTATATATTTGTTATATTTTGTTTTGATAAAAATTTAAATCATATATTTTAATAGCATGAAAATTTGGAAATCGGATCATATATATTTTGATTTGACAAAAAATAAAAAATATTTATTATCTTTGGGAATAAAATTAACTAATATTGTACAATCTTGTATTTGTATAAAAGAAAGTCGTGTATCAAAATGGATATCACAAACATATCTTTGAGTCAAAGATTTTTCTTTTAAATGTTTGAATCAAAGATTTTGAATGGTACTTTGATATTATACGGTAAACAAATATGCGTACTAAGAGCAACTCTAATTTGATATGAAAGAGTATCTTTTTAGTGTTAAAAGAGTATCTTTGGGAAATATGTTTATGCCAATTTTTATTTTTTTTATTTTTTTAATTTCAATGTTCCACACCAAAAGAGCATTTCTAAAAAATATTCTTCCAATAAATATTTATACAATGCTAATTTATTATAAAATTTTAATTAACATTATTTAAAGATCTCAACGAGATTTTTCCAACGGTATATTTTTTTAGAATACATATTATTATAATTAACTAATTAAGTATGATAGGGTTAAACTAGGAATTTGAAAAAAAATTAAGTAATCTATTTGATTATTAAAAAAATTAAAATTAAAAGTTGTCCTAGTTGAACAGTTGCAAACTTGCACGCCGATTTTGGTCAAGAAAGGAATCCGTCTGTACATAAATTTTAAAATCAAAGGATAGGTCCGTAGGTGAGGACCGTGAGGTTGAACAATGTGTAGTGAGAGACTGAGAGAGAGAGAGATTACAAAGTAAAAAGTAGGTGAAAATTAATATTGTACATTTATTTTCCAGAACCATCAACAACAACACACGAAAAGAAATCTACATCAAAATATATACATGATCTCAACTACTTAAAAAATCTTTGACCGCCTGTAAACTTTTAACTGTTCTTTAATTCTTACATCAAAAATCACAAGATTGTTTTTGAAAATCTTTGACCAACTCACAAGTTCTATTCATTTCACTTGCCTATTTATATTGCTCAATCACACATTTTGGATTATTGTGTTATGTTTATATATATTTAAATATGACCTTTTTTTTTATCAACCCTAACACAATCCATTAAAATTATTATATCTAACAACTTAAAACTCAAACATAGCCTATTAAATTAACTAGCACGTAATAACCAAATTAACTCATTAATTCATCTATAATCACCTCTTAAAAGTTAAAAGTATATTGAACAATCAATCTGCCCTCTCTTTTTTCACCTTTTAGAATTCAGTCTACATTTGAAAAATAAAATGATATATTTTAATAGCATAAAAATTTGGAAATTGGATCCTATGTGTTTTGATTATTTATATTAATTTTTATGTTATTACTCTCCCAAAAAGATAAAATTAATTAAAACCATTGATTTAAGTGAGGACAAGATGTGGACAAAATGGGGTGAAGAGGGGATTCAAATCTTTTATTTTACAAATATATATATATATATATATATATATATATATAATTAGGTTACAGATATTGCCGCCCATAAAACTAATTACTACACCTATGAAAACATAGGCTAATTGGCATTAATATCCCCTAAACTCTTCCAAAATATGCACTGTACCCCTATACTTTTTTTCATTTGTCAATTTGTGAGAGTTCAAGAGATTTAGTGGTGAAAAAAAAGTATAGGGGGCATAGTGTATATTTTTGAAGAGTTTATGGGGGCATCAGTGCCAATTAGCCAAAAACTTATAATAAACTCTAATTAAACTCTAATTTTATTTCAAGTATCAAACTTTTTCATCATCACATAATTATCATATGACAAAATAATGGAAAAAAATAATAATAATTAGAGGACTGATCATGCTGTATTATTTTGCTTTTTTTTTTTTTTTTTTTTTTTTTTTTTTTTTTTTGTCTTTCTATTATGTCAACTTTATCAATAAACAAAATATTTTTTTTCTTTTAAAGATAACTGTAAATATCAATCAATTTTTTTTTTTTTAAATAGATGTATATAAAAGAATTCTAATTGAAAATCTTGTATTATATTCATTTTAATAAGGGTATTATTGACATGATAGTGATATATTTTTTTAAAATTTTAGGTGTACTTATAAAAATGAGTGTACTAATTAGTTTTATGGGTGGCAATATCCGCACCCAAATATTTATTATATTCAGGTCTGTTTTTTCAGATTTTTTTTTTTATTATTTCACATCAAGAGTCCCATATTTTATTCAATTTTACAGAATTCCTTAATTTAGTCTTTCTCTCAATCATGGTTCTGTTCTCACTCCAATCTCTGTCAAATTAACTCCCTTTTTACGGTACAATGAAACCACTTCATCTCATTCCATCTACATTTTATAGCTTCCAAGCATCAATTTTGAACTAGCGTGGATAGCTGGCCTGGTACAAGTACATAGTGCCACTTCCTCTCTCTTTCTCTCTTTGAAGAAGTCATTCAAAACTGATTTTACTTAAATGACTTGACCACTCTACATGAAGTTGATCAAGAGAATAAAAAAATGGACAGTAAATATTAATTAATAGTTAATTTAGTGTATATATATATATATATATAATCAACCTCAGCCTGATGGCTGATACAAACCTTCTAATTTTATTTAGATTTTTAGTTTATTTATTTTTATTTTATTTTATTGTTTTATCGCATTTGAATTAGTCAAAAATATTAAGTTAGTATTAGTGGGTTTAATGTCTCATTTATTTTTAGATTGTGGGTGAGTAGTTCCTTAATTCTAGAGGAGAGTTGAGCACAATTATTATATATACTAGATTTGATGGCACGTGCCGGTTTATATTCACAATATACTTTTTATGATAATTATGTATTTTTTTTAATGATATTTTATTAAATACAAATTTTGAAATAAAATAATTATCATAGAAAAAAATCGTCATAAAAATAAGCAAAACAATATAAAATATCTATAATAACATCCCTCTAAAATTAGTAATGTAAATCAAAATATGACAATTTAATGTAAAAGTAGAAGGAGAAGACTTATAAATTACCAAATAAATACATTTGATTCACAACTCAAAAACAGTTTTTTAAAAAATAAGAGTATGATATAAATTTTGAATTATATTCTTAATGTTTTAATTATATTCCGTGAGATACTGAGATTGATAGTGTTGGAATAAACCTCAGGTTGGTGAATATTTAGAGTAAAAGATTACATATAGAAGATTAACAACTTCAAAATGCATATAAGAACTAAATTTTTATTTTGGAAGATCTCTTCGGTCATAATAAAAAAAATGTCTCTTTGTGTTTATGTGCCGATCCATCGAGTAGATACCATTTACGTTTTTCTGTGGTTATTTTTGCAAGCGTCTTCACTCTTCCACCCATAAGTTAGAAAAACGTCTACAATTGATTAAGAAAATTCAAGAATTATACATTACTCAAATATTAAGATGTTGCATGAGTTTACTATAAGAGGAGTGTATGACATAGATGATCATATTTTGAAGAGAATCCTTCCCTTACTAGTAATCTCGAAATTTACTACATTCATTGCCTGTTGTTGTTAACTTTTGTTATTTTTTTTTTATCACATCTTAATAAATAGCGGGTGCTAAGCCCATGTAGTTATATATGCAAGTTATTGCACGTTGTAGCTTGAAGTGACTTTCATTATTCATTAATTAACGAAAATAGGGGGTTGCAAATTACAAATAGTGCACTCAACAAAGGATTATACATTCAATTAGAACCAAAACAGTCGCAGAACAATTATGAAACTCCCACCAAATACTAGTTAAAACAACAAGTGATTAATTAATTAATTTAATTACAAACAAAGAGAGAATGGAAAGCTTATAGCTGAAGCAATTCAATCAATTAAATCCATAGAGACGAGTCTCGCATCCAACAATGTATGTGAAGGATACCCTTCTGCTGTCTCAGCTGAAATGGCTAGCCAGGTCAAGAAGGAAGAAGAAACAGAAATTAGAAGTTTGGACCAAGAAGAGCATATAAAAGTAAAGTAGTAAACGAAGCCAAACATTAGTACCAAGTAAAAACGAGGATTTCAGCTTTGGTAATTTAACCTTTCCGGATATACTGAATGGTGAGGAACTTGTTCCTGCAAACTCAAACGTATATAGTCTGCCGATGCTGAACTGGGAGAGCCTAATAGAGCAATCAGATTCAGCCATCCAACTTGACCAACCAGAGGCAAATGGAAACATCAAATGCGGTAAGAATCCTCAACTCAATGGAACGAAAGTCCACTACGCAGAAGAAGCAATACCACAACCTCAAGCAAAAGCTGTAACGAAAAAATGGATAGGCTGGGAAGTTAGTTGAAGTGACAGAAGAAGCATAGATAATACACATGCATGTTGATACAAAACCGGGAACTTGATGCACAATTTCCATCCGAGCCTCCGGAGCAGACTAAATTTTGCCCCACACCCTCCTAGCTTCAGTCATAAGCGTGATTTTGTTGATATAAAACTTTTGGTTGATACTTGTGTAGTTGAAGATTGTTGTTAGTGCTTGTAAACCAATGTAGAGTCTTGCTGTAATTTCAACATTAAATGTTAGAATTAGTTCATTTTAGTCACCAGTTACCACTCCCCTCCTATGTACTACATATTAAGTTGCTTTTACAATTATTTGTTATTTATTTTCCCCAATTCTTTATTTATCAATTACCTGTGATGCAACCACTCAAAGCTGGGGATGTGTTAACAGGTCATTAGGCGACTCGAATTAGGGATATTCAAGCATGTCCTACCGGGTCATTATTGGGTTACCTATTGATATTCTTGTTTGCTCCAACACTGTTACGCAAGACTAACCAGAGTTTTTATTCATTAATAATCTAATAAAATCACTATAATAGCCCGCATAGCTCATAAGAAACTTCATTCAGAACAAATATTTGTCGTCAACTCAAAAAATTTCAATGTAAGGTGCAGCAAAATTGAAAGTTAATATATATATATATATATATATTTGTTTCAGAACAGCAATAACATTGTAAATTGCACAAAACCTTACCGATTAGTAATGATGAAAGTTAAGAGCCGAAATCTTCTATTGAGGGTAAGAAGAGAATGATAAATCACTGCAAAACTATTTCTTGAATCATGGGAATCAACTCAAGTTGTATTCTAGATATCATCGCGTTAACATACTATATGCAATAATGGATTACATATACAAATTTGATTATAAAAATAATAACTAATAGTAATTCAAACACATGAAAACATACACAAACATAAAAAGATTTTATCAGGAAAACATAACTTGATGTTGTAAATGTTGCTTTTCCAATTTTTAATAAGGTAGGAATTACAAAATTATCAGGTTGCATAAAAATCTCTCATAACATTTCTAAATTCTGTGAGATCTATGCTGAGATGCTGCTTCCTATCAGTGTATTCATCCATCTACCCTACAGCAGAAGGGTACTTCAGCACCAAGCTATCCACTCTGCTGAGCTCAAGGTACATACGACAGATATCATTTTCAACCTTTTTCTTCGGGCGCTTGTCATCCACAAACATAAATGACCTCTACTGAAGCTGACCATCCTTGTCAAACATCTTAATCTCGTCTTCGATATATATGTACTAAGAAAATTTTAAAAAATAAAAATAAAAGAGTTAACAAATTAACAATAAAAATAAAAATATACAGAAAAAAATAATATTAATAATAATTCTTACCACTTTCATACTATTCCAATATCGTTGGTCAAACGACAATAGTAGACCTCCAACATTATGAGCTGAGGTTTGCATTTCAGAAAATAAAGTCAAAACAATAAACTTTTAAAAGGCAAAAGTTTGTCATGAATTTACCACTCAAACAAAGTCAACATCATTTACCACTCAAACAACTAATTTCATGCTCATATTGCAAACTTTGTCACGAATTTTGTAACATGGTCATGAATTCATGATTATGGGATTGTAAGCAAGGTGGTGATTCCACAGAGAGGCACTGATACTTTTATAAGTACATTTGGGTATTTAGATGGCTGAATAGACCTCTACAGTGACCATAACTTAGTTGAGGATATACACAGTTCTGACCTAAGTGAGAGAGGGTTAAAAATAGAGTTGGGAAACCGGCTTCTCATGGACCTACGAGAATGCTCAAGATGTTAGAAATGTAGTTGTCCTTCACTAGAAGGCAAGCTATTCTATCACTTCTAATTCATTTATCTTTGTTATCCATCAATTCAGTTATATGTGATATGAGCATGACATAATAAGACAGCAATTTAATGAAAAAACAGATGCATTTCGTGGAATTTTACAACTGTAACAGTAAGAATTTCATATATATATATATATATATATCAATTCTGACTAATATATTTCCAGCATTCCTTGGTACGGATTATAACTTCCCTCAACTTGGGAAAACTCTGTACATTGAGTTGTTTTGTAATATTATTTCACAGATTTCCAAGAGATGTCCACTCAAGTGTTCACACTTTGCGACAAGCCCAAAGATGCAACTTTAATATTTTTTGACAAACAAAAACATCATACAACAAAACATTCAAACACAACTTATCCTGGTTCAGTATACCCAATTCTCCTTACAATGAACAATCCTCAAATTTAAAACGAATAAAATCAACACATAACTAAATATGATCACTACATATACAAACAAATAATAAATATGGAACCCAATAACCACTGATCAAATACGTGAAAACCGAGAAATCAAACTAATAAGTAGTTAAACAAACCTTGTAGTACAATTGGACAGAACAATCAAGGTCAAGTCGACTTGTGTCAGTGAGTTCTTCATCAGTTGGATGGAGATTTCTCTCCTATTACCAAAAAAAGAAAAAAAATTGTATAACGAAAGACATACTGTACTGTAATTTGTATAACGAAAATAATGGCTAATTATTATGATTAGAAGTTTTAAATGCAAAATAACAAGATTTCTTACACCTACACACAATGACAAATGAGTCAAACAGAATTAAGATAACTGAAACAGACACTTACACAGACGATGTAAAGTTGTCTCTCCAATATGTATACTTTAAACTTTCATGCTTTCCCTTTTTGCATAGGTCGTCCATAAGGGATCACTAGTTAAGGCAGAAGATTGATGCAACTGAGAACAAATACTAACATTCATAACCATAAAAACAACAATTAATCACGTTTATACATTTAGAACTTTTTCAATTTGATCCAGTAAGGATAAAATCTAATTGTTAAAACATCATTTTGTTGAGTACTAAACGACGCTCATCAGTGTGTCTAAGCCTTTTAAGAGGAATGAGGTCTAATATACCTTTATTGAGTAATATAGCACACTCCTCTTTGAAGACACTTTCTTGCATGAATTGTGGTCGAGTCTTTTTTTGAAGCTTTGAATCATCATTTCTAAGACCACTAAGCAATACAAGAAAAAACATCGTTTTGATATGTAATACATGCCAAGACAAACCAAAAACCTAACAGATAGCTTTGGTTCATGTTCTTATGTTTAATGGGTCTAGATCTAGACACAATTGCTTATTTCATAACCTTGGTTGAGTGATGATTTGATTTCAGTAATTCCGTAATCAAGAAAACGAACCCCTTACTTAAATTAAATGGTGTTCACATGATATACAATCTACATGATTTTCATCTTGTGTTTGGTAAACTTATTTCTCATACATGACTTATGTCTTGCATCTTTCAAATCCACCATTATTTTTGTAGCTAGGATGTCTTGCCTTTAGGAGTAGATTAACTTACTTAGGAGTAGATTAATTAAAAAGGCAGGCACCCGGTTACATTACTATCTTTAGTTTTATAGCTTTAGTTAGTTAGTTTGCATCTTACCTCTCACACACCGCATTATGCTTACACTTTACGCACATCATTCTCACCATATCCGCATTTAATTTACATTGCTTTCATAAACTCTAGAGCTAGAGACAGTTGACGAATTCCATCTCTCTGTAGGAACGACCCTTGCTTACTTGCTATACTTATCCTTTGACTTGTGCATTTGCAAGGTACTTAGAATAGAATATCTTTTTGGTATACACCAACGACGTGTATCATACCAATTGAAATATACAAACGCAGTTAATTTGCCTAAAGCTAACCTAGATGAGGGTTAAAAGGTTTTTATACCTTTTTCAATCCTTGGAACAAATAAAAGTTTGTCCTTCTAAATAGCTTGTATCACAATACTTTATCCAAATAAAAACGAATGTAGACAAATGAAAAGCATATTCAATGTACATTGTCAATCTATGTCTACAAGTTGCAAGTGAAGAAATTATACTAAAACTAAAATCAAGAATACTTGTATTCACATGTATGTTCAATATGTATAAGTACTAATCATTATGAGATTATATACAAATAAATCAATATAAAAATAAAATGATATTTACAACTTTGATCAAATGAAGTACTTGCATCTTACACTTTACAAAATCTTGTTTACAAAGATATCTAGAAGAAAAGAATATGAAACAAGATTCAACCATACACATATACAAATATAAAAGGTAAGGATAGAAAGAATTAACACTTGAGATTTTTAAACGTGGTAAAACCTCCGAAGAGGAAACATCCACGGGTTGAATTCACAACCATTGGGTACTATTATTATTGGATGATAGATTACAAATTCCTCAAAAGTAACCAACTTATGATACACTCCCTATTGGGTTCTATGTCTACCCAACCCTATTGGTAAATTAGAAATTCCTAAAAGATGTACAACACTTTTTATTGGACTATATGTCTACACAACACCATTGATAGATTAGAAATTCCTCAAGAGTGATCAATATATGAAACACTCTCTATTGGACTCTATGTCTACTCAATCTCCCGGGCCTACCAATAAAACATAGCCAACTTTCTATCCAAGACAACTCATGCCTCTAGAAAGCCTCCCTTGCATAGCTATCCAGATCTCCCCGATCCTAGCCATGACTTCTTGCATAACTATCTAGATCTCCCCGATCCTAGTCAATACTCTTTGCTTGGCTATTGGACCACTTGTCATAATCAACACTTCATGCATTTTACAAGGATTTCCTAAGTGTGATCAATGAATGCAAAATGCAAACAAGCACTGAACATAAAATATGAGATCAATACATTTTTTTATGGGAACTAGACATAAACATGTGAGTTCACAAATCAAGGTTGCCTAGTTACTATGCATAAATTGAATTCTTGAACATGTGAAACACCAAAAACACATTTAATTCCTAGATTCATTCATGCAACTGAAACTTGAATCAAAGCATATACATTAAGCACATATTTAAGATTTTAGTAACACACAAAAACATGCTAGATTCACAAGATATGATCAATTAAAATTATAGCAAATATTTAGAGCATATGTTCACATAATATCATTAGGTCAACCTATCTCAAATCATCAATCTTTTAGATATTTTTAAAATCGTGAATACTTTAAGTTTAATTTTACTTGTAATTTATTAAATTATGAACATACTATTTGACCTAAATGTGCTTTGTAAAAATAAATTTATGTATTTCTAATGACATGTTATATAAGAATTCAAATTCTCAATGAATTTCTATCTGAACATATTTAAAGTTTATAATTGATTGTTGATGGTGATTGGAAAAGAAAAATTAATTAATTATAGAAATAAAACCTTATAATTAAGTTGTATACATTATGACGAAAAGAGGATGGTCAGGTGGTAAAACCCTTCACAATTGCACCATGAGATTACGGGTTTGAGGCCTCACCCCTTCCCAAAAAACCCGGATTTATGTAAAAGTGTAATATTTCAAAAAAAAAAAAAATCATCGTATCCATTATTAATAGTTCTATTGTGTTACAAAATTGGCAATGTAATATATATTATTATTATTATTATTATTTAAAGTCACAAAGTAACGAGTTAAGAAAAAGAAAAAGAAAAAAAAAACGAACAAATGACACTCGAATATTGTTTGATTTAATATCTTTAATTATTTGTCTTGAGTTGTAGAATATTGTTGTTTTCCATGTAATACCATAGCCAAAGGGCATATTTCCAAACTTAGGATCCTTTTTGCAGGTTACCTAAAGTTGTTTGTCTTCAAATAAAATCCAAGGCTTGGTAAATAATAAATATTTAAGTGTTGAATTTTGATCAAACAATGTAGATATATATGGGGTAAAATACATATAATTTTCTGATTTCATGTTCATAGACTTATTGAAATAGACAAAACACCACTTCGTTGAATATTTAAAAGCATATGACATTAACACAGACTCCATCTCTATCTCTGTGTCTAAGAAAATTAAATAAAAATTTTAAAAATGAAGTTTATTCGATCACGTACAAAGCTGTGTCAACCACTCAACAATACATATGTCTAATAGATTACTGATCAACCAATCTTAACCAACAACTAATAATTTAATCAACTAAATCAAATTATAACCCACCCTTGTCTTTGATTACATCCCTGGCCACATGTTAACATCTTTATTGACATTTTTTTTTTAAAATATGTAACCGAAGATATGATAGATGGTAATATATATATATATATATATATATATACATATGTATCAAGATATACAAAAACTACCAACACAAAAAACCTAAATCTGATAGCCAATATGTATCAAGATATACAAAAACTACCAACACAAAAAACCTAAGTCTGATAGCCAATTCTCCCAGCAAACTGCACCATCTTCTCCTTTCTCCTATGGCGCTTGTTTCGCTGGAGTTTACCTTTGCTCACAGCCCTATAAAACACCTACAAAACAAACTAACAATCAAAATAAAAAACAATACAAAACTAATAACAAAAACAGAAGTTTAAAAAAGAAAACTTACATCGGTTAAGTATCCGGTGGCATAGGAAGCTCGCACGGCATTTCTTAATTGTGTTAGATCTTTGCCCAATTGCTGCTTCCGATCAGCATATTCCTCCATCTGATCAAGGTTAGGATACTCTTGCCACAGGGTATCCAACCCAGCAAGCTGAGGATACAATCGAAGAACATCTTCTTCAACCTTCTTCCTCGATCCCTCATCATCCACAAAGGTGAATGACGTTTGCGCAAGCCGACCATCAGCATCAAGCAATCCGATCCCATGTTCTATGTAATTGTACTAAGAAAATTTAAAAATAAAAATAAAAAAAAGTTAACAATTAACAATAAAAATAAAGATATACAGAAAATAATAATAATAATTCAATTCGTACCTGATTGATTTTGTTCCAATAGCGTTGGTCAAAGGACATCAACAATCCACCGATATTGTGAACTGAAATCTGCATTTCTTAAAACAAAGTCAAAAACAACAAACTTTTAAAACGCAGAGAAAAAACATACAAAAATGAAAAAATTACCAGCTTGTTCAAGATGTTCCTGACGCCTTCTATGGACGTCTCGTCCAGCTTGATAGTCTGTAAAGGAAACATAGGATCAAGATCAAATTCCCTATCTACAAATTCTACAAATTCACCATGAACAACAGGTGAATATTTCTTGAACTCCGTGTTCCTAAACAAATACATGAAATATGGAACCCAGTAACCACTTATCAAATACATGAAAACCGAGAAATCAAACCAATAAGTAGTTAAACAAACCTTGTTACAATTGGACAGAACAATCAAGGTCAAGTCGACTTGTGTCAGTGAGTTCTTCATCAGTTGGCTGGAGATTTCTCTCCTATTACCAAAAAAAGAAAAAAAATCATATAACGAAAGACATACTGTAATTTGTATAACGAAAATAATGGCTGAGACAATAAAACAACCAACTATAACATATATATATATATATATATATATATATAAACAAAACAACAAACAATCACAATAAACATTTTTCACCCTTGGAAGTGTCACGTCCTCTAATGGTTGCGAATTGCAATGATAATATTTTAATTTATGGTGTTGATATTTTAATGAAATGGTAACTGGTTTGAACATTTTTCTATAGACCTATTTGAATAACAGCGAATGTTATCTTTTTGGGCTGAATGTTATCTTTTTAGAATTACTTTCGAGAAACCAGAGTGGGACTGTTACTGTTTCTCTTCACAGATGTATTTCACTTTATGGATGTATTTGTATTCACCTAAATGAAGTACGGATATCAAAGTTCATGGAAAAAAAAAGGATATATATATATATATATATATACATATGTATCAAGATATACAAAAACTACCAACAAAAAAAACCTAAATCTGATAGCCAATATGTATCAAGATATACAAAAACTACCAACACAAAAAACCTAAGTCTGATAGCCAATTCTCCCAGCAAACTGCACCGTCTTCTCCTTTCTCCTATGGCGCTTGTTTCGCTGGAGTTTACCTTTGCTCACAGCCCTATAAAACACCTACAAAACAAACTAACAATCAAAATAAAAAACAATACAAAACTAATAATAAAAACAGAAGTTTAAAAAAGAAAACTTACATCGGTTAAGTATCCGGTGGCATAGGAAGCTCGCACGGCATTTCTTAATTGTGTTAGATCTTTGCCCAATTGCTGCTTCCGATCAGCATATTCCTCCATCTGATCAAGGTTAGGATACTCTTGCAACAGGGTATCCAACCCAGCAAGCTGAGGATACAATCGAAGAACATCTTCTTCAACCTTCTTCCTCGATCCCTCATCATCCACAAAGGTGAATGACGTTTGCGCAAGCCGACCATCAGCATCAAGCAATCCGATCCCATGTTCTATGTAATTGTACTAAGAAAATTTAAAAATAAAAATAAAAAAAAGTTAACAATTAACAATAAAAATAAAGATATACAGAAAATAATAATAATAATTCAATTCGTACCTGATTGATTTTGTTCCAATAGCGTTGGTCAAAGGACATCAACAATCCACCGATATTGTGAACTGAAATCTGCATTTCTTAAAACAAAGTCAAAAACAACAAACTTTTAAAACGCAGAGAAAAAACATACAAAAATGAAAAAATTACCAGCTTGTTCAAGATGTTCCTGACGCCTTCTATGGACGTCTCGTCCAGCTGAGGATACAATCGAAGAACATCTTCTTCAACCTTCTTCCTCGATCCCTCATCATCCACAAAGGTGAATGACGTTTGCGCAAGCCGACCATCAGCATCAAGCAATCCGATCCCATGTTCTATGTAATTGTACTAAGAAAATTTAAAAATAAAAATAAAAAAAAGTTAACAATTAACAATAAAAATAAAGATATACAGAAAATAATAATAATAATTCAATTCGTACCTGATTGATTTTGTTCCAATAGCGTTGGTCAAAGGACATCAACAATCCACCGATATTGTGAACTGAAATCTGCATTTCTTAAAACAAAGTCAAAAACAACAAACTTTTAAAACGCAGAGAAAAAACATACAAAAATGAAAAAATTACCAGCTTGTTCAAGATGTTCCTGACGCCTTCTATGGACGTCTCGTCCAGCTTGATAGTCTGTAAAGGAAACATAGGATCAAGATCAAATTCCTTATCTACAAATTCTACAAATTCACCATGAACAACAGGTGAATATTTCTTGAACTCCGTGTTCCTAAACAAATACATGAAATATGGAACCCAGTAACCACTTATCAAATACATGAAAACCGAGAAATCAAACCAATAAGTAGTTAAACAAACCTTGTTACAATTGGACAGAACAATCAAGGTCAAGTCGACTTGTGTCAGTGAGTTCTTCATCAGTTGGTTGGAGATTTCTCTCCTATTACCAAAAAAAGAAAAAAAATCATATAACGAAAGACATACTGTAATTTGTATAACGAAAATAATGGCTGAGACAATAAAACAACCAACTATAACATATATATATATATATATATATATAAACAAAACAACAAACAATCACAATAAACATTTTTCACCCTTGGAAGTGTCACGTCCTCTAATGGTTGCGAATTGCAATGATAATATTTTAATTTATGGTGTTGATATTTTAATGAAATGGTAACTGGTTTGAACATTTTTCTATAGACCTATTTGAATAACAGCGAATGTTATCTTTTTAGGCTGAATGTTATCTTTTTAGAATTACTTTCGAGAAACCAGAGTGGGACTGTTACTGTTTCTCTTCACAGATGTATTTCACTTTATGGATGTATTTGTATTCACCTAAATGAAGTACGGATATCAAAGTTCATGGAAAAAAAAAGGATATATATATATATATATATATACATATGTATCAAGATATACAAAAACTACCAACACAAAAAACTTAAATCTGATAGCCAATATGTATCAAGATATACAAAAACTACCAACACAAAAAACCTAAGTCTGATAGCCAATTCTCCCAGCAAACTGCACCGTCTTCTCCTTTCTCCTATGGCGCTTGTTTCGCTGGAGTTTACCTTTGCTCACAGCCCTATAAAACACCTACAAAACAAACTAACAATCAAAATAAAAAACAATACAAAACTAATAATAAAAACAGAAGTTTAAAAAAGAAAACTTACATCGGTTAAGTATTCGGTGGCATAGGAAGCTCGCACGGCATTTCTTAATTGTGTTAGATATTTGCCCAATTGCTGCTTCCGATCAGCATATTCCTCCATCTGATCAAGGTTAGGATACTCTTGCAACAGGGTATCCAACCCAGCAAGCTGAGGATACAATCGAAGAACATCTTCTTCAACCTTCTTCCTCGATCCCTCATCATCCACAAAGGTGAATGACGTTTGCGCAAGCCGACCATCAGCATCAAGCAATCCGATCCCATGTTCTATGTAATTGTACTAAGAAAATTTAAAAATAAAAATAAAAAAAAGTTAACAATTAACAATAAAAATAAAGATATACAGAAAATAATAATAATAATTCAATTCGTACCTGATTGATTTTGTTCCAATAGCGTTGGTCAAAGGACATCAACAATCCACCGATATTGTGAACTGAAATCTGCATTTCTTAAAACAAAGTCAAAAACAACAAACTTTTAAAACGCAGAGAAAAAACATACAAAAATGAAAAAATTACCAGCTTGTTCAAGATGTTCCTGACGCCTTCTATGGACGTCTCGTCCAGCTGAGGATACAATCGAAGAACATCTTCTTCAACCTTCTTCCTCGATCCCTCATCATCCACAAAGGTGAATGACGTTTGCGCAAGCCGACCATCAGCATCAAGCAATCCGATCCCATGTTCTATGTAATTGTACTAAGAAAATTTAAAAATAAAAATAAAAAAAAGTTAACAATTAACAATAAAAATAAAGATATACAGAAAATAATAATAATAATTCAATTCGTACCTGATTGATTTTGTTCCAATAGCGTTGGTCAAAGGACATCAACAATCCACCGATATTGTGAACTGAAATCTGCATTTCTTAAAACAAAGTCAAAAACAACAAACTTTTAAAACGCAGAGAAAAAACATACAAAAATGAAAAAATTACCAGCTTGTTCAAGATGTTCCTGACGCCTTCTATGGACGTCTCGTCCAGCTTGATAGTCTGTAAAGGAAACATAGGATCAAGATCAAATTCCCTATCTACAAATTCTACAAATTCACCATAAACAACAGGTGAATATTTCTTGAACTCCGTGTTCCTAAACAAATACATGAAATATGGAACCCAGTAACCACTTATCAAATACATGAAAACTGAGAAATCAAACCAATAAGTAGTTAAACAAACCTTGTTACAATTGGACATAACAATCAAGGTCAAGTCGACTTGTGTCAGTGAGTTCTTCATCAGTTGGCTGGAGATTTCTCTCCTATTACCAAAAAAAGAAAAAAAATCATATAACGAAAGACATACTGTAATTTGTATAACGAAAATAATGGCTGAGACAATAAAACAACCAACTATAACATATATATATATATATATATATATATATATATATATATATATATAAACAAAACAACAAACAATCACAATAAACATTTTTCACCCTTGGAAGTGTCACGTCCTCTAATGGTTGCGAATTGCAATGATAATATTTTAATTTATGGTGTTGATATTTTAATGAAATGGTAACTGGTTTGAACATTTTTCTATAGACCTATTTGAATAACAGTGAATGTTATCTTTTTGGGCTGAATGTTATCTTTTTAGAATTACTTTCGAGAAACCAGAGTGGGACTGTTACTGTTTCTCTTCACAGATGTATTTCACTTTATGGATGTATTTGTATTCACCTAAATGAAGTACGGATATCAAAGTTCATGGAAAAAAAAGGATATATATATATATATATACATATGTATCAAGATATACAAAAACTACCAACACAAAAAACCTAAGTCTGATAGCCAATTTTCCCAGCAAACTGCACCATCTTCTCCTTTCTCCTATGGCGCTTGTTTCGCTGGAGTTTACCTTTGCTCACAGCCCTATAAAACACCTACAAAACAAACTAACAATCAAAATAAAAAACAATACAAAACTAATAATAAAAACAGAAGTTTAAAAAAGAAAACTTACATCGGTTAAGTATCCGGTGGCATAGGAAGCTCACACGGCATTTCTTAATTGTGTTAGATCTTTGCCCAATTGCTGCTTCCGATCAGCATATTCCTCCATCTGATCAAGGTTAGGATACTCTTGCAACAGGGTATCCAACCCAGCAAGCTGAGGATACAATCGAAGAACATCTTCTTCAACCTTCTTCCTCGATCCCTCATCATCCACAAAGGTGAATGACGTTTGCGCAAGCCGACCATCAGCATCAAGCAATCCGATCCCATGTTCTATGTAATTGTACTAAGAAAATTTAAAAATAAAAATAAAAAAAAGTTAACAATTAACAATAAAAATAAAGATATACAGAAAATAATAATAATAATTCAATTCGTACCTGATTGATTTTGTTCCAATAGCATTGGTCAAAGGACATCAACAATCCACCGATATTGTGAACTGAAATCTGCATTTCTTAAAACAAAGTCAAAAACAACAAACTTTTAAAACGGCAGAGAAAAAACATACAAAAATGACAAAAGTACCAGCTTGTTCAAGATGTTCCTGACGCCTTCTATGGACGTCTCGTCCAGCTTGATAGTCTGTAAAGGAAACATATGATCAAGATCAAATTCCCTATCTACAAATTCTACAAATTCACCATAAACAACAGGTGAATATTTATTGAACTCCGTGTTCCTAAACAAATACATGAAATATGGAACCCAGTAACCACTTATCAAATACATGAAAACCGAGAAATCAAACCAATAAGTAGTTAAACAAACCTTGTTACAATTGGACAGAACAATCAAGGTCAAGTCGACTTGTGTCAGTGAGTTCTTCATCAGCTGGCTGGAGATTTCTCTCCTATTACCAAAAAAAGAAAAAAAATCATATAACGAAAGACATACTGTAATTTGTATAACGAAAATAATGGCTGAGACAATAAAACAACCAACTATAACATATATATATATATATATATATATATATATATATATATATAAACAAAACAACAAACAATCACAATAAACATTTTTCACCCTTGGAAGTGTCACGTCCTCTAATGGTTGCGAATTGCAATGATAATATTTTAATTTATGGTGTTGATATTTTAATGAAATGGTAACTGGTTTGAACATTTTTCTATAGACCTATTTGAATAACAGCGAATGTTATCTTTTTGGGCTGAAGATTATCTTTTTAGAATTACTTTCGAGAAACCAGAGTGAGACTGTTACTGTTTCTCTTCACAGATGTATTTCACTTTATGGATGTATTTGTATTCACCTAAATGAAGTACGGATATCAAAGTTCATGGAAAAAAAAGGATATATATATATATATATATACATATGTATCAAGATATACAAAAACTACCAACACAAAAAACCTAAATCTGATAGCCAATATGTATCAAGATATACAAAAACTACCAACACAAAAAACCTAAGTCTGATAGCCAATTCTCCCAGCAAACTGCACCATCTTCTCCTTTCTCCTATGGCGCTTGTTTCGCTGGAGTTTACCTTTGCTCACAGCCCGATAAAACACCTACAAAACAAACTAACAATCAAAATAAAAAACAATACAAAACTAATAATAAAAACAGAAGTTTAAAAAAGAAAACTTACATCGGTTAAGTATCCGGTGGCATAGGAAGCTCACACGGCATTTCTTAATTGTGTTAGATCTTTGCCCAATTGCTGCTTCCGATCAGCATATTCCTCCATCTGATCAAGGTTAGGATACTCTTGCAACAGGGTATCCAACCCAGCAAGCTGAGGATACAATCGAAGAACATCTTCTTCAACCTTCTTCCTCGATCCCTCATCATCCACAAAGGTGAATGACGTTTGCGCAAGCCGACCATCAGCATCAAGCAATCCGATCCCATGTTCTATGTAATTGTACTAAGAAAATTTAAAAATAAAAATAAAAAAAAGTTAACAATTAACAATAAAAATAAAGATATACAGAAAATAATAATAATAATTCAATTCGTACCTGATTGATTTTGTTCCAATAGCATTGGTCAAAGGACATCAACAATCCACCGATATTGTGAAATGAAATCTGTATTTCTTAAAACAAAGTCAAAAACAACAAACTTTTAAAAGGCAGAGAAAAAACATACAAAAATGACAAAAGTACCAGCTTGTTCAAGATGTTCCTGACGCCATCTATGGACGTCTCGTCCAGCTTGATAGTCTGTAAAGGAAACATATGATCAAGATCAAATTCCCCATCTACAAATTCACCATAAACAACAGGTGAATATTTCTTGAACTCCGTGTTCCTAAACAAATACATGAAATATGGAACCCAGTAACCACTTATCAAATACATGAAAACCGAGAAATCAAACCAATAAGTAGTTAAACAAACCTTGTTACAATTGGACAAAACAATCAAGGTCAAGTCGACTTGTGTCAGTGAGTTCTTCATCGGTTGGCTGGAGATTTCTCTCCTATTACCAAAAAAAGAAAAAAAATCATATAACGAAAGACATACTGTAATTTGTATAACGAAAATAATGACTGAGACAATAAAACAACCAACTATAACATATATATATATATATATATTATATAAACAAAACAACAAACAATCACAATAAACATTTTTCACCCTTGAAGTGTCACGTCCTCTAATGGTTGCGAATTGCAATGATAATATTTTAATTTATGGTGTTGATATTTTAATGAAATGGTGACTGGTTTGAACATTTTTCTATAGACCTATTTGAATAACAGCGAATATTATCTTTTTGGGCTGAATGTTATCTTTTTAGAATTACTTTCGAGAAACCAGAGTGGGACTGTTACTGTTTCTCTTCACAGATGTATTTCACTTTATAGATGTATTTGTATTCACCTAAATGAAGTACGGATATCAAAGTTCATGGAAAAAAAAAGGATATATATATATATGATAAATTCGGTTGAATTTAAGAGGATGGGTATTTAAGTAAATATCAAAAAAAATAATAATTATTAATTTTGAATGTGTATTTCTGGTTTTATTTTTTTAGGAATATATATCAGTGAAATTAAAATCTATAATTAAATGAAACTGAAATCCAAAAAACTTGAAAAAAACTTGAAATTAAAATCTATAATTAGGAATATACATCAGTGAAATTAAAATCTATAATTAAATAATAGGTGTCGAAGAAAAAAAAACTTGAAATCCCGAAATAATTAAAAATTAAAAAACAAGTTAAAATAGAAATAGAGAAAATAATACACGGTTAAAGAGGCAAAAAAAAAAAAAAAAAAATCTTACGTATCTAAAATCTGAACAATAATAGATGTCGGTGAAAAAAAATTAAACTTGATATAAACTATTAATACATAAGACTTAAAACAAACAAAAAAAAAAAAAAACCGTAGAAAGATTTGAACTATTAATACATCTTCAAACACAACAAAGTCCACAAATAATGGTACATAAGGCTAAAAACAAACCTCGTATAGTTGTTTATACAGGACTGATCTTTGGTTTGCTTGCTCTGCTTGCTTTTGTCTTGTTGTTCTGTTTCTCTGTCTCGTTTTCCCTGTGTGGGCGTTTTTTGGAGGTGGACTGATCTTTGGAGGTAGACTGATCTTTGGTTTTGCTGTGCTTTTTTGCTTTTGTCTTGATTTTGGTTTATAGGCTAGAGAAGAAGAGAAGGATAGTAGTTTGGAGATTTGGTTGGTTAAGAAGCCCACTTGCTTGTATATATACTACTCAAACTAGGTTTAGGTTAAATGGCTTTTAAGACATCTGGTATGCATTATACTGTAGGAAAAACAAAAGCAACCTCTTATTGACGTGTTACATCACAGACGTTCACTGTTCACAGTATCAATAAAATTCCTAAAAAATCTTTGACTTTTTTTTTTTTTTTTCGGACAATAACATATACAATTTACAATATATTAATTTTGTGTGTATTGATCAGTCAATAAAGGATAGACAGTAGGTGGGGTTGTTCAAAATCAGAGGACATAGACTTTAAAGGACAGGTCTTGTGAGAGTGAGAGAGTAAAAAAAAAAAAAAAAACGGTAATATGTGAGTATTGATTGTAGGTGACGGGGTAGGTGAGGTTTATGACCAAGGAGAGACTTTCGTTTATTTCTTATGGCCAATTACAACTACACTCTTAATACCATGATACTGTTTTGGAGTTCAATGTATATATATTTTTATATATTTGTTATATTTTGTTTTGGTATAAGTTTTAAAAATAAAATCATATATTTTAATAGTATTAAAATTTAGAAATCGGATCCTTTGTGATTTTGATTTGACAACACAAAAAAAATATTTATTATCTTTTGAAATAAAATTAACTAATATTATGTAATTTTGTAGAAAAGAAAAAAGAAAAAAAAAAACAAATATTTACAAAATAAAAATTATTTTTATAAACGAAAGTCTTACATCAAGAGCTACTTCAATGTCCGGTTTTATTATTATTATGTTTTTTTTAGATTTCTTCTTCATGTGATTTTTGATTTGTATGAGTTAAAACCTAGGAAGCACGGATACTCATTTGGTGGAGGTAACTTGTATCGAACTCGTATCTAATTTAGATACTTCAGGATACGTATCCGATATGCCAAATGGCGTATCCGTTGATTTTTTCACAAGTTTGACTAGAGGATACTTGGAGGATACTTAGGGGATACTTGGAGGATACGTTTGGGGCAATATTATAATTATTTTAGTATAAAACGGGGTCAAATTATAATTTCAAAATTTTAGGAGTCAAAATGAAATTGTAAGGAAATTTTGGTTTTGATTCCATTGACATGGAGAATACCGAGATACTTGAGATTGCAAACCTTTCTCTTGATGAACCAGAGTTAGAGGTGAATTATTTATATCATTTAACGATATGAATGATGATAATGAAGTTAATTAGGAATTTAAAATATGTTTTATGAATTTTTTTTATGTATTATTTGGATTTTGTAATAACTTATGTGACGTATGTTTTATTTAGATTTTGTAATATATTCGACTTATGTGATATGTTTTATTTAGATCCTGTAATATGTTACATTGTTATGACTTATCTAGTTATGTGACATGTTTTATTTGGATTCAGAATATGTTTTAATTTTGAATGAATTATCAAATATGTTTTCATGTATTATTATTATTTTTTAAATATAAATATATATTATTTTAATTGACGTATCATGCCGTATCCGTATCCTAGTTTTTGAAGATTTACCGTATCCCCGTATCGTGTCGTATCGTGTCGTATCCGTATCCTATACCCATATCCGTATCCGTGCTACATAGGTTAAAACATAATATTTTTTTATCCAGTAACTTATTAAATTTTAAAGATACATAAGCTTATCATATCATAATTCATACATGGTGAATCTTTAAAGTTGGTAATTGGGACTCTGGAGAATTTATATCTAAAAGATTACATAATTTATAATTATCATTAGAAAAAACAAATCGTAAAGGAAAGACCACAGTACTGTACATAAAAGTGTTTCATTTATTAAAAATTTAATCTATAAATAAAATTCATTTTAATATTCTTATATTTAAGATCAAAAATTAATTCTAAAATCCATAAAACCTTTTTGGTTTGGACCGAAAATTGGTCAAACAAAATGCACAATAGCACAACTTAAAAAGGAACATTAAGATATAACGAGAGAGAAACAAAATGTATAATAGTACAACTTAAATTAAAAAAAAAACTAACCTCCTTTTACCGTTTTACGGTAATCAAGCTGACCTACTTTGTAATTAAAAATAAAATAAAATAAAATTGTAATATATTTTTTTATCTCTAATCGTCCATCATTAGTCAAGTCAAGTATGGAATTCATCTGTAAATAAGTTTCAATATCAAAGGATAGGTCAGGACCACAACAAACAACAAGAGAAAAACTTCAGTGGGACGGTCCCATTGACGTGAATATGGGACCGTTCAATCAGAGCACGCTACAAATGTACAACAATTGTGCTAAATATTCTCCCAATGTATATGTGGCATGCTCTGATTTGACAGTCCCATATCTACATCACTGGGACCGTCCCACTGAAGTTTTTCTCAAACAACAATATCAAATTATAAATCCAAATGAAGACGAAAAAAAAAAAAAAAACTGATGTGTGAATGGATCAGTTTCACAATATCAAATTGTCGGTTTCTTCACAATTATTTCAAACATGAGAGAGAGAGAAAGTTATCTAATTTTCAACGATATCAGAGATAAAGTGGTCAGTTTTTCTGAAGTACTCTCTGATTTTTACCAATTTAAATTATTAATTACTAAAAAAATATATTATAAAATGGATCGATTTCGGGTCACCATTAAATTAGTGAATGGATTTGGTTTGAGAGAAATTGATTAGACCCATTTACCATCAATGGTCTATTTGATTTGATCCACCATCGAAACATTTGCTCTTTGTTTCGGTCAGAAGTACGGTCAGAATCTCTTTGCTCAAGCCAGAAACCAACTGTCCACGGTATCAAATTAATTATTTTACAGAGTGTTTTGTACACTCCAAACCTTAACCCATAGTGTTGGATTTTTTTTTAAAAAAAAATTATTTGGTGTCAGACTTTTTTTTTTTTTTGAATGTACAATAACTGTCCGAACCGATGAAATTGGACTCTACTAACGCAGTCCAGGACGAATAGCTCCCACAAACGGGGAAGAGGCCACCTACATACAAGTGGGACAACACCAACACACACATGGTGGGAAAATTTATATATATCTATGCATGCATGCATGGCCACTTGAATCTTGATGGAGAGGTCTCCATTTGGAGAGCTACACCACATTGACAAGTAGCCAGATGCATTTGGTGTCAGATTTTATAAAGCAAAAATAATAAATAATATAGCTTTCGATCTGACACATGCATTTACTTCATAAATATGTTTACTAACCAACAGTAGGTGATAAGTTTATCTGAATTGTAAATTCAAAAATTGAATGAAGGAAATTAATTGTTAATTTTCAATTGGTATTCTTATATTTTAAGGGGAATGATATATACATTTCCCATTTGCCTTGCACACTCATCACTTTGATATATATACACTCTTTAATTTAATAAAATGCTTTCACTTTTTATTGTAAAATTTGTTTACGTTTTTACCCTTTATTAATATGCAGACAACATTTGAATTAAAAAGAAAAAAAAAAAAAAAAACCTATTTTTTCTTTCTTCTAGGAAATTTGTTGGATTTGCACCATAAAAACTATGAACAAAAAGAATATATTACATAGCATTAGAAAAAATATCATGTTTCCTTGATACACATGTAGCCATGTAGGACTTCCATTTTTTTGATTGTGACTTCGAAAAAATATGGTCTTGTAGGTGGGATTTTCTGAATTGAATTAAAGAGCAGACTTTAACAAAAAAAAAAAAAAAAGGATGAGAGAGTGGCTTTTTATTGTTATTATTATTATTATTATTAATTTGGTTGAGAGAAAAAGCAAAAACGTAAATAGGCCGAAATTATAGTTTGGTAGGTATTGGGTGAAGTGAGAGAAAAAAACAAACAAAAAAAGGTGAGAAAAAATATATAAATGTGAGAGATAGAAATAACCATGGGGAGATATTAATAAGGGTAAAAACATAAATAAGATTTATAGTAAAAATTGAGTTTTTTATTAAATTAATCAGTATATATATATATCAAGTGATGAGTGAAAAAAGTAAATAGGATAAATAAATGAGAAAGATAGATAACGTTCCCATATTTTAATTGAAAATTGGTTGTAAATAGTTTGGAGGAACACGAACACAAATCAAGACATTTAATTACAAATACATTGATTCAATGGTTGATCATGATTTTGAGAACAATTTTTTCATGTAGACAAAATCATGGAAATATCAATTAATTTTCTTTTTATTAATAATATTTATTTATTTATTTTATTTTTTTTTTTTGTGTCATCAAATCAAAACAAAGACCCAACTTCCAAGTTTATATACTCAGTTTTATAATATAAAAAATATCAACTTTATTGAGGAGCAATTGCAGACTGATCAGTCATGCAAACCAGCTGGTCATGGAGATGATACGGAAGGTCAAAATATGGAGATATGCAACAGCATTTTTTATTGATTTTTTCAACAGAAAGTGATACTGTGTTGTTATTCAAACTTGCGTGAATAGGAGAAAAACTTGCGTGTGAGACCGTCCAAAAGATTTTTAAATTTGGACCATATCATCTGCAAGGTACTGAGGTTTTGAAGTACAGACTACAGAGGAATAAAATTATGAAAGACTTAATATAACATTTGATTTTAATTAAGATTTTGACTTTTATACGGAAATACATTAATACATCTAATTTGTTTTATTCGAATAAAATTGATTAAAATAGATTTTCTTATAATAAAAAATCAGAAGTTGAAAAAATTATAGAATGGACAGATTTTTTAATTTAGAATCCCTCTAAAACAGATTTTTTCTGTCCAAGGTCTGTTCAATAACCTAATTTGTTTTTATATACGTATTATTAGGTTCGATTTCTAGGTTTTTATGTAACTGCATTGTTTGTTTGTTTTTTTAACGGTTCATTATTTTCAATCGGCCGAAATTTTTATTTTCTTAAAATTTAACTAGTTTTGCTGGTAATGCAAGAAACTTGCTTGATTTATGTATTTCTTCTCTTTATTTCATTGACCGACCAAAAAAAAAACTTTGTTTGAAATTTGCCCAACGCCATGGCCCCGTTTGGACTGTACGGTTTCGGTTTCGGTTTAGGGTGGGTGAAAACCGGCCAAAATCGACAGTTTTGGTTAAACCGTCGATTTTTGATTTTAAAAAAATAATAATAAATAAAAATCCAATCAGACGTTGCCACGTGGTAGCATCTTTTAAAAATAGACTAAACCGGGCAAAAACCGGATAAAACTGACGGTTAAACTGACGGTTTTATCCGCGGTAAACTGACGGTAAACTGACGGGTAAACCGTCGGTTTTTAAAATATATATATATAAAAAATAAAGCCAATCAAACGCTGCCACGTGGCAGCGGTAGCATCTGAGCAAATATAACCGTTGCTTACTTTCCAACCGTTGGAAAGGGAAAAAAAAAAAAAAAGAAGTGACCAACCAGCCACTGACACGTGGCATAAGATTCAAAAAAAATAAAATTTCAATTTGTGCCGTTGGGCACTGGGCTGCATGCCTGCATCAGACGACCGTTTTGATGCCCAGTCCCAACGGCACAAATTTTTTTTTTTAACCCTTCATTTTTTCTATTTGCAAAGCCACCCCTTTCTTCTAAACTATAATACCCCCCAACACTCTATTTTTTTCACACCACTCTCACTCTCTCAAGTCTCAACTTCTCTCAATCTCAAATTCTGAATTCTCACTATATTTACAATTTCCTTTAATTGTCAATTTCTCATTTCATATATAAATAATTTATTTTTATTTTTTTCTAGCATACAATATTTATTTCTTCTATTTTTTACCACTATTATTCCAATAATATATTTTTTTTCAATCATATATTTTATTTTTTTTACTTGCTCACCACTCTTATTCAAACAATATTTATTTCTTATATTTTTTACCATCATATATATTTTTTTTACTTGCTCACCACTCTTATTCCAACAATATTTTTTTTTCAATCATCTGTTTTTTTTACTTTGTTACCATCATTATTCCAAGAATATTTTCTTTACATATATCTATATTTTATTATTATTAATTTTTCAATGGCAAGTGGGTGAGATGGTTCAAGAAATGTGAATAGAGGAAAGGGTCAGATAGAAAACTTGTTGGAAAACATTGGTGATGCTGTCATTTCCGATGATGTGACTTTTCACCAATTCCTTCAAGATTGATTTGGATCCGATCACCCTTCTACTCCTAATCCCCCTCTAATAATTCTCGAGTACCCTGCTTACAATACCCCAAATACTAATGAAAATGTATCTAACCCCCCACCCCCTTCGGATGATTTTTTTGCAGGTACAGGTGAAGGTGAAGGTGAAGGTGAAGGTGAAGGTGAAGGTGAAGAAGAAAAGCCGGCGAAGACAAACTTGTATTAAAATCTAAAGGCCCGATATTTCTACATAGCAAAGATCACGCGAAGACAAGCTAAAACCGAGAGAAGAAAAGAAAATAATACAGGTTGAGAAAAAAATAAAAATACAACCTTTGTATCAAAAATCTGAAGAAGAGAAAATAAGAGAGGTCGAAGTAAAATAGAAATCTAAACAACAGAAAATAACTTTGAAATCCGAAGAAGAGACGAATTTGGTTTATAGGTTAACTTGACGAATTGGGTTTATAAGTTTGGTTGAGAAACCCATGTATTGTTGTGTATATATACTAATCAAACTGGGTTTAGGTTAAAGAGTGCATTTTTGCTCACCCACACTAACTAGGGTGAACCATTACCACCCACTCTAGTGTTGACATGTGTCCCAAACTCAAGTTAATTTTAGACTTTGGGTTGAGTTTGGGATACGTGTCAACACTTAGAATGAGTGGTAATGGTTCACCCTAGTTAGTGTGGGTGAGCAAAAATACACTCTTAGGTTAAATGCTTTTTTATTTTATTTAAAAAAAAAAAAAAAATAGGTTAAATGCTTTTAAAACATCTGGCATGGACAGCTGCTATGTATTAGTACCACCGAGATTCAGGCATACTTTGACCGAAGGAAGAGAAGGTGAAAATCATAGACCAACTACAAGTCTACAACACTCTTCATGTACTGTAATACTTTGACAGATAATGTTGAGAGAGAGAAAGTGAGATTTTTTTAATATCATTTTTGTTTATTTTTACAATTATATTATTATATAATTTGATTAGTTTTTTTTTTTTTTTACAATTATATTATTTTATAATTTTTGATATTAATATTTTTTTTATATAATTATCTCCACCGTCCATGTTTGAGATGGATGGTAGAGATTGAATCTGGAGATAATTAATAATTTTTTTTTAATTTCAAGGGAGAGAGAGATAATTAAGTCTTGAAAGTTGAAATTGATGTTTTTAATTTTTTAATATTATTTTTAATATCTTTTAATAATTATTAAATATACCTTGTTAAGCTAATTCTGTTCTTTTTTTTTTTTTTAAATCAACGTTATTATTAGGGGTAAAAACGTACTTTCTCCTTTGCATTTAATGATCAAACCATTATTTAACGGAAATCCTAAGGGTAGGGGGTAAATATTCGAATATGGCAAACTAGAGGGGGAAGACCAACCATTCTGAAACTAGGGGGGGCAACTTTATGAATATGGCAAACTACAGGGGGGAAAATATATTTTCTCCTTTGTATTTAACAGTCAAACCCTTATTTAACAGAAATCCTAACGGTAGGGGGTAAATATTCGAATATGGCAAACTAGAGGGGGAAGACCAACCATTTCTGAAACTAGGGGGGTAACTTTATGAATATGATAAACTACAGGGGGGAAAATGATACTTTCCCTTTTTTTTTATCAACCCTAACACAATCCATTAAAATTATTATATCTAACAACTTCAAACTCAAACACAGCCTATTAAATTAACGAGCAGGGAATAACCAAATTAACTCATTAATTCATCTATAATCACCTCGTAACAGTTAAAAGTATATTGAACAATCAATCTGCCCTCTCTTTTTTCACCTTTTAGAATTCAATCTACATTTGAAAAATAAAATGATATATTTTAATAGCATAAAAATTTGGAAATCAAATAAAATGATATATTTTAAAAGCATAAAAATTTGGAAATTGGATCCTATGTGTTTTGATTATTTATATTAATTTTTATGTTATTACTCTCCCAAAAAGATAAAATTAAAGAAAACCGTTGATTTAAGTGAGGACAAGATGTGGACAAAATGGGGTGAAGAGGGGATTCAAATCTTTTATTTTACAAAATATATATATATATATATATATATATATATATAATTAGGTTACAGATATTGCCGCCCATAAAACTAATTACTACACCGATGAAAACATAGGCTAATTGGCATTAATATCCCCTAAACTCTTCCAAAATATGCACTATACCGCTATACTTTTTTTCATTTGTCAATTTGTGAGAGTTCAGGAGGTGTAGTGGTGAAAAAAAAGTATAGGGGGCATAGTGTATATTTTTAAAGAGTTTATGGGGGCATCAGTGCCAATTAGCCAAAAACTTATAATAAACTCTAATTAAACTCTAATTTTATTTCAAGTATCAAACTTTTTCATCATCACATGATTATCATATGACAAAATAATGGAAAAAAAAAAATAATAATTAGAGGACTAATCATGCTGTATTATTTTATTTTATTTTATTATTATTATTATTTTGTCTTTCTATTATGTCAACTTTATCAATAAACAAAATATTTTTTTCTTTTAAAGATAACCGTAAATATCAATCAATTTTTTTTTTTTAAATAGATGTATATATAAAAGAAGAGTGATGCTATTGGCACCCCCACCGTTGAACTATTTATGCCCCACTTTTAAAATTTTTGATTTAATTATATAAAATTAAATTGTTTTATTAATTTTTTTTGATTTATTTCCAGGACTACCCTTTTACTTATTTTTCAAACTTAACACACCCTCATATCTTTTTTTTTTTTGTTTTTTTTAAAGTAAAAATAAAAATACACTTCATCTCTAATCTTTATATATAGTTTTTATAGTTGATTGGATTGTTGGTGGTAAATTGTGAGTGTGATATTAATCGTTTGATGATTTTTTTTTAAGCTATTGAATTAGAGTTTGGTGTGGTTTCTTTTTGTTAGAGATTAGGTTTTCTTGGTTGAGATTCTTGTGTGATATGTTTTTTTTTTTTTTTTGTAAATAACATTAAACTAACTTTGGAAGATTCGGAATAAAATCTACAAAAGAATTGATACAAATTATATAGTATACCTAGAAGATCTGAAAGAAAATAAACCGAGAAAAAAAAATAGCAAACATGGATCAGAAATTTGAGAAGAAAAATAGAACAAACATGTGAACAATAAAATCAATAAATACTAAACATGGTAAATATGAGATCGAGATTTGAAAGAAAATATAAACAAAAATAGTAATAAATCAATAAATACTAAATATGGGAAATATGAGATTGAAAGAAAATATATTAAAAAAATATATATATATATAGTAAACATTAAAATAATGTATGTCATTAAAGCTTTTGTCATTAGGGTTTTGAAATAAGGAAAGTGGGGTTTTATTAGTTTTACTTTGTACAAGATTTTTTTAATAAAAATTGTATGTCTCTTTAAGTAATTTGATAAAAGAAAAAAAAGAATACTAAATAATTTAAAAATTGGGGTATAAATAGTTTAGTAGTGGGTGTGCCAATAGCACCACTCATAAAAGAATTCTAATTGAAAATCTTGTATTATATTCATTTTAATAAGGGTATTATTGACATGATAGTGATATATTTTTTAAAATTTTAGGTGTACTTATAAAAATGAGTGTACTAATTAGTTTTATGGGTGGCAATATCCGCACCCAAATATTTATTATATTCAGGTCTGTTTTTTCAGATTCTTTTTTTTATTATTTCACATCAAGAGTCCCATATTTTATTCAATTTTACAGAATTCCTTATAGGCTGCTAGATTTAATTTAGTCTTTCTCTCAATCATGGTTCTGTTCTCACTCTAATCTCGGTAAAATTAAGTCCCTTTTTACGGTACAATGAAACCACTTCATCTCATTCCATCTACATTTTATAGCTTCCAAGCATCAATTTTGAACTAGCGTGGATAGCTGGCCTGGTACAAGTACATACTGCCACTTCCTCTCTCTTTCTCTCTTTGAAGAAGTCATTCAAAACTGATTTTACTTAAATGACTTGACCACTCTACATGAAGTTGATCAAGAGAATAAAAAAATGGACAGTAAATATTAATTAATAGTTAATTTAGTGTATATATATATATATATAATCAACCTCAGCCTGATGGCTGATACAAACCTTCTAATTTTATTTAGATTTTTAGTTTATTTATTTTTATTTTATTTTATTGTTTTATCGCATTTGAATTAGTCAAAAATATTAAGTTAGTATTAGTGGGTTTAATGTCTCATTTATTTTTAGATTGTGGGTGAGTAGTTCCTTAATTCTAGAGGAGAGTTGAGCACAATTATTATATATACTAGATTTGATGGCACTTGCCGGTTTATAATCACAATATACTTTTTATGATAATTATGTATTTTTTTCAATGATATTTTATTAAATACAAATTTTGAAATAAAATAATTATCATAGAAAAAAATCGTCATAAAAATAAGCAAAACAATATAAAATATCTATAATAACATCCCTCTAAAATTAGTACTGTAAATCAAAATATGACAATTTAATGCAAAAGTAGAAGGAGAAGACTTATAAATTACCAAATACATACATTTGATTCACAACTCAAAAACAGTTTTTTAAAAAATAAGAGTATGATATAAATTTTGAATTATATTCTTAATGTTTTAATTATATTCCGTGAGATACTGAGATTGATAGTGTTGGAATAAACCTCAGGTTGGTGAATATTTAGAGTAAAAGATTACATATAGAAGATTAAGAACATCAAAATGCATATAAGAACTAAATTTTTATTTTGGAAGATCTCTTCGGTCACAATAAAAAAAATGTATCTTTGTGTTTATGTGCCAATCCATCGAGTAGATACCATTTACGTTTTTTTGTGGTTATTTTTACAAGCGTCTTCACTCTTCCACCCATAAGTCAGAAAAACGTCTACAATTGATTAAGAAAATTCAAGAATTATACATTACTCAAATATTAAGATGTTGCATGAGTTTACTATAAGAGGAGTGCATGACATAGATGATCATATTTTGAAGAGAATCCTTCCCTTACTAGTAATCTCGAAATTTACTACATTCATTGCCTGTTGTTGTTAACTTTTGTTATTTTTTTTTTTTTTATCACATCTTAATAAATAGCGGGTGCTAAGCCCATGTAGTTATATATGCAAGTTATTGCACGTTGTAGCTTGAAGTGACTTTCATTATTCATTAATTAACGAAAATAGGGGGTTGCAAATTACAAATAGTGCACTCAACAAAGGATTATACATTCATTTAGAACCAAAACAGTCGCAGAACAATTATGAAACTCCCACCAAATACTAGTTAAAACAACAAGTGATTAATTAATTAATTTAATTACAAACAAAGAGAGAATGGAAAGCTTATAGCTGAAGCAATTCAATCAATTAAATCCATAGAGACGAGTCTCGCATCCAACAATGAATGTGAAGGATATCCAACAACCCACAATGATTGTGAAGGATATCCAACAACTACGTACGTATACATACATACATACATACCCACAATGAATGTGAAGGATATCCAACAACTACGTACGTATACATACATACATACATACATACATACATAAAAAACATAAGTCTGATAGCCAATTCTCCCAGCAAATTGCACCATCTTCTCCTTTCTCCTATGACGCTTGTTTCGCTGGAGTTTACCTTTGCTCACAGCCCTATAAAACACCTACAAAACAAACTAACAATCAAAATAAAAACAATACAAAACTAATAATAAAAACAGAAGTTTAAAAAAGAAAACTTACGTCGGTTAAGTATCCGGTGGCATAGGAAGCTCGCACGGCATTTCTTAATTGTGTTAGATCTTTGCCCAATTGCTGCTTCCGATCAGCATATTCCTCCATCTGATCAAGGTTAGGATACTCTAAGTCTGATAGCCAATTCTCCCAACAAATTGCACCATCTTCTCCTTTCTCCTATGACGCTTGTTTCGCTGGAGTTTACCTTTGCTCACAGCCCTATAAAACACCTACAAAACAAACTAACAATCAAAATAAAAACAATACAAAACTAATAATAAAAACAGAAGTTTAAAAAAGAAAACTTACATCGGTTAAGTATCCGGTGGCATAGGAAGCTCGCACGGCATTTCTTAATTGTGTTAGATCTTTGCCCAATTGCTGCTTCCGATCAGCATATTCCTCCATCTGATCAAGGTTAGGATACTCTTGCAACAGGGTATCCAACCCAGCAAGCTGAGGGTACAATCGAAGAACATCTTCTTCAACCTTCTTCCTCGATCCCTCATCATCCACAAAGGTGAATGACGTTTGCGCAAGCCGACCATCAACATCAAGCAATCCGATTCCATGTTCTATGCAATTGTACCAAGAAAATTAAAAAAAAAACAGGTGAATATTTATTGAACTCCGTGTTCCTAAACAAATACATGAAATATGGAACCCATAAATATGGAACCCAGTAACCACTTATCAAATACATGAAAACCGAGAAATCAAACCAATAAGTAGTTAAACAAACCTTGTTACAATTGGACAGAACAATCAAGGTCAAGTCGACTTGTGCCAGTGAGTTCTTCATCAGTTGGCTGGAGACTTCTCTCCTATTACCAAAAAAAGAAAAAAAATTGTATAACGAAAGACATACTGTAATTTGTATAACGAAAATAATGGCTGAGACTATAAAACAACCAACTATAACATACATATATATATATATATAAACAAAACAACAAACAATCACAATAAACATTTTTCACCCTTGGAAGTGTCACGTCCTCTAATGGTTGCGAATTGCAATGATAATATTTTAATTTATGGTGTTGATATTTTAATGAAATGGTAACTGGTTTGAACATTTTACTATAGACCTATTTGAATAACGGTGAATGTTATCTTTTTGGGCTGAATGTTATCTTTTTAGAATTACTTTCGATAAACCAGAGTGGGACTGGGACTGGGACTGGGACTGTTTCTCTTCACAGATGTATTTCACTTTATGGATGTATTTGTATTCACCTAAATGAAGTACGGATATCAAAGTTCATGGAAAAAAAAGGATATATATATATGATAAATTCGGTTCAATTTAAGAGAATGGGTATTTAAGTAAATATCAAAAAAAAATTATTATTAATTTTGAATGTGTATTTCTGGTTTTATTTTTTTAGGAATATATATCAGTGAAATTAAAATCTATAATTAAATGAAACTGAAATCCAGAAAACTTGAAAAAAACTTGAAATTAAAATCTATAATTAGGAATATACATCAGTGAAATTAAAATCTATAATTAAATAATAGGTGTCGAAGAAAAAAAACTTGAAATCCAGAAATAATTAAAAATTAAAAAACAAGTTAAAATAGAAATAGAGAAGATAATACACGGTTAAAGAGGCAAAAAAAAAAATACAATCTTACTACGTATCTAAAATCTGAACAATAATAGATGTCGGTGAAAAAAAAATAAACTTGATATAAACTATTAATACATAAGACTTAAAACAAACAAACAAAAAAAAAAAAAAAAAAGCAACAAAAGATTTGAACTATTAATACATCTTCAAACACAATAAAGTCCACAAATAATGGTACATAAGGCTAAAAACAAACCTCGTATAGTTGTATATACAGGCTGAAAATTTGTTTTTGTGGGAGGTGGACTGATCTTTGGTTTGCTGTGCCTCTTTGCTGGCTCTGCTTGCTTTTGTGGGCGTTTATTCTTTGCGTTTTTTTCTTTTCTGCTGCTGCGTGTTTGTCTGGTAGTTTTGGGGGTTTTGTTTTGGTGGCTTGGGTTTCTTTGGTTTTGGCTTGGCTGTTAGTGGGCTCTGTCTTGCCCGCTGTTCCCCTCCCCTGTCTTGTTTTTGCTCTTGCTTGCCATCTGGCTTTAATAAATCCTTTTTTCCAGTTGTTAATGAAATCAAAGAAAATATCAGAGGTCGAAAACGAACAAAATACAACCTTGAAATCTAAAGCCCAACATTTTTGTATAAACAATACTATAAGCTCAACAAAAATAATAAACTATACACAGATCTGAAAAAGAACACATGAAGATAGACTTTGAAATCTAGAGAAACCTAAAATCTGATATATAATTGTGATTTACAAAACTCTGTTATATCTTACTTCTTGTTAAGACTTTTATCAAACACGTATCATTTTCTATCAAACACTTTCAGCTTTATCAAAACAAGCGATTATATTAAATCTGATGTAGAGAGAAAATAATAGATGGTTGAAAAAAAAAAAATCAATCTTGAAACGTAAAATCGAAAAAAGAGAAGACTGAGTTGGGAACAGAGCAAGAGAGAAGTTTCAGATTTGTTTGGTTGAGAGATAGATTACTGAAGCTACTGTAGTGTGGTATATTTATACTACTCAAACTAGGGTTAGGTCAAAATAACTCTCTCTTTACTCATTCAATCGATCTGCATGTTATGGCCTCCAAGACTGTGGACTGTGGACAGCTAGTATTAGTACATAGTACCACAGAGATTCTGACTTAGCTTTGACTGAAACTGAAGGGTGTGTTTGATGAGTGTGAGAGGGGAAGTCGGTGAAAATCGGAGAGTAGTTGAGAGCAGTTATTTATTATCATTAATTTGTCATGACCGACCACAAGGTCCACAACACTCTTCACGGTATTGTTCTAGTGTTTTCGATAATATTTAATTTTATATATTTTATATATTTTGTTTTGATAACAATTTTTTAAAATAAAATTATGTATTTTAATATCATAAAAATGTAGAAATTAGATCCTATATATTTTGATTTAACGAATAAAAGATATTTATTGTCTTTGGGAAGAAAATTAACAAATGTTGCACAACTGTGTAAAATAAAATAAAATAAACAACAAAAGTTTATTAAATAACAATTATTTTCATAAAAGAAAGTTATGTATTAAAATAAAGGACAAGGATCCTCTCCTAACCTCACCTCATCCTCACCTCACTTAATCTTATGACACATAAGCATTGCAATGAATGAATGGTTAAGATGTGATTGACACTTTATTACTAACCAATCACATGCTTTAAAAAGGTGAGGAAAAGGTGAGGATGAATTAAGGTGAGGAGAGGAAGATTTTTGAGTTGAAGATTTTTTTTTTTTATATATTTGAGTCAAAGATTTTGAGCGGTACGGTAGATATTATAAGGTACAGTCAACATATACAAGTACAAATATACAATATTTTGGTACAATCAACATATACAAGTACAAATATACAATATTTTAGTGTGTTTTTTTTAGTTAAAAACTTATTAATTATTTATGGGGAGTTTCAATAATTTATTTGGTCTAAACAATTATCCGGATCTTAATTTTTGGGAAATATAGATGACTTATTCATTATTAATGTGGCACCTACGAATCTCTACCAACTTCTCTCTACTTCATCTCTCTAGATTTTTCTCTCAACCAAACCCTTCTTTCACCGCCTTAATCCGTCGCCGGTTTCTTGCTGTGGTAGCGGGAGCCGATGGCGATGTCGCCCCTCCGGCCGATCTCCTTCCTCAAGTTAAGTCTTCCCGGTCCGATCGATGCCTTCTGCGACTACTACGACGGCCCTGGTTTCGTCTGGCCGACCCTCTCGCGCCACCGGGCGGGTCCTTTTCTTCCAGCCGATGCCGGCAGCGGTTAGATCGGTCGACCCGCTCGAATCCGGCCAGATCTAGAGTGTTTCTTCGGTGTGCATTGCGACAGCGGCCCTGTAGTTTCGTACGGCCCGATCCTCTCCGCCGGAGCACTTGCCAACAGCCAAAGGAGTCTTCCTCCTCTGATCGGTGGTGGGCTCAGTCGGTTGCTTTAGTCCTCTTTGTGAGGTCGTTTAGTTTTTTTAGTTGCTTTTCGGCGGAGGGCTACGGATCTTGGTGGGGGTTTGCTTGGATAGGTGGCGCGGGGTCTCGATCGGCATCCAGCGGCGTCCTGGTGGGTCTTCTCCGTCGGCCTGGGTGTCCCTCCTCCAGATTGGCTTTAGTCCGTTTGTTTGGGTTTTTGTGTTTGTATAGTTTGGTTTTCCTAGTTGTAATCCCACCTTTGTGTGTGGGTTTTTTCTCCCGGTTGTGGGACTCTCGTCTGGCTGAGCTCGTGTGTCTATTGCTATGGAGTCCCAGTTGATTGTAAACATGTTGTTCATGTTTCTACCCTGGAACTGGTTTTCCAGGTGTTGTAAGCCTTTGGCTTATTTCCATCCCAAAAAAAAAAAAAAAAAAAAAAAGTGGCATCTACCATCACTTGCATTTATGTTAATAATAATGATAATATTTAGTAGTGATGGGGTTTTAAATAATACACATAAATGCTTTTGAATTGAACTACTGAAGTCACTTGCATTTATACTCCATTATTAATTATTAGTATTATCATTATTATTATTTTGATATTTTATTGTTATTGTTAGAATATTTAACACAGGAATATATGTTTTGCTATTATAATTCTTCTACATAATGCGTATGTTTTTTATATACATTGTAATGTGGTATATTGTTATTAATATAACATGGTTTAAATCTAACTCAATTTAATAAAGTTGTTTCTATGTTAGTGTAATACTTAATAGATGAAGGGTTTTAATGGGATGAATTTTTATTATTTTTTTAATGAATAAAATTATTTACAAATTGAATAAAGTTACAAATTAGGGTTTGAACAAGATTAGGAGATGCGATGAATTTTATAAATTCAAAATGCTCTTAAAATTTATAATTTATAAATTTTGAAATTATATATATATGAAAAAAAAAAATGGATCTCCTTCATAATGTAATATATTTTAAAAACATAGTTTAGATTTTAAAGCTTTAAAAAGTTTATCATACGGCACAATTACATTAGGTGCTCTCAACGATTTAAAAACTAACCAAACCAATGTGGAAATGGAAAGTGAGTAGTCAAATTGTATTTTGTTTTTTTATTTTTTGAAATCTCAGCATCTCTCTCTTAAGTAATTAAATTAATAATAATAATAAATAAATAAAATAAAATAAAATAAAAAGCACACACTCTTTTAAGACATTTATGTATACCAAGAAAATCTTGTATAATCTTTTACGATTTTAATATTTTAAATTTTGTTTTTACATTTTCAATATTAAATGGACTATATGATTGAATACTTTGACAAATCCACACTAGATTTTTAAATTTTACTAGATAAATCATGACGGCTTAAAATTGCATTAACCAATCAATCTTAAATACTTTAATATTTTTAAATTACAAATGTGTAAATGAATTAATGAGATTGTGATATATCAAATATCATTATTAACGAAATTTATAAACTAACAAGATAAATAGATCTTATCAGGTACCTGGAAATTTAATGGGTTATGTTTGATTTCAATTTATGACACAATAAACTTAATGAATTGTATTTAAAATAATTTTATTTATCTTTTATTTATTTAAAAATTAATTTGATATAATTTTATTTTAACCTTTCACAAAAGATAATTATTTTTTATCCAATCTCATATCATACCACACAAGAGACATTATTTTAGTCACCAAACATATCACAATACTAATTTAATCAAATCCTATTGAATCAAATAAAAATAGTCAAATTCTATCGGTTTACCAAATGTGCCAAGGACCAATCCATAACAATATGTTGGTCGATTTTTGTTATTGCAAAACAACAATGAACTTTTTTAAAAATCTTTTAGAAAATCTTTTGACCAGATGAATAGTTTTAGAAAATCTTTTGACTAGATTCCAATTATATTTCCTTGAGACCTAATCTGTAAAGAGTAATACTAAACATCTCACCTACAATCCCACCATTTCCATCCCAACACATGTAGTAACTAATTTATCATTTGATGAGTGGATACACGTTAATTGTTACTTATCTATAAAACTAAGCATAGATATTCGCGTGTGGGGGAGAAAAGGTGACATATCATGAGTCATGAAGAACAAATAGACATGTTACCATTTTTAAGGGATCTGAAATGCCCACCAATCTATTTAATCTCATAAACATCACCTACCCAACTCATCCATCTAAATTAAACTAAATTAAATAAAAATTAAAAAAACATTAATTAATAAGACAAACAAGTCCTCAAACTTCATTTCATATAAAACAGAAAATTGAGTAAATATAGCCCAAAATATATAAAGCAATAAAACAGTGGTATTAATTTTCCAAAAATCCCCATTTTAAATTTTAATAGCCTAAAATAGAATAATCCAGTTAAAAAAGATTTTATTTTATAATTGTAGACGGTAAATTCCAACCTAGTTGAGATGTATTTTAACTCAATCTTACAATGGGTCGAATCGAATAAGTATCGAATGGTAAATGAGTCAAGTCAACTAACTCAAAACCACTCACTAATTTAATAGGTAACTTGAAACCGATCTATTTAACCCATTATATATATTTATATATATTAGTAATTAATAATTTAAATTGTAAAAATAAGAAAGATAATTATAAAATATTTGAATACTTATAACACAAATATAAACAAACATATTATAATGCAATAATAACTCATATAAAATTAAATTAAATTGGAAATAAATGCTCGTCAGTCCATCTAATGTATGATAAAAATTGACTTTAATCATAATAAATTGATTATTAAAAAAAATTATTAATCACGTATACGAGCATACATAAAAATATGTCAAAAGTTGATACAAGAATTGAGGATGTTGACAAAACTAAGAAAGAAATATGAATTCTATCTTAACTTTAAAGAAAAAAATAGAAATAGAAAAAAAAAATGAATAAATAAAATTGTTTCAATTTATTTTATTGTTATTTTGGTCTTGGATACGAACCTCTTTGTCTCCATTTTATTTTATAGACATAGGCCGTAGGTTAGTCGTTTTGATATAGTCCCATGATACAGAATGTTTAGATTACTCTTGATTGTTCTTGATCTCGTGGCATGGGTGTTTGTCTTTTTTTTTTTTTTTTTTTTTTGACCTATTATAATATGTCGGAACTAGGTGAGACTCGAACCCATAACTTTTTGGATGTAGATATGAGAGGATTACTACTAAACCAATCTCGTCTTGATACGGACATATACAACTCTACCCTTTATTTTGTAAACAAACTTGTTGTTCAGATTGTTGTATATAGTTGGATTTTAGACTAATTATCCATGTTGCTGTATCAATTGGTTCGATTAACGTAAATAATTATTTAGGTTATGAGTTTGAACCAAAATCATGTACCGAAATGTTTGAAGTGGATTTTCTTTTCTTCATTCAACATTTGAGATAAGAGACATGTTATACATAGGGGTGTGCATTTTCGGTTTGGTTTTGACTAACGTTCAATGTCAAATAAAACCAATATGGATATGTTTGGCTATATTTCAATCCAAACCAAACCAATGTGATTTTCCAAACCGATTCAAACCAAAAAAGGTCGGATTGGTTTGGATAGGTTTATCAGTTTAGATTTAAACTCAGAATCATTTTTTTTTTTTTTTTTGTATTATATTATATAAAAATTTAAATAAAAAATCATAACAGAAAATAGTAATTATATATATATATATATAAAGGAAGTAAATAAACTATAAAAAATCATAACAGAAAATAGTAATTATATATATATATATATATATATATATATATATATATAAAGGAAGTAAATAAACTATAAAAAGCATAAAGTAATCGGTAAAAACAATAAAACCTAGATTAAAACATAGGTGAATTTTATACTTTTAGTTTTACTTTCTAAAATATTTGTTTTGGTTTGGATTGGTGAATTATTTCAAGCAACCTCAAACCGAACCACATTTAATCAACCACCCATTTTTTTATATTTATATTTATAATCAAACCAACCCAAACTCTATGGGTTGGATTAATCGGTTTAATTCGGTTTGACGGTTTTTTACACACCTCCAGTTATACATGATCCGGTCTTGTTTCGATACTACTTACAACTATTCAATATTCATATCCAATCACGACTACATTTAGACAGAAAAAAATTTATATGGATTTATACACTGATCACATTCACGCATGGAGGAAACTAAGATCTCATCCTCGTATATGAGGAAATCGGTCCTCTACCAGCACGGAGGATCCACCGCCCATGGAGGGTTTTGTTTTTTTTTTACCATTTTTGTAATTCTTGAAACATTCAACTTATTTAAACTTTAAAAAAAAATACACAAGCAAGATAATCATATGTTAAGGCGATAAGTAGGAATTGCCAAAAGATGTTTGGCCCTGCTGATGACAAGACCAAAGTGCTCTGCCATGTCCAATTCAGTTGAAACTAGACCTGGCACGGTTCCGGTTCGAACCGCCGGAACCGGAACCGGAAAAACCGGAACCGGAACCGGATTTCCGGTTCCGGTTCAAGAACCGGAACCTGAACCGGTTGGACCGGTTCCGGTTCCGGTTCGTTAGTTGGTTCGAACCGGCGGTTCGAACCGGATTGGAACCGGCGGTTCCGGTTCCGGTTCGAACCGCCGGTTCACACAATTTTTTTTTTTTTTTTTTTTTTTTTTTTTTCTCTATAATACCACCCCCCCTTTCATTTTTCCTCACACCAATTTTTTCTCAATTCTCTAATTCTAATTTCTCTCCAACACTCTCAAAAAAAAATTTGCCTCAAAAAAAAAAAAATTGCGGTAAAAAAATTTGTATATATGCCTTAAACTTTGAAAGGCCATAACTTTGTGCTCGGATGTCCGAATTGGGTGATTTTTTTTTTGAAATCGCATAGAATGATGCAAGGAATCCAATGGGAGCAAGTCCAGAGGGCTTGTGCCCACTTTTCGAGCCCCAAAAACCCCTTTTTCATCAAAAAAAAGTGTTTTTAAGTGTCGTGTTTATTTCGAACCTTGTTTAAACCTAGTAAGAAACTTTTCCCTCTCGATCCGACACCACACCCGTGCCCGTCTTGGTCCGGAGAATTACTTTAAAGTCAGGCCTCGTGTAAATGGACACGTTTTAAAATAAATCTTTATACTACTTATAGTTTTTGTTTCAATTATTATACTAGAATTGAATGTGGCTTCATTGGTTAGGGTGTTATCATGGTTGTTTTGCAACCATGGTTCAACAACCCATAAGAACCCATTTTTCTTTTTCTTTTTCTTTTGTCATTTGTAATTTTATTTTATAATTTAATTTTGTAATTTTTCATTTATATATTTATTTTATTAGAGAAGTCTTTTTTTGTTTGTAAAAAAAAAAAAAAAAAAAAAAAAAAAAAAAAAAAAAAAAAAAAAAAAAAATCCGGTTCAAAACCGGCGGTTCCTGTGGAACCGGAACCGGAACCGAACCGGAACCGTGTCACCTCTAGTTGAAACCATCCCACCAGGAAGCTCCCAATCGAAGCAATGCATAAGTTGTGCTAGCACTAACCTGACTACAGTGAGACCCAATTGCATTCCAGGGCAGCTTCTGCGGCCTGAACCGAAAGGGATGAGCTCAAAATCGTGTCCAAGAAGATCAATATTACTTCCCATAAATCTTTCAGGATAAAACTTGTCAGGATTATTCCAGGCATTTGTATCTCTTCCAATCGCAAACGTGTTAATGAAAATACGTGATTTTTCCGGAATATGGAAACCGTTAACAGTGCAGTCTTTCCTAGATTCATGGACTAAGAGTGGAGCCACAGGATGAATCCTGAAAGTTTCCTTAATAACCATGTCCAAGTATTTCAAGTTATGCAAATCCGATTCTTCAACCATTCTGTCTTTTCCAACAACATTTTCGATTTCGTTTTGTACTTTCTTCATTACTCTTGGATGCTTCATGAGTTCTGAGAGTGTCCATTCAATACTTGCTGCTGAAGTGTCCATTGCAGCTGCAAGCATATCCTGATAACAACAACAACAACAACAACAACAAAAAAATCACATTCAATACAATTACCAAACTAAAATATTTGCGAATTGGATTTACATTTCTGCATAATTCTTACCAAGAGTATGGCTTTGATATTATCTCGCTCCATACCATACTCAGTTTGATCTTCTGATCCCATGAGGCTCAGCATGAGATCAACAAAGTCTTTGGTTCTGTTTTCATCCCGGGCTTGAACATGTTCATCAATGACCTTCTCCAAAAATTCATCAAACACCTTGGCAGTAGTCTTCATGCGCTTTGTCAGACCCTGAAGATCAAGTGAAGCAATTTGAGGAATGTAATCAGCCAAGTTAAAAGCTGCTGCTAATTCCATAATTTCTTCAATCATAGCTTTAAAGCCTCTCTTATCAAACTCATTGTCCATATATTTCTTCCCAAACACCATTCTACAAGTCATATCTGCATTGAGAGATCCAACTTTGGCACTTATATCAACAACAGTACCCGAAGCCTCTTTCACGAACTCAATCAAAAGATCAAGCTCTTCGTTTCTGATAGACATGAAAGAATTGATCTTGACATTGCTAAGCAGTTCTAGAGTACACATTTTTCGGACGTTTCGCCAGTAAGACCCGTATGGAGCCATGACCATGTTCTTTTGGTTATAAGAAATGTACCTGGAAGCCTCAAGAGGTGGTCTGCTAGCAAAAACAAGATCATGGGTTCTCAAGAACTGCTCGGCCGCTTGTGGCGATGAAACAACAATACTAGGCTTCAATCCCAAGCGTAAGTGCATGATGGAGCCATATTTTTGGGCAAGTTTATGGAGATCTCTGTGAGGATATTTTCCCAACAAATGAAGACATCCAAAAATTGGAAACCCTCTTGGACCAGGAGGTAATCTCTTAGCTTTTGCATTTCTTTTCCACAAAAATGCTTGAAACAAGAAGAGAAATGAAACAACTCCAAGTGTGGTCCATGTCCAAGACATGATCATGATGATTCTAAGACAGAGATATTTGGTATTAGCTAGTGCTTGTCCTTATATATATCAGAGAAGGATTCAAGTCTTAAATGACATCAGAACAGGCCGCCATTTTCGAAGACACTGAAAAAACCTAAGATAAGCATAGAATATTAGAATTCTACCAAGTAACATCATCCTGATTGAATTTCAAATATGGTTGGTATTTGGTACACTCCTTGACTATGAAATTCACATCTGTCAATGAGGCTGCACAATTATTTAACCCACAAGATGTTTGACCTTGGAAGTTAACAGAGCAAAGTGCTCTGTCATGTCCAATTCACCTGGCAACACACTATCAGGTAACAATGCATCAATCGTGCTAGCATCAGGAAAAACAAGAACAAATGTAGAATCATCGGAATGACAACACAACATATATTATAAACAAATGTCAACAGACATGGAAACATTCATGACAACAACCCAAAATATGAATATATATATATTTATAATGAACTCAAATATATATAGTTCCTTAGTTGACACAACTTTCAATTGACTAGACTAGAAGTTCAATTTTGTGCTCTTCAACTCAAAGCAGAAAAACTTACCAAATCCAATCAATTCTAAGAGTGTTTTTTACTTGGTCAAACAATTCTATTGTAAAATCACCTAACTGAATCGGAGGGCAGAGTGCACAAATTTAGAATCTATATAACAAAAATTACTAACCCTACTCGATGGTGGCAACTGGCAGCGACCGGCGACGGAAAGTGTGATTTTTCAACGACAGCGAGAGGCGAGCAGAGCGTGAATTGAACAAAGAGAGGAGGCGTGAGCTGAAAGTCGTTTCCACGAAGATCAATATGTCATGCCCTAAGCATTTTAATTGGATTGTTGATATATTTTGGGTTAATTTTGCAAGTTTGAAGGTTGCTGGAAAATAGAATGAAGAACAGATTTGAAGAACATTGAAGAAGGATTGAAGATAATTGAGACTTGAGATGAGAGAGAAATTAGTTAGGAAAATATTGTTTTATTGATTGATTTCAAATGCTGTTACAGACTCTGAATATAAAGGAAATTGCGAGTAAATGTAAAAAGGACGAAATAATTCCCTACAACTTACTTATACTAACTAGGATAGGACCATATAGGAAATGATTCCTTACATTAAGACACACAGTATTTATTATGGACTCACACTAAATCCCTAATTTTATCCTTAAATTTCCCAATTATTAAATTTCCTTTCTCTTGAAAACATCCTTGTGCTCAAGAATGGAAGCTTGGTATCAGTCTTTCTAGTATCAGTTCGAACTGATATAAAATATATCAATTCATTACATGTGGACAATTGGATTTAAAAGATACTTTGACAAGTGCATACAGCCAAGTCATGAACTGATATATCTTTTGTCAGTTCGAACTGACAATAGAAAAATTAAACTTGGTATAGTGGCCCAATTTGCTAAGGAACTGAAATGGAAAATTAATTGCAAGAAAGGCTCAATTGTCCAAAGAACTAAAATGGGAGACCAATTGCAATAGTGGCCCAAATTTGTTGGTGGCCCAAATCGCCAAAAGCTGAAAGAATTGATAATTGTAAATACAGCCCAATCGGCCAATTTGTGTGTCTGACCCGATTCGCCAAATGGTGATCCAACTAGCCCAATTTTGGAAGCACCAAAACGGCACTGTTTTGATATACCTTGTTTCCTTTCTCTTCTTTTAAGCGCAACTTGACCAAAAATCCCCAAATGTCACTTTCTGAAATCCCTAGTTCTTGTTGGGGTTTTTGCTCTAAAACTTATAATTTATAAATGTGAATGTAATCTATAACTAAGTATATGAGTGTCATATACAGAGGTATTCAGTTTGAGATGAGTAATCAAAAAAGTCCGTAGATAGCAAATAGAGTTGGATACTTTATTTGCAGTTAATCTACAGCTGCGGTCCATTCCGTAATATACGATGGTCTTAACCTAGACTATTCATATAGTGATATGATAATGGAGGCACCTTATATGATGTGATCATATAAGACTGGGCCATGATCTATATGAATCTCTCACTAAGATCCGTTACAAGATGAGATTCATATATATCAAAAAATGATGGCTATATATGGGCGATCTTAATCTTGAGTGTCTTATCGACTCCTTTAGGTTAGATTGTGGTTTTTGATATACCATGGGTAAGATCGGAGTTGCATTCCTGGTCAATAATTTCGTTTGTACACAATATCCACTCCTTCTTGCTAGAAGTAGATAGTAATTTCCTTAAGGGTTGATTTGGGGTTTGAACAATATGAGCGCTCTCCTAATTCCGTAAGGAATGTAGGATTTATTGTTCATTAGAGAATCAATGGTACTTAATGAAAAGACACAATTAGAGGGGTATAACGGACATTATGACCCAGTTCTAATTATGAACTACTTGTGGAGGATCATACCATATGCAATAGTTGTATCGATGAACAATTGTAATTTTGGTTTGTGTAATACATCTACAGTTGGGAGAGTGCAACTTCAGGTTTTTAGTGGAATAACTCTGAGGTTAATAATCATGAAATATTAATTAAAGAGTTTAATTAATTAATTCTAAGTATTATTGGAGCTCAAAACTGTGGGTCCATTAGGTCCCCTTGCTAGCCTGATTGATTAAAGGTAACAAGGGTTGCGGTTAATTAATTGAATTGTCCAATTAATTGTGTTACGAAAGTGATATGTATTTATTCAGGGATTAATTGAATAATGAGATTATTTAATTAATATATTAATAATTAAATAAATTAAATAATTAGATTATTTAATTAATGAATTAATAATTACGAATTATGAATTAATTATTAAATGGAGGTTGCATGTTCAAATCATAACTGAGACATAAAATAATTAGATTATTTTATATAGTATTTAAGTTTAAATCAACTAGGGTTATGTGGAAGTTAAAGCTTGTTTGGTTGGGTTTTTGAAAAATCTCTATTAGTAAAATATCTACTTGTAGTAGATCTATTATAAATAGAGTTTCTGAAAAAAAAAAAAAAAAAAAAAAATCATAGATGTTTGGTTAGTAGACTTTAAAAAAAAAGGTTTATTTGGAGAAGTACCTCCTCATCAGCTTTTACCCAGTAGATGTTTAAACACTGCTAGCCTCTACTCAATTTAAAATAGACAATTTCAAAAGCCCAACCAAACAACTATAAAAAACTCAAATAGACGTTGATAGACATTTTGAGCCAGTAGAAAGCTCAATCAAACAAGCACTTAGAATCTTACTCTACCTAGGACACTTAAATACTAATTATCTTTTAAATATATAGAGATATATTTGGAAAGAGATAATGATCTAGTTTGAAAAATATATAAAGATATATTTAATATAACTAGATATTATATATATCAGTAATTTAATTTTTAAACGTAATTTGTGTCAGATACAAACAACACGCAAAAAGAAAAAAAGTAAAGGGTTTGCGGCCGCTTAAAAAAAAAAAAAAAAAAAAACAAAAGAGTTTTTTTTTTTTTTTTTCTCTTGTTCTTCACAAATAGGCCGGGGTGGCGGTACTCCATTTCCAAGACTTTAGACATCAAATGCGCGTTTACTAATCATGAATGAATGGAATTTGAATTAAGTTCCATTAAAAAGGGAATTGAGAGGAATTTGAATCAAGTTACTAAATTATATTCTAGTGTTTACTAACAATTTAGGAATCGGAAACATAATCAAATTTATTCAATTTCTAATGTTTACTTAAACTAAGGAATCGGAATAATATATAAATGATTACAAAAATACCCTTGTGTATAAAACATGATGAAATATATATATATATATATATATATATATATACATAATTTATTATGAAAAAAAAAATATTTTTTATATTACTCATAACACTATAAATATAATAATTAACATCTTTATATTGTAATATTTGAACTAATTAGATAAAGAACTATTGAGATGAATTGATTAAAAAAAACGAAGCTGCAACCATATATATAAGAGATATGAATATGCCATAGTTATTATTAATATTTTTTTGAAAAATGCTGTAATTATTTTTAGTTCATAAATTGTATTATAATATGTATATAAAAAGATGAATTTTTTATAAATCACACGGCTAGAATAATATAAATTATTAATTATGTAATCCAATATTAAGATTAAAAAAAAAAAAAAGTAAACCAATATGATTTACGTAAATTAAAAACAAAAGTCAATAATCATGAAGAAAACGGTTACTTTTTTTTTTTAAGTGAGGATATTTTAGTAAATAAATCATGAATTCATTTTTCAATTAAAAAATGGAACTTGATTCCTAGGGTGTGTGGGAGGAATCAAGTTCCCTTTCTATCAGGAACTTAACTCCGATTTATGAGTAGGGTCCATGGAATTTAATTCCCTAAAAATTTAGTAAACAATGGAATTTAAAAATCAGGAACTTAATTCCCTTTCCTAAGTAGGATTCCTGATTAGTAAACACGCCACAAGTAAAATTACCTTTTGTTGCAGACACAATTTTATTAAATGCTCTCTCTCTCTCTCTCTCTCTCTTTCTCACAAATTTTCACCAAACAAAATTGATTAATATTTTTACTCTACTGGTCTACTCTATATAAATGGATCTTCCAATAATCCAACCACAGTATTTATTAATAGTACTTAATGCTACATATTATATCTAAAATCCCATCTTTTTCATCCTAATACATACGACACTTGAAATGTCAAATGGTAAGTTGATACATGTGGTAAGTGAGATAAAGTATCATTAATGTGTATCCACTAATAATTTGACACTTCATATGCCACTTGTTGGGTTGAAAAGTTGGGATTTTAGGTAAGATGTTTAGCATTATTCTTTTATTAACTTTATTTAACTACCATCTTTAATGAATTTTCAAAAATAAAAAATAAACCTAAACAAACAAGCGTTGATAAAATAATGTGTATAATTATATATAAATAAGTTATTAATTTATTACATACTAATGGTTAATGTTGCATGAATATATACATTCCACACTAAATTTGTCTTTTAATTTAATGAATTACAATTTGAGGATGATTTTTCTTTTAACCTCAGTGATGTTGGTTCTGGATTTAATATCTTGCTCTATTTCATATATATATATATATATATATGATCACATTTAACTCACGTTTAACTAATGAAATATATAGTTTCCCCTTTCAAGGTCATTATGATTTCAGTACTTTTATTATTTAAGCCTTACCAAGGGGCGTAAAGATCAAAATTGAATCAACTTGACTCGAATTAAGATTGCATGTTTGAATTTATATATTATACATAATTTTGAAAAGCTTAGCATTACTTATAGAATTTTATATATTTTATATATTTTGTTTTGATAAAAATTTTTAAAAATAAAATCATATCTTTTAATAGCATAAAAATTTGAAAATTGGATTCCGTGTGTTTTTTGACAACAATAAAAAATATTTATTTTCTTTGGGAAGAAAATTAACGAATATTGTGCAATTGTGTAAAAAGAAAAAATAATAAAAAAAAATACAAAGACAAACCAATGGACCCTTGCCAATGTGGTGTGACCCTCCATAGAGATCCTCCACCACCAAGGTTCAATCCCTATGGCATGCATGGATTTGTGCAAATTTTCCAAGTCCCACCAATGTCCAATTGTGTGGGTGTTGTTCCACCTATGTGTGGTCTCTCTCTCCCCGTAAGTGGGAGCTGCGGTCCGGGCTGTGCTTGCAGAGTCTAATTTCATTGGTCTCGGCAGTTGTTGTATAACCATCAAAAAAAAAAAAAAAAAGGAAGAACAAAAGTTTACAAAATAAAAACTAATTTTATAAAAGAAAGCCATGCATTAAAATAGATATCATAAGCATCAGAAATTCTATTATCAGTTCGAATTGACAAAAGTTATATCAGTTTCTTGTATGTGGGCCACTGGATTTAAATACTTTGACTGATTGGCTGTATGCACTTGTCAGTCAAAGTATTTAAATCCAGTGGCCCACATACAAGGAAATGATATAACTTTTTGTCAGTTCTAACTGATAATAGAAAGACTGTCATAAGCATATATTTGAATCAAATAATTTTATTTTATTTTTTTTGAAATATTTGGGTCAAAAATTTTGAATGGTGCGGTTAAATGTTAATATTATATGGTATAGTCAATAAATATCGTACAATGTTTTATTTTTCATTTTCTTAACATTTTTTTTGTTAAGGGCTTAAAGCAATTAGTTTGCTCTTATGTTATTGGCTCACCTGGTACGGTTAAAAATGCTTTAAACGAAAATCTTAACTCTATAAAATGAAGTCATTTAAATATTCCTTTATTACTTTTTTACTATCTATTTTTCTTTTAAAACGTTAAAAATGAGCAACCAATAATATACACAGGTTCGAAGTTTTTAGAGATTTGAGAGTTAATGACCTGATTTTTAAAATAAAAAGTTACGATAATAAAACGACTTTTTTTTTTTATATAGATATTATTATGGTAAGTGTATTACAAAACCAAACTAAAAAGTCACTTACTTTTTGGAATCAAATTGATTCTTAGTTTAAGATCATACCACCAAGTATAACAGAATACAATTATATGGGTTGTAATTTATTATTTTTTAAAAAATAGGGTCGATACGGTTTTGATTAATGTTTCGTGGTCTTGATAGTTTGATCAATAAAATTATGAAAACTTTGATCATGAGTTTACATTATTGATTCTGAGTCACAATTTACTCATTAGAGTGCAGGTGTGAGAAGTTTTTACTCCTTTGGTGTAAGTAGCTATCTCTTTTGTTTGTAGGAGCCAATATTCGAACAATGCTCATCATTACGATGCTTGATTTATGTAAATCTCGACAGACTCCTAACCTTAATGTCATTAAAAAAAAAAAAAAAAAAAAAAGTTTTACATATTTGTAGGAGGAAGGTATATATTAGAAACTTGTCAAATAAAGTGTAAGATACAAGTGTGAGGGGCTTGGTGCTAGCTAATATCTCTGTAACAGAGAGATGCAATTAGCAGAGCTTTAATGCAGACTAGGTGAGGTTGAGGCCCAACTTCCAAATATCAGTCCAATTCTACTCTATACAAAGTTGAATAAAAATGGGTCTTGGTTTGGGCCTATTGGATTCAATCTGGTCCAACTTCAATTAAGCCATGAAATGGAAGTCATAGAACTAGTCCAGCTGACTTGAGTTAGAAGAGCTGAAATACTTTGGATCATGTCTTTTTATACATGAGTCTTTCATTCAAAACAAATCCCCTTCACCTTAAAGGAATTGTTACGGATACAGATATCCTTAAGATAAAATGCCATGGGAAGAAGTCCAAAAAAGGTTTTGGATATTTAGAAACAAAAGCTTTTAATGAGGTAGGTGAAGCATAAACTCACAAGTTCATTTTTGCGTACTACTGAATAATCATCTTCTCTCTTTTCAACTACTTAGAGTCGGACGTATTCAAATAATGATTCATGTTTTCTTGTTTTTAATTAAAAAAGATATAAAAAAAAACATTTTATTTATTTTATGCTATACATTATAGAGCCAAATTTTTATTGCATTCATTCATATTTAATCTGGCTTAATTTTGTCCCACCTAACGAATTCTTCAAAATACATTTTGTCCCACCTAACATATAGCCAAATATGTTGTCTTGATTGTTACTGGAACATTGCATGAGAGAGATGTTCAGGAACTATTGGAGAAATGCCATCCTTTGGAATGTTTGACAGGTACAATAACTCCCAAATAATTTTTCTTTTGATTTTTTTTGTAGTTCATAAAAAATCTTTGTTAAACTTCTCTATTCTCCCTCAGCATTGCTACACTGGCAGTTGCTCAAAATATGCGAGAGCTTTACAGGCTGGTGCTTGTTGACACTCCACTGGGTCCATACTTTTCTGAATTTATTACATCAGAGGTTTTTTTTTTTTTTTGAACCAATCAGAAAATCCGATAGTGGCTTTTTTTTTTTTTAAACAGCGAATTTATTGATAAAAAGCCCCAAAAGGCAAACCAAACAAAATACAAACTTAAGAAAACCCCACGCACAACAACCAAAAGAGACAGATGACAACAAAACCAACAAAGCACAAAAATAAACAACCAGCCTACCCAGTGCAGACACCAGAACCACATCGACAAACCAAAAAAAAAAACCCAACAAAACACAAAGCCAAAACAGACCAGAAAAACAGAGTAAAAAATGCAGCAGCAAAACATCAAAGCACACTCCACACTACATCTTCACCATCCAAATCCACACCTCTCTTAGCTAAGCCATCCGCCAAAGTGATAAGAGGTTCTGGGAGCAAAACTGAAGATACCGATAAGCACAAAAGACAGGCCTTATGTATTGCCAAAAGATCTGCAGTAGGAACGTCCACTTTACCCACAAAAGCTGATTGTATTTCAAAAATTTTGTCTGGTCCTTAACTTTTATGTTGGTGCTGTATCTTAGTAATAATTTTGGCTAATTCTTTCTATTTGTGAAAATACCTTTGATCTCATCACCTGATTCCGAATTTTTTTTTTCTTTTTTTGGATTTGTTTTCCTTGTAGGACTTGGATGACATGAACATTGAAATAATGAGGAACACTCTCTACAGTCTACCTGGAAGACTTTTACAAGTTCTGTCATGTTAGTGTTAATTGTTACAATTAGAAGAAAGACATTTTCTCATCAAGTTCAATTGGAATTCATTTATTTAATTTTACAATAATAGAAATTGAGCGGAGCTACACGAGATCATGTCCAACCTTCTAGCTTTTGAGGCTGATAGAAGGGCTGTCAACATCACCATAAACAGGTGCTGTTTCTATAGATCAATTTGCTTTCACAAAATTCTCATATCTAGCTTTAATGGTTATTTGCTGTGAATCTTCGAGCATGTTCTGATGTCACTGATTCAATTCACCTTATGCAGCATTGGCACTGAGCTTACCTGAGATGATCGTCGGAAATTGTACTCCAATTTTGGTTTACCGTAAGCTCTTTACTCAAGCATGCTTATGTTTTGACTTTTGGTACTACTTGCTGCTTTGTTGTGTGTCTCTGACAATGGTTGCTTATGTAAAACAGTTATCCCTATGGCCATGAGGAACTTGCTATCTGTGAGGATATAGATCGGGTTTGGTTTCATTTTTAATACAATGTAGCTTTAAGTATGGTGTTTTTGGAGGGCTTTATGCCAGCTGCTCAATCGATTACATGCATAGGTCTATCTTTGCCTTACAGAAGTAACTGCAATTCTGGCCCTTACTCCTTGGCTTCTATTCTTTTGGTAAATTATGGTTTGGCCTTTGTTTCTCTTAAAAGACTTGAGAGTTGATCGTCAAATTTGTTTGGTTGAGTAAATAATGGAAATTAAATTGGTGTAAATGCAGTCAAATTTGTTTGGTTGAGTAAATAATGCAAGGTAAAGTGTTGTAAATGAAGTCAAATTTGATGGTTAAATAATGTAAGATAAAGTAGTGTAAATGCAGTCACTGCCAGTAAAATCAGAATAATTATATAAGTCATATAATATTAAAAATTCCTAATTACCAAATATATGGGTCTAAGTTAGCTTTAACTTTGTATCTACTCAAATTCACCCGATCCTTCTTCAGGTGGCCGATCTCTTCCTTCAACATTGATCCATTAAAATAAGTATAATATAGCATATTATAGTGATATTTGATCTTACATTCCTAATAATAATTTATATGTAACGAACATACAATTATTTTCAATTTAAAGTTATTATGAATTTTCAATGTCAAAATTTGTAAACTTCCAAAACTCCGATATACCCCTCAATTATTCTATTCAACTTGGGTGAACACAGTAGGATATTTAAACTGGACAATATGATTTTGACGCATAAATTTGGTTATTTATGTATGTTACAAATTTACAATAAAATACTATCTCACTTGTTATATGATTTAGACAATCAATCATTATTTAATAATTAATTGTCTAAATCATACATTAATAGATATTGCTACTATATTATTAATTACTAATCCTAATTTAATAATATAGTAGCAATAATAGTCACGAGTTGGCAAAATTGTATACCAGTAAATTATCGTGTTAATAAATTAACATTTTAACAAGTTGTTTGTGATAGTTATACTTAAATATCATTAATATTTCAATTTGTGATATTTCTATGTATTAAAATGTGACAAAGATAGTTTTTTCAAACTATCAGCATAAGTATTATCCATAATCTAACAATAAGTAAACAAATATTACATAATTAATATTGAGATAATATGACTTTGTTACAGTATAAATACCACATACATTAATAATCAACATTAAGTTGACACACACAGTATAATTTGTTTAGTATTATTGAATAATTACTTGTACAATTATAATAATATAACCCCAAAAAAATGCACAATTAAAATGGTATTAAAAAATAACCTTATATGGATTAATATCTAATTTTAACAATATAATGAATTATTTTATATATATTAAAATTAAGGTGTATACATATTCAAATGCTATTACTTTATACTAAACATGTTTTATTTTATATAAATCTAATTAGTAAATTACTGAAATTCTAATTCCTAGATGTAGAAAAGTGTTAATTATTTTATCTAATTTACTAATCAACAATGGCCATATATTGTATCTAAGGGTGCGTTTGGCACGGACATTGGACAGGACAAGGTGGGACGGGACAGGACGGGACAGGACATGTTGTTCTATATTGTGTTTGGAAGGCTTGGGACAGAACTGTGGACTGTACTGTTATGTGTTTGGTTTGGCTGGGACAGGACAGGACAGGACAAGAGGTTCAAATGACCAGAGTACCCATCTTATATATAAAACAACATATATTATAATATTGCAATTTAATATATAATAATATCAAATAATAATAATAATAATAATAATAATAATAATAATAATGTTTAATATATCATATATATATATATATATATGATATATTGAATATTATTATTATATTATATATAATAATATGTTTTTATATATTATATATTATTATATAATAATATAATATAATATATTATTAAATAATATATATAATAAATATAATATTATATATGTAATTATTATATAGGTGATATTTTTGTAATATTTTGAAATGGTGAGGGTAAAATTGTCTTTTCCAGACTTGTCCCGTGCATGGGACAAGTCTGGCCTAGGGTCTGAGGTGGGACAATTTTTGGTGAATCTTGTCCCATCTTGTCCCATCCCGTTCCGTCCTAAGCTATTGGCGCGCCAAACGCAGGACAAAAGAAAATAGTCCCGTCTTGTCCCGCGTACTAAACGCACCGTAATAGAACACGTTGACTCCAAATCAATCCATTGAATTTTTTGGACTAGACAATAGAGTAGTCATTATTAAGGGCGGCAAAAATTCTCGACCCGCCCCAAACTGGCGGGGCTCTGATCCGTTCGGGGCGGGTTTGGAGCGTTTAAAATGAGGCTTGGGTCGGGTTTGGATCAAACTTTTTTGACCCGGTTTTTCATCAGGTCAGGTATGGGTCAACCCCTTATGCCCCAACCCGCCCCGTTTGACCCAATATATATATATATATATATATATATATATATATATATATTAAAAAAATAAAAATATAAAGGGAAAGACAAATCTCTAATATCTTTATCTCTTTATCTAATCATATTTTATGTTTGAATTTAAAATTTATTAAACTTAGATGTTGTGTTCTATTAAATTTAAGTTTATGTAAGAATTTTAAGTGTATATTAAAATATTTTTATATGGTGTATGTTTGTATTTAAGTGTATATTTAAATTTCCAATAAAAAAGAAAAAAAATTGTATACATATATATTAATTTAATGTTAAAATTTAAGTCAATATCCTAAAAATTCAATCATATGGTAAAATAATTTGTATATTTAGTGGATTGTGATTTTTTTTTTTTTTTTTTTTTAAAGATAAAATGAATCGGGTCATTCGGGTTGGGTTTGAGGCACCCCTGACCCAATCGGATCAGGTTTAGGATGGAAATCGAAAACCCGTTCGGGTCACGGGTCAGGTTTAGGACAACTAGTAAAAAACAGGTTTCGGGTTTCAGGCGAATTGATCCGATCCCGATTCGACCCATTGCCACCCCTAGTCATTATTGAACAAGAGTAGGTATAATGAGGGTAGGTGAGGTAGGTATATATTTTAGGGTAAATTGCAATAACATACCCTCACATTTTACCATACCATTGCCATATTGAACTTTTGGCTAAATTACAGCAAAATACCCTTGACCTATTTGACCACAGTTGGCTTTAACGGTGGTCTTAACTGTGGAAGGGTAATAATGACTTTTTCGGCTACTAAATTAAGAACAAATATATTTATTATAAAAATAATAAAGTAAAAACAATTAAAAAAAAAAAAAAAACTGTTTGGTCTTCAATTATATTTCCTTGAGGACTTGAGATCAGGTTCGATCTTCGCTGAACCAAATCAGTTCGATTTGCATGAAGAAGATCAAAGCAAATCGGTTCTATATTGTTGAGGAAGTTTGTTGGTTGGGGCATGAAGTTTCTGTGGAAGGAAGAAGAAGTTTTTATTGAGGTTGAAAGAAGTTTCCTGGGTTTTTGATTTGGGTGGAAGAAATTTTGGTGGCGTGCAGGAAGGGAGACGAGGAAAATGACACCGACGGATGCGCAAGGAGGGATGGGATCGAGATGGTCTCACGTCAGGGCACTGGCAGTGGTGTGATGGCCTGATGGGTTTTGTAGGGGAGGAGATTAATTCATTGGAGATCCGGTGCACAACTATTCATTGGAGCATAAGGTGGGATTAGAGGCGACGAATGGAGAAGGAAGGGAGATGGTCGGGTGTTACGGCGGAGGAGGGAGGGAGGCGACAGAAGAGGGAGAGAAACGATTAAATGATGCGGCGACGGCGACGAATAAGGAACAAAGACGATCCAGTAAATCAGCGGCAAAGGAGGAAGAGAAGAGAGACAATCGGGTGAAGTGGTGGAAGAGAAGTTGAGAGAGATGACATGGTAGGATTCCTCCATTGTTCAACCAGATTTGATCTTCATTGAAGATATAGTTGGAGATCTGGTTGGATCTTCATTGAACAACCTACTGTGGTTTTTTTTTCGAAGGAAAAAAATTTAGGATTTTGCTTGTTTTTTTTTTTTTTTTTTTTAGATCAAATCTGGATGGCCTTGATTTTTTGTTGTTGATCTTCTAAATTTTATATTGATAATTAATTATTATTTTAATATTTACAGTATTTAAAAAAATAAAAATTATAATAATTAATAAACATTGAAGAAGGAATATATATCATCTTTTCCCATCAATTAAGTGACAAGACCGATTGTTATCAAAAAAAAAAAAAAAAAAAAAAAGTGACAAGACCGATCAGTTTTTGTGTTTAATTTTGAGTAATGCTAGAGGACCCAAAAAACCAACCCAAATTTTGGACCCAAACCATGTGGCACACATCACATGGGGTATTGGAAAGAGTGAAGTGGGGCCATGTTGTGTTTGATGTGTGTCACATGGGTTTGGGTTCAAAATTTGGGTTGGTTTTTTGGGTCCTCTAGCATTACTCTAAATTTTACTTGGGAAACGTGTTCTATTACTCTCTCATTTAATACAATCTCACTCTCTCTCTCTTTCATTTATTTTCAACTTTAAACCGATTCATTTAGTTTCTCTCTCAGTTCAACAACGCCAACTCTCTCTCTCTTCTCTGTCACTCTTCTTCTTTTCCGTTCACAGGAATCACACAGATTCATTACTTTGGTCTTCCACAAAATATTCATGGTATTTTCCTGAACTCTCTACTTATTTTCCTAAAAAATTGTCACGTTTTTATTTTTATTTTTCACCAAAATTTTTTACGAAATTTAATTATTTCTTCGATATAATCGTTCTATTTTTCCTGACAAATCTATTTTTCTTCTTAGATTTGTCACGAAACTTAAATCTATTTTTATCGTTTATTTGTCACGATGCTTAAATCTATTTTTTTTCATGACAAATCTATTTTTTTCGTGACAAATCTAAGAAATCTAAGAAAATAGATTTGTCACGAAGCATAAATTTAATTTTTCGTGACAAATCTCTTTTCGTATATTTGTCACGAAGCTGAAATCTAATTTTTCGTAACAAATCTATTTTTTTCGTGACAAATCTGTTTTCGTATTTTTGTCACGAAGCCTAAATATAATTTTTTCGTGACAAATCTATTTTATTTTTCGTGACAAATCTTTTATTTTCGTGGCAAATCTATTTTTTACTTAGATTTGTCACAAAGCATAAATTTAATTTTTCGTGACAAATCTATTATTTTCGTGACAAATATATGAAGCTGAAATCTAATTTTCATGACAAATCTTTTTTTTTTTCGCGAGAAATCTATTATTTTCGTGACAAATCTGTTTTCGTATTTTTGTCACGAAGCATAAATATATTTTTTTCGTGACAAATTTATTTTATTTTTCGTGCGAATCTATTTTTTTCATGACATTTCGATTATTTATTAATTTTTTTTTTTGTAGATTTGTCACTAACCTTTAATCAATTTTGTTTTTTTTTTACCGTTCGTGACAAATCCCGAACGTTATTTATTTTCGTGGCAAATCCTGAACGTCAATTATTTTAGTGAGAACTCTATTTTTTTCTTGTCAAATCTTTTATTTTCGTAGATTTGTCCCGAAACTTAAATATATCATGATAAAATATATTTGTCACGAAGCATAAATATATTTTTTTCGTGGCAGATATTTATTTTCGTGTAGATTTGTCACGAAGCCTAAATATAATTTTTTCGTGACAAATTTATTTTATTTTTCGTGACGAATCTATTTTTTCGTGACATTTCGATTTTTTTTCGTAGATTTGTCACGAACCTTTAATCAATTTTTTTTGCGTGACAAATCCTTTTTTTTTTTTTTTTTTTTTTTTTTTTTTTCCCGTTCGTGACAAATCCCGAACGTTATTTTTTTCGTGACAAATCCTGAACGTTAATTATTTTAGTGAGAACTCTATTTTTTCTCTTGTCAAATCTTTAATTTTCGTAGATTTGTCCCGAAACTTAAATATATCATGACAAATCCTGATGCTACGAAAATAACTCTGATTTGTCACGAAATTTAAATATAAATGGGATTTGTCACGAAATAGTATCCCAAACATTAATTAATTTTGTGACAAATCCTTAAATATAGCTCATTTTTCTTTCCATATACATTCCACAAAATGTTCAAGTAGCATATGCAAATGTGTATTTTATCTGCTGGAGTGTTTGATTGCATGTAATTTCTATATTCTTTACCTTGATAGATGAAGTTGTTCATCAACTGGGTTTTTGTTGGGTAACTTTTAGCTCAACTTGAGTAGAGCTATGGATTTAAATCTAAAGAACATGAAAAAACCAAAAATAGGTCAAACTAAAAAAAAAAATAATAAAAAAAAAAAAAAAAAAATAGGTCTGGTGAACATGCCATGGAGTGACAACTGACAAGTTGATGTGGACCGGCACGTACGCAAGAGAAGTAGTATTACTAATTCTTTTCTCTCTGATGGATACAAATTGTGACCTAGCTGGCGAATGCCACTACGGCAAGCTGAGAGATCACAAAGAGTAGAAAATTGCTGGTTGCTATATTAGTCTTGATGGTTTGATCAATAAAATTATGAAAACTTTGATCATGAGTTTACATTATTGATTCTAAGTACCAATTTACTCATAAGAGTACAGGTGTAAGAAGTTTTTACTCGATTGATGGAAGTAGCTATCTCTTTGTTTGTAGGATCCAATATTCGAACAATGCACATCATTACGATACTTGATTTATATAAATCTCGAGAGACTCCTAACCTTGGTGTCATTAAAAAAAAAAAAAAAGAGTTTTACATATTTGTAGGAGGAAGGTATATATTAGAAACTTGTCAAATTTAATATTTACCTTTTGGAGAATAAATTACTCAAATAAAGTGTAATGATACAAGTGTGAGGGGCTTGACGCTAGCAAATTTCATTGTAACAGAGAGATGCAATGGGCAGTGCTTTAATGCAGACTAGGTGAGGTTGAGGCCCAACTTCCAAATATCAGTCCAATTTAACTCTATACAAAGTTGAATTTGGGTCATGGTTTGGGCCTATTGGAATTCATATTTAATCTGGCTTAATTTTGTCCCACCTAACGAATTCTTCAAAGAAAAAGATTTTAGAACAAACTCCGGAATCAATATTCCAATCCTTTTCTTTTTATTATTGATATTATTTTTGTTCACATATTCTTATATATATATATATATAGGAGCTCAGCCCAGCCAAAATTTTAGGGAAAAAAAATTATATATGTAAAAAATTTAGGAAAAAATCAACATTTATTTGATTTAGTAATAAAAGTGAATAATATTATTGAATATTAATGACATATATATTCAATATAAAAATTTAAAATTATTTTATTATTTGATAAACATGGCAGAAATGAATGCTTAAAATTCACATATATAATATTACCGATTTACCATAGTCAATATGCCTTAGTGGCAAGGGGAGCTCATTCATTTCGGTAATGTTCCAAAAAAAAAAAAAAAATCCATGTTATTCCAGTATCTTTTGTCGAAGATGAACAAAAGACCTCCAACATTATAAAGAGAAGTCTGCATTTCAAAATTCAAAGTCAAAACAACAAACTTGAAGAACAAATTTATTAAAAGGCAAAAAAAAAAAACAACACAAAAAGGAAAAAAAATTACCAATTTGTTTATAATATTCATGAATCCATCAACAAACATCTCTCGGGCTTAAGAACTTGCAAGGGAAGCAACCGGTGAAGAACAAATCTACCATGTTTATATTCACCAGGCGGAACAGAGGAATCTTGCTTCAACACCATGGTCTTTAGAATCATCTCATTTCGAGCAAAGTCTTTCAACAATGAGTACAGATTCTAAGAAGGGTACCCATTCTGCAACAGATCGTTAATGACCATCTACTTCAGAGATGAGCATCCATTCGTTGACATTACCTTCAACAAATTACCCTTTAGCGACATAACCTTCAACATTATTTCCTTGATCATAGTTTCCTTCATTGTAATCTCCAGTGGCAACAGTGTGAAGTTTTCATCACATGACTCCAACACAGGAACAACAAAAGACCTGGCCTCAGAAACATCAACCACGCAAATACCTATACCCTTAGATCCAAAGCCCAAAGTAAGGAAATCATGATCATGAATAGTCTTCATCCTCAATAAACTTTTACTAAGACAATCAAAGAAAAATGTGTTAACAATTAATATTAAAAATAAATATATACGAAAAAAAAAAATTTCTTACCCTTTTCATGTTATTCCATTATCTTTTGTCAACGTTGAACAAAAGACCTATAACATTATATTCAAAGTCAAAACAACAAACTTGAAGAACAAATTTATTAAAAGGCAAAAAACAACACAAAAAAATGAAAAAAATAACCAATTTGTTTATAATATTCCTGACTCCATCAACAAACATCTTCCGGACTTAAGAACTTGCAAGGGAAACAACCAGTGAAGAACAAATCTAGCATGTTTATATTCACCGGGCGAAACAGAGGAATCTCGCTTCAGCACCATGGTCTTTAGAATCATCTCATTTCGAGCAAAGTTTTTCAACGAGTACTTATTCTAAGAAGGGTACCCATTATGCAACAGATCGTTAATGACCATCTACTTTAAAGATGAGCATCCATTCGTTGACATTACCTTCAACAAATTACCCTTTAGCGGCATAACCTTCAACATTATTTCCTTGATCATAGTTTCCTTCATTGCAATCTCCAGTGGCAACAGTGTGAATTCTTCACATGACTCCAACACAGGAACAACAAAAGACCTGGCCTCAGAGGCATTAACCACACAAATACCTATACCCTTTATTCAATTAGCATATATTTCAAAAGACTTTTAAAGACTTTTTTTAAATGGATGATTTTTACAGATTTTATGGACTTTTATAGACTTTACAGGATTATGAAAAACTTTTATAGACTTTCATTTTAAAACACTTTTATATACATTTATAGACTTTCATTGACTTTTAAATACAATGTATACTTTGTTTTAGCAAAATTATATATATTTATCATGTCAATAAAATATTTTTGACAAATGAATAAAAAAAAAAAAATCATTAATTAAACTTGACAAAAGTATTCATGTCTATATATGTGATTTTAATATTTTTATTTTTATTACATTTTGCATCACAAAGACATCATGCTCCTATTGTATTTTAATAATTAGTCAAAATTTTAATTGCATAGCTAATGGAGAGTTGTTTATATTATTTTTTAAGTTTTTTTTATTTTTTGGTTATAGATCGTTAATGTTTGTATGGTTTTTTTTTTTTTTTTTTTTTGTGATAATGTTTATTCATTTTAAAAGTTATTCGTTTTATTTTATTAATGGTAATGGTATTATTGCTTTTTTAAAAACATACTAATTTAGGGTGTCGGTTTTTAAGAGGTGCAAATATCGTCACTCTAATTATAATTCTTGGCTATCTTTGTTTAAAAAAAAAACATCTATGGGCCTCCAGCCTTATATTCATGAAATCATTAAACAAAAAAAGAGTGACAATGTTTGCACCCCTTAAAAACTGTATATACACCCCAAATTAGTGTGTTTTTAAAAATCCAATAGTACCCTTGAGTAAAATTACGAAGAGGACGAATTGTTTGTTAGTACACCAACCAATAATTATTAATTAGTTTCCTATGTCAATCTTTTGTAATTTTTTTTTCCTATTAATGGTTTGATATTAATATATATCATAAAAACCCTTTCCATTTTAATAAATCATAGATTCTCTTTTAAATATGTTTTCAATCTCTTTTAAGGAAACACAAATTGATTGTTAAGTTTGACAAATGAATCAAAATCATGAGACACATTTTGTTGTGAAAAAGTAAGTTTAAATTAATTTTTATAATTTTTATTAAAATAAAAAAATCATTATGTATATAAACAGATTTTTAAATTAAATATATTATCTATATTTTTTATTTCTTTCAAACACACTTTAGACTTTTATTTATTTATCAATATTAGATGTTATTTCTTGCACACACACATATATATATATATATATATATATATATATTAGATGCTCTTCAATTTCACGGAACACTTGTCATTTTTTTTAAAATATCATTTAACATCTATTTAATTTCACATCAATTGGAACATAACACAAATCTTGCATTCTTACAACTCTCTCAAACATAAAGTGGTTATTCAACAAATAAATAATCTTAAAATGGATTTTTAACGAAAAACGGAGTTTTATTTTGAAAAAACTGGGAAGAGAAAAGAAGTATGGAAGATAAAGAATTGTAAGAGAATTAAAGATAATAACAAAACTGGAAATAATAATAAAGTTGATTAAATAAATATAGTATAATTAAAGAAAGGGTATTTTTGACATCAAGTGGGGTTTATTTACAAATTAGAGATTTTTATAAATTTTTGATGGATGTAATTACGAAAGGGGTGTAGATACAGTTTTTTAGGAGTGCCATTATCGCCACTCAAAAAAAAATCAAACTGAAATTTTGAAATTTGGGGGCTCTTTACGGTTGGAGGCCTTAGACGGTTGCCTCATGGGCCTAGCCCTAGGGTCGGCCCTATATAGGACGCACCCTAACATTCACCGTGTTTATGGAATTAAATATGGATAATATTCTTAGAAATTTCAGCAATATATTCAGATTTATGATGATATCGATAGGATTTTTTATTTATTTATTTTTGTAAGAATGTCGAAATTTGGGTGATATGTTTTTCAATCTATTTACCCATATCTCAAATAATTATTTTTCTGGCAAGCTGTTGTGTTGGAGATGTTTTGCAAGATAAAGAGAGGAATGGTTTCTTTATGTTTCCTGTGAGTAAGAAAATTGCTTGGTGTCCTTTTATTTGATATTTGTAGTTAAGAACTTAAAATGGTAATTATATCTTCCAAGATAAAGTCATAAAACTCAAAAGACCATTGTCCTACATGGGTTTGAAGGTAAATGACATAACATGTTAGGTTTGAGTTATCGCATCACAGATTCACAGGCAGCTAGTTTAAGAAAGTTTTGGTTACAATGTTTTACGATTTTCATATTTTTAAATTTTAAGAGCAATTTATTTTTTGTGAAAACTTCATATCATTTACAAACACATTCTATAGCTCTATTTGTCTATTGAAACTAAATTGAACGCTAGGAAGAATGTGTAAATTAATTTGGATTTTTAGACTAAAACCAGTTGGCTTTGTTGCAAAATGATCATCTCATCAATGCTTGGTATATATAAAATATAAAATATATAATTAGCTTCTTCTATAATAGTTTTTAAAAATAATTTTGAATACATATTGTGTACCCTCAACATTCATCAACGTGAATATTCGAATCAATCAAAGATAATAAGATCGTTAGAGGAATATGTTATTTTGAGCATCATTAAAATACAACATATCTAGGACAGAATAGGACCCATGACGAAGCCATGATGGGTTACTAGACCTATAAAATGCTCATGTCATAAGTTTTATGACTCGATTCTTCTCACGGGCACATTACTAAAGCAAAACCATGTTGCAATTTTAAACTCGGATTCGCTATGAATTGGGTTATAAGAAAATAAAATAATAATGAAATGTCTAGGATTTGATGAGACTACAGTAATGCAAATTTTAGCTAATAACTTTTATGAGATCACTTCAACCATTAGGTGCGAAGCCAGGATTTATTTTATTTTTTTATTATTATTTTTTTGGGTGGGGGGCGGGGCGGTGTGTGCCAAAACAAAAATTAATATTATAAGTCACGCAATCTTCAAAAGTGTGGAATCCTGCGTAAGAAAAAATATGGAATTCCACGCCCGATACTTTTAAACAAAATGTGACACCGTATGAAATAATAGGAAATTAAAATATTAAAATGGATTGATTTTGTTTCCTATTTTCATGGTCAATAGAATTATGGAAACAAAAATTATTTGTTAATTTATATTTTTAAAATAATAAAGGGACAAGATAATATTATCATCTACTATATATATATATATATATATATATATATATATATATATCACATTTTATGTACAATAGTTTTTTTTGATTGGTTTACATTTTAATTTTATGTAAAATATAATTTTAATTTTTTATTGGTTGGGGGGCCATGGCCCCTATTGACCCCCCATTACATTCACCTCTGCTAACCATCCTCACTATTATATCTAGTTATTAATATTTTAATATTTTTTGAATTTAACAAAAATAATTCAAATTGACATCATTTTTTCAATAAAAAAATTAGTTTAAAAATAATAAATTAATAGAAAAAAGAAAATAGCTAGCAAAGAATGACTCTTTACATTTGGAGAGTGCTTGCTCGGTAGTTAGAGATCCAAATCACTCCAATGGATCTCCAAATCACGCCACACTAGGAGAATAAAATAGAGATCAAGTTTTGATCTCTAATTTAGAGATCCAAATCTTACATCTTTATTTCACTATTTATTTATAATCCCATTTTACCCTCATATTCTTTTTTAGATTCCTTATATCCTTTTTATATATTTTAATAAACTTAGTTAATTTATTATAACTCTTTATTCATAAATCTAATTACTATAAAAATTATACAATTAGAAATATTTTGTTGAGATCTTTCAACGATTATAATATTAACTATATTTTAATAATTTTTAATTTTTAATTTATTTATTACACATTCTTTAATCAATGAACTAAAGTATTTTATCCAAAATAAATATTTTCAGATCATCAATATTTATATGTAATTAACATATAAAATCATTAACTATGAATAATTCAGTAAAACAAAATAATGACATTAACATCTTCAAATTAAATATTACAATGGAAAAATAACAAAAAAAAAGTACATTGAAAATAAAAAAAAAAAAATAATCAGTGAAACTTAAAAGTTAGATAAAAAATATAAATGTTAAAAAATATATCAAAATCATTAAATAATAGTTGGTGTGACTAGAGATGTCAATGGAACAGGGAAAACAAATCCCAACCCCAACCCAAACAAAATTATATACCTCAAACCCACTATTGAAGACCGGGGTCAAGGTCGGGGAATTTCCGGGGCGAGGGAGGTGGCCCCAAACCCACCCCGCCCCTCCCCAAGGTTGTATAATAACTATGTTTTATTTTTATTATTTTTTAAATTTAAATAAAAATAGGTTTAAATTAGATAAATAAATTTATAATAATTTTTTTAATATATCTTAATTTTTATTAAACATTTTGGTATTCGTATGGGACATGGTGGGCGGGTCCTTATGGGTTCGGGATTTTTGGACATACCTATGTGTAACTAATTATAAAAAGATTAGAAAATTTTATATGAATTAAAAGTGAGTAAATTAATCTAAAATAATTAAGAGAAAATAATTTTATTAAAGTTTGAAATATTATTTATTAAGAAAAATAATAATATTTATTATTTAAAGATTGTTTAGAAGCTTATAAGATTAAAATAAATTTATCTTTAAAAAATCATTAATATTTATTTATTTTTATTTTATTTTTAACCTTCTTACGATTGTTTTCTATTACCCTCTCACACTTTTGACATCCGTTAACTCTAACGGTAAAGGGTAGTAAATGATACTTTCTTGTAGTTAGTCCGCTAGATCTTTCATCTTAACCACCGCAACCAGGCAACCAACACCACATGCTCTCACTAAGTCACTAACTAACTCACCAAATTACACTTTATTTATTCCAAAATTCCACAATCAAGCACACAAACAGAAGAAATGGAGAGAGATTCATCGGACGACGACGACGATCGCGAGACTTTGATCCATCAAAACGACACCAAACACGACCACCACCTCCCTTCCTCCGACCACACACTTCCACATTCGACATTCAACACTTCGACAACAACTCCCTTCTTCACGACAACGACGTCGTTTCGTCTTCAACAAAAGGTTCCTCTTTGCTATCTCCCTCCCTCTCTTCATCGTCCTCGTTACTTCTCCGCCGACATCCGCTCCTCTTCTCCGAAAATGTCTCCTCTTTCGACTCCGTCACCGACCGCATGCGCGAGTCCGAGCTACGCGCCCTCTCTCTTCTCAAACAACAACAGTCTCAGCTCTTCGCTCTCTGGAACCAATCCTTCTCTAACAACACTGATACTACTCCATTCTTTCGAGACGCCAAATCGGCTCTGCTCAATCAGATTTCGATCAACAAGCAGATCCAGCAAGTCCTCTTGTCTCCACATCAAAATTCCAACTTGTCCGAAAACGGTGACACAATTGGCTCCAATTTTGGTCTCGAAACCTGTAGAAAGGCCGATTCTGTGGTTGCAAACAAACGAACTATCGAATGGAAGCCGAAATCGGACAAGTTCCTATTCGCTATATGTCTGTCGGGACAAATGTCAAACCACTTGATTTGTTTAGAAAGCATATGTTTTTCGCGGCCTTGTTGGGTCGTGTGTTGGTGATTCCTAGTTCCAAGGTTGATTATCAGTACAGTAGAGTATTAGACATTGAACATATAAATGATTGTTTGGGTAGAAAAGTAGTGGTGTCTTTCGAAGAGTTTGCGGAAATGAGGAAGAATCATGTCAACATTGATAGGTTTCTCTGTTACTTCTCGTCGCCACAGCCCTGTTATTGACGATGAGCATATCAGAAGTTGAAACAACAGTTGGGAGTGTGGGGAAATGAGAATGCTTGGAAGGAGGATATTAAGAAGCCAAGTAAAAAGACAGTTCAAGATTGAGGCGAAGTTTAAGACCGATGACGATGTTATCGCGATTGGGGATGTGTTTTTTGCTAATGTTGAGCAAGAATGGGTTGTGCAGACGGGTGGTCCTATTGCTCACAAGTGCAAGACTTTGATTGAACCCAGTAAGATTATTATGCTTACTGCCCAACGCTTTGTTCAGACCTTCTTGGGGAATAATTTCGTTGCTCTTCATTTCGGAGGCATGGATTTTTGAAGTTCTGGTATGTTTATGTATTTCTTTTAATCTTTTAATTGCCCTATTTTTGCTATATTGTAGCAAAAAATAATGTTTATAAGTTTATGATTAGTGTTATGACTTATAGCTGCCAAATTTTTTGAATAGTTAATTGCATAATTTGTCCACAATTAGAGGTAGGATGGTTCATTTTGAGTCTATATGGAATTACATTTGATGCTTCTCCATTTTTGTATGCTGTTAAAGACTTGTAATTCTTATGATTGCAAAGACTGATGGACAAAATATGAAAAAGGGTGTTGAATACATAGTAACATAGGTGTGTTAGTGATCTTAGGTTTTGAAGTTAAGGCAGCTGTATGCTCATTTTGAGGGAAGCTTCCAATCTTTGAACGGTGATCTCTTAAACGAATAATACATGTGGCTTTGCTCTTCTCTTAGTTGGTTGAATCATTTAAATAGTCTTTTGCTCTGAAAACACTGCATGAGGTTTGCTTTTCAACTTATAATGCTATGCAGTAATTTCGTTGCTCTTCATTTTTGGAGGCATGGATTTTTGAAGTTCTAGTATGTTATGTATTTTTTATCTTTTAATTGCCTTATGTTTTCTATATTCTAGTGAAAAATAATTTGTGTATTAAGTTTATGATTAGTGTTGTGGAAGTGTATGGCTTATAGCTGCCTAATTCTTGTGAATAGTTAATTGCATAGTTTGTCTACAATTAGAGTTAGGATGGTTCATGTTGTGTCTATATGAAAGTACATTTGATGCTTTTCCATTGTTGTAATCTGTGAAAGACTTGTAATTCTTATGATTGCAAAGACTGATAGACACAATATGAAAAAGGGTGGAAAGGTCTAGCTTGAATACATAGGTTGTGTAAGTGATCCTAGGTTTTGAAGTTAAGGCAGCTGTGTGCTCTTTTGGAGGAAGCTTGCAATTTTTGAACCGGTGATCTTTTAGAAGTGTAGTACATGTTGCTTTGCTTTCTCTTAACCCCCAAATTTATCAAATGACTTTGCATTGTATATCCTATGCCTTTTAGAGCTGTAAGATGTGAAGTTTACATGTTTTGGTAGTATAGAATAGAGAAACTGATTTGATAGGTGTGGCAGATCCAAAAGATCCCTATGGATCGTTGAGATAAGTTTTCCGTTGGTTGAAACCATTTAAATAATCTTTGCTATACAATGACTGCATGAGGTTGAAATTTAAGCTTATAAATTATAATGTTATGCCAGTATGGTTTCATATGTATGTTAACTTACAATTGAGTAAATTGTATGTTGGCCTTGTGGCTCACAAGGCTTTTATTTAGCATTTTTCAATTTTCGTTATGAATGCATTTGTCTTTGACATCAACAATGCTTTGCTTTTTCTTATTTTGACAGCAACGCTAAAAGCCAAGTTGCTTTTACCCCATCCCTCAAGCTGCGGATTGCATCACTCGGGTAATTGAAAGGACCAATGCACCAGTCATTTATCTTTCTACAGATGCTGCAGCAAGTGAAACTGGTTTACTGCAGTCACTGGTTGTGCTGAATGGGAAGACTGTACCACTTGTTCAACGGCCTCCTCGTAATTCAGCTGAAAAATGGGATGCCTTGTTATATAGACATCATGCCGAGGATGACGCTCAGGTGAAATTATAGTGCCACTCTTTTTATCTGTATATGGGAGGACTTGGCAGAGGATTCTTACTGACCCTGTTTTATGATCTCATGTTTGTCACTTTTATTTCTTATATTCAGTAATTTTGTCTAGCGAAGAATACACATTTAGTTAAAATTCAACAAAAGCAGGATCATTTCTTAGAGAGATTTTCTGACCACTCTATTTAGTACTTATGGATTTATTTGCATATTGTGTATCAATCAAATAAGGAGGTCCATTTTTCGTAGTTGTGGATAAATTGATCTTCAATGAGTATTCCACCTTTAAGAAAAATGTGTACCAAATGTTAGAAAATGGCATGTCTTTGTTTATTTCAAATCATCTAATTGTTGAGCACCTCAGCATGATTTTGTCCTTCTAGTTGTTTGGTTTGATTTACATGTATCAATTAAATTTTTATTGAAGGTGGAAGCTATGTTGGATAAGACAATCTGCGCTATGTCCAACGTGTTCATTGGAGCCTCTGGATCTACCTTCACGGAGGATATCTTGCGGCTAAGAAAGGATTGGAGATTAGCATCAGTGTGTGATGAGTACCTCTGCCAAGGTGAAGAGCCAAACTTTATAGCAGGGGACGAGTAAATGAAGAAGATAAAAGAGTTCGTCAGATCATTGTATTTTATGATTCAAACGAACATTCCCCTTCATCAGAATCTTTGTTCAATGGTCGCTGAAAATCCGTTAACATGTATTTTAGTGTATGATAGTTAGCAATTGCAATCTGCAGTTTTGTTTGACAGATTTGAGTGTATGAGGATATCATCTTACAATATTCTTTTTGAATTTAAACATTCCATTTGTAAATCAAGTGTTTCAATAATGTGAACTGGCCTGTAAACCTTAATATATAGTCTCTCTTGGAATCTATCTCTGAGTTTTACAGAGTGAATGCAGAAATAAACTTTCTGGTTTCTTCTTGAATTCTCAAGTGGGTTAGAAATGCATTTGTAGTAGAAATTATTTGTAAAAACATTGAAGGTATTGGTAGAGATCATATCAACGGCATTCTTGTGTTGGGTAATCCTGCAAGTTGCCCAGTGTTGGACTAGTGGGATGATCACTTGACATCATGGATTGAATTGGCAACAAAGCCTAGTCCGAGGTGGCAAATGGTAAGTGGGTGAGAATCCACATAACTCAAAACACCCATCTTTTCTATTAAAGATCCCGCCCGCCGCTCCTCTTCCATTGACTTGTTAGTTTATAAACAAACCCTCTCGAAATTACTTGGTTTTTGTTTTTGCTCTATCAACTCCGAGAAGAATATACCCTTTTGTTTTTTTTTAAATTATTACTAGTGATGAGAGCGAGATTGGTTGTGTTCCCATTGAAAGGAAGGAACTGGTGCTTCAGCAGATCCGTAGACCCATTAGCATCTCAAGTGGTGTCGTCTCACAGTCCTCCACCATCAAACAGCTATGGCAACGCATCTCCTCTTCAGACAGCTCCTCACTCAATGCCCAACTCCTCATCGATTTCATTTCCGACAAGGTTTGTTTTTCCCTGATTCTATGTCTTTTCTTTTTCGATTCAATTGCTCACGTGTATGTCTATTTGTTTTGCAAATAGATGAATAATGCCTGGCTGGGTCTGGAGAAGGCGCCTGATGGCTCGTTCAAAGAAAGATTCATGGGTATTTTTAAAGATCTGTTTTTTCTTTTAATTTGGTGCTGCTGCTGGTTTATGTTTATTGATTTCTCATTTGTGTGATTGTAGAGTGGGATTGACGTTGTTGGCGCGGGTGAAACCGTCTGAGATATTCTTGAAATCGATTTCCAGAGAGGTTACTGATGTTGAAGTCACTTACCCTTCAAGGTTTTTGCTTCTTTTTAATTTCTACATCAATCATTTTACCAGCATTGAATTTGGATTCCAAAAGGGTTGCCTCATTGATTGCATGACTGTAGTTATCACTTCTTTTTAGAACACAATTTGGGATCACTTCTTTTCTACAATTCTTATGGTGTCTTAATATCCATTTTGTCACAATGTTTCAGTTTAAATCCACGATTGGTGCGGCGAAGATTACGGCATATTGCTATGAGGTAACCTTTTCTCTCTTTGCTATTAGAAATTCATCGTGTTTTGTGGCTGAAATGCTGAAAACAAGTCAGGGGAATCATACTGCTGGATAGACCTCAGGATTTGTTTGTGAATGATGGTCCTATCAAACAAATAAATATTGTTTATAATCACGGAAACTCATCTTTTGTGTCAGTCGATCAATGGCAATGCTTGATGATTTTTATATTTTTCCATATGTTGTTATTAAGTCATTTTCTTGGAATACCTGCGTCCCATGTGCAAGGACATAAAGAGGCAGGATGAGGATAAATACCGCAAGAGCTAAGCTTTATCTGTTAACAATCACTGCAAAAGCTTTTCAGCGAAGGATTCTTGTAGCTAGAAGCCTAGTACCCTGCAGTTGATAGCTATTTGATCTTTTTATTATTAGTTATTTAATTTTTTTTATTGGTTAAGCTTAAGAGCTTTGTAGTTATATTTAATATATTTTTTTTCCATACTATCAACTCCGTAGAAATGAGCTACTCTTTCTGAACACAAGTGCTGTTTGTTTATCAGGGGAACCATTATCCACAAGAAGTACTTCTATGGTTCAGTAACATTGATTCCATTGACATCTGCATTATGTGTAAGTGCGTTAGTTTTAGAATTTGAAGACCTACTGTTACATGTTGGATGTCAGAATTAAACTTTTGTAGTTCAGGAATCATAAAAACACGTTCTTTTTGTGCACATTATCTTGTCAAATGCATAATATGCCACATTCTTATCTGTTCCCTTTCTTATACAGGTTTTGCCCCTACCTAACGTCCCATTCTTTTGGGTCTTATTCCGCACTTACTCGCATTGGCGAGCTCTCCAGGTGTGCTTGACATCTTATTTGGGTCCTACTTCACATTTCATTTTAGCTACTAGCTCTAATTAGGGCCATATTGTTTGAAATATAGGCTGTGGTTTATCTCCCAAAATCTTGTCCTATGTTTCCCTATTTTTTTATTGCATACCTACTTGAGGCAGACATGCATTAAACATTGCATTTTACACATAATTAACGATCATAAGCTTACATTTCTTGATTCAGTCTTTTGTTATATGCATGCTGCTTCTTAATTGTTAAGGTTCATTGTGGTCATGGCTGGCCTGTAGCTCTACCTTGTTATATGATTCTATGCTGTCTTATTGTAAGAAAAAAAATGTGATGGCCTTTATAGCCGTCTAGTAAAAATACTGACTTGATTATGGAATGTTCACCAAGACGGCAAGGACTAGAGGATGGTCTAAAGGAATAAAATATAAACATAGTTGTGGAACTCAATGACTATTATAAAAGGAAGTTAGAATCCCACATTGAGTTTAGTGGGAAACAGAAATTTATTGGCAACTCATTGTGTTGGTTTTATTGAATGGTTGAGCTGATTTGAATTTAATAGCATTTGCTCATTTGGCCTTTTTTTTCCTTCACCCAAAGATGTTTATGCTTTTTTCTATATAGTATATTTGCATGTAGTTTTGGTTTCATATAATGGAAACTTTATAAGAGTCTTTTGTTCCTTTCTTTTTTTCAAAATCGTATATTGTTTTTGTGCTCGATCCCCCGTTGTATTTTGAATGACCCTAGTTTCCTGATCTATCATTGAATACTTTGTTATTTTAGGGAAGTGAGAAGCTTCTTCAATTAGTCTCTGACCATTCACAGACTCAGAACTTGACTGTTTCTAATGCGAAGAAGAGTGAAAGTGATCATAATAACAAAAGCATGAAAGTAAAAATTTGCAAGGTTTGCCATTGGTAAGTTCATTTATGCTTGTCCGAGACTCATCGAGATTTATGTATGATCAAATTGAAATCAGCCTCAAGACATATATTTTACTTACAAGCATAATGTTTTGTTTATTTATACAATAAACAGGTGCTGCACCCATCAAAAGAACTTGATCAATTTGTTTGCCATGGATACAAAGACGAAGGACTCAGTAAATGTGCGATTTCAGATATCTGCAGGAAGTTCGATTTGAATACGAACGATGTTCTAAAGTTTAAGAATTTAAAGTAGTTGACTGCTGACATTGTTTTATTGTATTTTCCATCTGGAATGTAACACAATCAGTTGGCATTCTGATGGAAATCCATATCTTCTCCATTTTCAGTAGTTTTTGTAATGCAGGGACCTCAATTTAATTAAGTCTCTTATTTACCAATTTCTCAAAACTATTGAAATCATTTTTGTTTTTCTTCTACTTTTACCTGTTATATATATATATGTAGACATATATATAACAGGTAAAAGTTATTTATTGAAATGCTTAAAAATGGATAAGTTCATGTACAAATACAAATGCTTCCAAATTGATTCTAACACCTGGGGAGATAAATAGCAACAAGTATGGTTTGGAATGCAGCTCCCACAATTGGAAGGGGTCTCCCATATTTGCAATTTAATTGTAGTAGACCTATAATGCAATTCCCACAACGGGAAGAGTTCTCCCGTTACTTTGCGAACACAAACCTCTATTACATGAAAGTGGAAGTGTCCGACCGCTTTGCTTGCTACTGGTGATGGTAGATAGAGATAACATTATTTCATTTTATTAGGAAACTTAATATTAACTTAACTATGTACTAAAAATGCTTAGAGCATCTCTGATGCAAGCATGATTTGTGAAGAAAAGAGATGTCACGTAGGATTAATAGATATTATGTTAAAAATCTTTCTCCAATGCAACCGAGTATATTCAACTTCAAGTTGACGTGGCAAAAAACAATATTAGACTTTGTTAATATGACGGAAAAAAAAAATGGATACGTCATTAAAAAAATTATGTTTTGGACGGAAGCATTAAAGACCAAATTTTGAGTTGATTGTCTATCAAGTATATTTATATGCCACATAGGAAGCAAGTCTCTCGATATTGTTGTTATGTCAACGATTATTGGTATGCAATCCACTTTTACATTGGAAATACTTTTAGAACTATAAACTACATTTTTGTGATACCCTTACAATCAATAATGTGTCAAAAATAAAAAATAAAAAATAAAAAAATATATAAATAAGATTAAATAAGGTTTCCTAAAACAATAATTTGGGGTGTGGTCAGAGTATTAGAGGGTGCAATGAGTAATTGAAAATAATAATAAAGGATGAAGGCCGACTTGTGGAATAAGAAACCGGTCCGATTGGGGAAATTGGGGAAATAAAAGCAAAAGCAGCGACACGCACCAAAACCAAAAACCAAAACAAACTATCTCCATCGTTTCTTTTCTCTGAAGAAGCAAGCTTTGGTTCTCTTCTCGCTCTCTCCAAATCGCCAATGGCAGACGATGAAATCAAGGACGAGAAGAACCCTAGGCCTCTCGATGAAGATGACATAGCTCTTTCAAAACCTATGTACGCCCTCTCTAACCCTAATTTTGGGTTTCTTTTTGGATCTGGTTTCTACTCACACATGTTGCCTTTATCTGCGTTTTGCTTGTTTCGATTACGATTATCAAAAATTCAACAACTTTTGAGCTAATTGCTTGTGTTCTTGTAGGGTTTAGGACCTTATTCGACTAGTATTAAGAAAGCTGAGAAGGAAATCAAGGACCTTGCGAAGAAAATCAACGACTTGTGTGGTATGGGTTTTCGTTTTCGCTTTACTTGTAAAACTACATTAATTCACTCACTCTCTGTATGGAAATTTTCAACTTTGGATATAATTGAGATTTGTATTCGATGTTGAACAGGTATCAAGGAGTCTGACACTGGCTTGGCGGCACCCAGCAGTGGGATCTGTTTCAGATAAGCAGATGATGCAGGAGAGCAGCCTCTTCAGGTATTGTATTCTGTTTTTCTTTTTGTTTATAAACGATTTGTATTTGGTGATGTGCTTCTGATGTTGTTGAATGGTTTTTTTCAACTTAGGTGGCTAGATGCACCAAGATAATCAATCCCAACTCTGAAGATGCCAAATATGTTATCAATGTTAAGCAGATTGCCAAGGTATGTTTCAATTTTTATGGATGTAACTGATTTACGGATAAATACACAAACTTTTCTTTTCTTTACTTGCACTGTAGATCTAGATGGGGATATTAGAGGATGGGTATATGAGAGTGAGACAGTGACTACCATGTGGGATTAGTGGAAGATTCTTTAGGTAATTGATAATTTCAGAGGAGAATGACTCAGTAGCCAAGTTATGGGAATTGGAAAAGCTCTTATATTTGACTTGATAGGCACTGAAAAAAGTAATTGAGGTTCAACATGCACTGCAGGAAAGAATTACTTTTGTTGATTACTCTTATTTGATGAACCTAACCATTTATGGGGATTGGAAAAACTCTTATATTTAACTTAGTAGGCAGTGGAACAAGTAACAGAGGTTCAACATGCACTGCAGGATAGAATTACTTTCGTTGATTGCTCACCTTTGATAAACCTAACCATCTTCCCTCTAGTTCATTTGGATAATGTTCCTCTAGGACAAGATCTTTTTCTTTTAAGGGTGTCATTCTTCTGTCCTTTTAACTGCTCTATGAAAGTCACAACCCCTGAATGATTTCCCTCTAGTTCTTTTGGGGTTTTTATAGTAGCAGCTAGCTCGAATCCACAACCCAAAGTAAAGGCATATTTCGGGCTTGAACCAATGTCTCGCTAGGTTATCTTTATGCTCATAGTTGATATAAATCATGTATTCCATTTATACATACAGGGATTAATGATAAGGTATTAGGTGAACAGGGTTATAACTTTAACAAAACAACGAAAGCCTCATTAGATAAGTTGCAGAATAAAGACTTCGGTTCTTCTGGCCTCTTAGGTAGTTGCTACTTACATGTCAAATAGTCATTCTTCTTTTTAAAGGAGGAACGTTTTCAGGAAATAGTAATTTTTCTTTTTGATGAACTTGTTTCCTAAACTGGTCTTTTTAATATCACTTGCAATATGTATAACTTTATGCTTAATCAGATGCTAAATTGTTGTTATTATTGATTATGCTTTGTGGTTTGCACCTCAAATCATATAGAATCTGAATTTTTATTATTTGGATGTAATGTCACATATTTGTAATTTGTGCCTAATGGAAATTCTAATGTCTTGACTACAGTTTGTTGTTGGGCTTGGTGACAAAGTTTCCCCAACTGATATAGAAGAAGGCATGCGTGTGGGGTAAGTTTCCTACCTTCAGACAAATTCTGAAGATATGTTTGTTATGGTATATGCTTTTATATTCATCAGCAAGCCTAGCTTATGGTGATTCTTCTTCCCAGTTTGATATATATTCTGTCATTGCAGGGTGGACCGGAATAAATATCAGATTCAAATTCCCTTGCCTCCAAAGATTGATCCAAGTGTGACCATGATGACCGTGGAAGAGAAGCCGGATGTGACATACAATGATGTTGGTGGATGCAAGGAGCAGATTGAAAAGATGCGAGAAGTTAGTATTATCCAATATCCATTTTGTTTCATTGTTTTACATAGATAATCGATTACTATGTGAACAGCATAAAAAAATATAATGAATTTGAAATAGTTTAGAGACAGGGTGGATATTATCATATTACTGCCACACTTGGTACTTATATCAATGAAATTGGTTTCTTGTAGGTTGTTGAGCTACCCATGCTTCACCCTGAGAAATTTGTAAAGCTTGGAATTGATCCTCCTAAAGGTGTTCTCTGCTATGGTCCCCCTGGGACAGGTAAAACTCTTTTAGCCAGAGCTGTGGCAAATAGAACTGATGCTTGTTTCATCCGTGTTATTGGAAGTGAGCTTGTTCAGAAATATGTTGGTGAGGGAGCTAGGATGGTTCGAGAACTATTTCAGGTTAGAAGTTAATCCATTGCATATCCTAAGTTGGATTTTGATGTGCAGCAGTTGATTATTTTTTGTGTCACTTTTTTACCATACTGTAATGTTGCATGTTTTCATTATCTTACTAAAATGTTGCCTGCTGCAGATGGCACGTTCAAAAAGGCCTGTATTGTCTTTTTCGATGAAGTTGATGCTATAGGGGGTGCACGTTTTGATGATGGTGTTGGTGGAGACAACGAGGTCCAGCGTACTATGCTTGAAATTGTGAATCAGCTTGATGGGTTTGATGCTCGTGGAAACATCAAAGTCCTAATGGCAACAAACAGGTCAATTTGCTACTTGTACAGTTTTTGTTCTGAATAGAAGAGTTTCATATCAAAATTGTCCTTGTCAAACCTCACCATTTTTCTTGTGTGATGTTTGCTCTCTCTCTCTCTCTCTCTCTCTCTCTCTCACTCTCATCACACAACAAACATAAAGAAAAAAAGTCTCCTCACCATGCATATCCAAATTATATGATATTTGTTTTGTATGCAAGGAAGCATTGGTTTTGTATGGTCTATAAAGTGAGTTTGAGAGTGTATAATATACCTTAAGCTAATTAACACAAAAACTTGAGGTCGGACCATTGAGTTGCAACATGTATATAATGCTTGTTTTGAATCTAGGACCTTTTTTGTTGCTTCTGTGGCTCATGTTCCTTAAACTCTTCAGGCCTGACACGCTTGATCCAGCTTGTTACGTCCTGGACGATTAGATCGCAAGGTTGAGTTTGGGCTCCTGATATGGAAAGTAGGACACGATATTTAAGATCCACACACGAACGATGAACTGTGAAGGATATCCGCTTTGAACTTTTGGCTCGGCTTTGCCCCAACTCCACTGGTATGATATGTGTTCATTGATGCATTTTTGGAATTCATGTCGTTTGTTCTTGCTCTACGTCTACATAAGATACATGCAGGTTCTGGATTTCCTAACAAGGGCTTATTTTCTTATACAGGAGCTGATGATCAGGAGTGTATGCACAGAAGCTGGAATGTATGCAATCCGAGCGAGAAGAAAAACAGTGACCGAGAAAGATTTCTCGATGCCGTGATAAAGTCATCAAGGGGTACCAGAAGTTCAGCGCAACTCAAAATACATGGTTTATAACTGAGGGATGTTTTGCATTAAAAAAAAAACTGTTGCAATTATTTATTTCAGCACACCTTGTGTTTTGGATTTTGTTTATTTCAATTGTGGGAACATGAAACGCGTGTTGGAATTTCTTTCCCCTTTCAATTTACATGCAAATTAGATTATGTTTGTGAAATTTGCCCTTGACTTTACTTACATGTATAACAAGGAGAGAAGCCGATTATTGAATTGTCAAAACTGATGGTTTTCGATTATCATGGATCTAATGGTCTTTTATATAAACAATCCAATCCTTACTAACTATCCCCATATATAAACTTGAAGGTAACGAATTTCAAACCTAGTGGATTAAGCTAACCTCTTATTGGATCAAAATTGGCTTCTATGACTATTAGAGGGCTCGTTTTGGGAGGATTTGTTAAGGTCAAACATGTCACGTGTGGTTCAGATTTCCTCAACATATAAGTAAAAATGTATCTCTAATATTTGAGCTATTCACAACCGTGAAAGTGGAAGACTACCCTAATATCCTAGCAATAAGCATCCCAACATGTGGTAATATGCTATCCGTACCCAAAACGTGAAAGAGAAAGTGTATATACCTCAAACTTATAGTAAATTTGCCTCTCAATATGTATAGGCCCCACCGCAAACTTGAAGATGAAGTGTATACCACTACACTCGTCTCACTATATTCAAATAAAAATATGTATTCCATACACTAGTAATTCCAAAGATAATATCAGTGACAACAATGTATTTATTCTTTATTTATGGTTTTAAACCAAAGAATTTGAGGTGGGATTTGGGCAGGCCATGATAGGCCCAAATCATGCCAAATATAGTGGATTGACCCGGCCCACGAAAAAAGCAACCCTAGTAGTCTTCCATAATTATAAAACCCTGCGAGTTCTGTAAAACCCTAGAACGGCTTCTCTTTCAATTTCAAAGGAACAGGCAGTAGAGAGCAGAGCAAAGAGAGCCGAAGATGATTGTCTTTCGAAACGCCGGCGGGTTTGCCTTTTTAAAGTATTGGACGAAGGCAAGCTCTCCAAAGCGAGGTAACCACCACACCTACATTTCCTCTCTTTTTCTTAATCTCTAGTTTTTTCTTGAGTATGATGATCTAATGATTATATAACTTGTGTTGCAGGACTTATGGCAAGATTTTACCACTGCTGAGACTGCCAGACAGGTAAAGCTAGTGTTTTTACGTTATATGTCTCATGATAATATAACTTCTGTGGCAGGAATTTTAGTATATGAAAACTTTTGTTTGTATATGTTTCTTAGATTCCACTTTCGTATTAGATGAGTAACTCGCATGTAAGGAATTTGAATTTCTGAAGTTTAGTTGATAACAACTTTACACATATGCTTACAATAGTTTTATTATGTAATTTGGAGTGAACTTTTGTTTAGTGCCAAATGTTTAAGCTTGCTCTATATAGTTTGGAATCTCACTTTTGTTTTGTTGCGAAATATAGATAGTGAAGCTGAAAGCATTTTCTAAGTTTGAGAATACTTCAGAAGCTTTGCAAGCAACTACCTGTTTGCTGGAAAGCAAACCCAGCAAAGATCTGCGAAAGTTCTTGCGTGCGCATTGTGATGGTGAAACATTAGCCGTGGCTGACTCCAAGCTTGGAAATGCAATCAAGGAGAAATTGGTCAGTCAAAACTCTTGTCTATAGAAACTTTGAGGCTCATTTTTTTTTAATTGTTGTTTGCTTTTCATTCAATACTAAAGTATGTGCAATGTATGTTTTATAGAAAATAGAATGTGTTCACAACAATGCTGTGATGGAGTTAATGAGAGGCGTGAGGAGTCAGTTGACGGAACTCATATCTGGTCTAGCTGTTCAGGATCTTCAACCAATGAGCTTGGGTTTATCTCATAGCTTGTCCAGATACAAGCTCAAATTTAGCGCTGATAAGGTACTTTTTTATGTCCTGAGTTAATGCCCCAAGTTAAGTGCCTATGTTAACATTTCAACCAATGATAATTTGCATTGTGATTGTAAGGAAAATGGGTGGATTGTTTTTTAATTTCATCATAATTTTTTTTTGCCCATCCATTTTAAAGTATTGTTCTTGTTTTAGGTGGATACTATGATCATTCAGGCAATTGGTTTACTTGATGATCTTGATAAAGAGCTTAATACCTATGCAATGAGGGTACGAGAATGGTATGGTTGGCATTTTCCAGAGCTTGCAAAGATTATACAAGACAATATCATATATGCAAAGGCAGTGAAGTTGATGGGGTACCGTGTTAACGCTGCAAAGCTTGATTTTTCTGAGGTAGAGCTCTCATACAGATTGCCTTCTATATTATATATGGTGTCTGTTGTGTGGTTGGTTTTGTTTGCTTGTAGATTTACAAATTTTTGAACCTATCATGTCGCAAGTTTTGTCCTACGCATTAACTTCCTGTGGGCCAATGAAACATGTTGACTTGCAGTGACACCTTAATAGAATTGTTTTCTTATCATATTTATTTGAATAAACCTTGTACTGAGGAAACTCTTAATCTCTAACCATGAGGCCTTTGTTTATCATTTTATTTTACTTTTTTGATAGAATAGATGGATACAGAATTGACTGTCATGAATGTTAATCACTTTGTATTTCTTGTTTGAAATCCCACAGATATTACCTGAAGAAGTAGAGGCAGAATTGAAAGAGGCAGCAGTGATTTCCATGGGAACAGAAATTAGTGATCTTGATTTGATCAATATTAGAGAACTCTGTGATCAGGTCATCTCTCTTGCAGAGTACAGAGCACAACTTTATGATTATCTAAAAAGCAGAATGAATACGATCGCTCCAAATTTGACTGCCCTTGTTGGGGAGCTTGTTGGTGCCCGCCTCATTGCCCATGGGGGTAGCTTGTTGAATCTTGCAAAGCAGCCTGGGAGCACTGTTCAGATACTTGGGGCAGAAAAGGCTCTATTCAGAGCTTTGAAGACTAAGCATGCAACTCCCAAGTACGGGCTTATTTACCATGCATCTCTGATTGGTCAAGCCGCTCCAAAGCATAAGGGAAAAATTTCTAGGTCACTCGCTGCAAAAGCAGCATTGGCAATTAGATATGATGCCCTTGGAGATGGTCAAGATAACTCTATGGGACTGGAGAATCGAGCCAAGGTATTTTGTACAAACTTGTTATCCCCTTGCTTTGTTTTGTTATTGTGGAAATGATTTTCTTACACATTATTGATTTTGTAGCTTGAAGCACGGTTAAGGAATCTTGAAGGCAAAGAATTGGGACGTGCAGCTGGGTCAGCTAAAGGCAAACCTAAGATTGAAGTTTATGACAAGGATCGAAAGAAGGGCCCTGGGGCATTGGTAACTCCTGCCAAGGTCTGTACTCAGTTTTCTAATTTATGTAGCTTTTCAGTTTTTGCTTATTATTGGAGGCTTGTTCTAATCTTTTTCTTTTTGCAGACTTATAATCCTTCAGCGGATTCTATCCTTGGTTTAAGTGGAAATGGTGATGAGAAGGCGTCCAAGAAGAAAAAGACTGAAGCAGTGGAGGATGTTGCTTTCGGTGATGAAGAGAAGAAAGAGAAGAAGAAGAAGAAAAAGAGCAAGAAAGCCGATGATGAGGACATGGATTTGACAAATGGGGGGAATGGCAATGTCGAAGCAGAAGAGTCTGTGAAAAAAGAAAAGAAGAAAAAGAAAAAGCATGCAGCTGAAGAAGATGACAGTGAGAAGGTTGAAGCAGGAGAGAAGAAGAAAAAGAAAAGAAAGCATTCTGAAGAAAACGAAGAAGAGTCGGAGAAGCCAAGTAAGAAGGAGAAGAAAAAGAAGAAGAAAAACGAGGATTGAATGCTTTGAAAAAGTTGTGTTGGCTGGCAATCCCACAGTTTTGGATGATTAATTAAAAGCAAGCAACTTGGTGCTCCTATATGTATAATTTGGTTTGTGTTTTAGTTTTGTAGTTGTTCTTTTTGAAAAAAAAACTTAATCTGTAGTGTATTTTCTAAGTAGTAATGATCTTTTGGTTCAAGAAGACATTGTTATTGCATCCATATTTACCAGTTCATCGACTCATTTTACAAGTTTACATTTATAAACTCTTTTCCAGATCCTTTCATTTGTTCTATCAGCTTGTGAATTGATGGAGATGAGCTTATATACAATGGAAAATTGTGCAAGATGGAGATGAGCTTATATACAATGGAAAATTGTGCAAATTTGAGTTTTCTTTCTTGAACTAATCTCAATTAATTCTGAATTTGAGTTGTTTTTGTTGAACTAATCTCAATTAATTCTGAATTCTGATCACTCAAAAGGTCAAAACAGATGCTCAGTAATGGGCTATCAAACTGATCTTTCAGGCCATAGCTAGGGTTTAGTTTACCAACAATTCCTCAAAGAGATGGGAGTAACTATAAAACACACTTACATATTAAAACATACTTTCTCAAACTTTCTACATGATAATGAATTCCTTGAAATCAAAGAACTCATTATTGTTTTAGTAAATGCAAACTTTGTATTTTTCTTTTCATCGTAAATGAATTTTTTGTTCTTTTATGCTACATATTTCAAACAACCGAACATGGTTTCTTAAAATTCTAAATTCCAACCTTCAAGAGTCCACCATCTTTTATGTATCAAATTTGGGGTAACACCGAAACAGCCGCAGAATCATGTAGGACTTGAAGTCTCATTTTCACTCGCTCACTCTTTACTTTTTACTCGTATTGCCCGGCGAAAATCAAGTGCAAGATTGCCGTCTGGATAGTTTACTGTCATGTTAAAGTTGAGCCAATTGATACAGATTATATATGAGACAAATCACACTTGCAAGTTTTTATACAAATATTTATGAGACATATATAAATATCAGTTTATATTTTTGTGTTAATCCAAATTTGAAAGGTTACCAATATCTTAAATACATCTCTATGATGATAAAGAGTACAATTTACAAGTCAATTGCTACAAAAACATTTTATCAGTTTACATTTTTCTTCTCTAATTTTTTATTTTTCTCATATATGGATAGACTTAATTTGAGAGATATTCAAGATAAACATCAAGTGGGCTCAAATTAAAGTCAAATATGTGGATTTTTAAAAGATATATACTTAGGCAGCGGCAGCCACCTTGACCAAATTTTAAAAAAATAAATGTTTTTTTTTTCATGAACACACTAATTTTGTGGCTTGAACTTTCTTCCTCTTAATGGTCAATAACTGATCCACATTTTGTTCTGATTTTCATAGTTCTACTAATTTAAAAAAAAAAAAAAAAAAAAAAACCAAACCCTTGGACAGCTTCATTAAAACATTCGAGCTACAATATCATTGGTTAAAATCATGATTAATTAATTATACATATATAAAACCATGCATGTGCTTGAAGACAAAATAGTCACACACACACACACATATATATATATATTGATTTGATAAGGAATAGTTAAGAGTCAAGTCAAAACTTTATATACATATAAGCTTGAGTTTAGCAGTCAAGATATAAGCAAATAAATATGTATAATCTGTGAAAAGCAAATCATCCAGCTGAGAATTGAATGATCAGCATGGAAGCAGAAGCAACGATTCCCATCTTGATCATGATAATGGTTGTGTTGGTCTACTCCTTGTTCCATTACTTATACAGTACCAAATCCAAATGGTATTTATTAGCTGATCACGAAGAAAACAACAATGGCAGTGATGATGATGATAAAGATGAAGATGTGGATTGTGCAGTTTGCCTGAGCAAGCTGGTCTGTGCTGGAAAGACGTTCCGGTTGCTAAAAGCATGTAAGCACGGGTTCCATGGTCATTGCATTGATGCTTGGCTAAAGTTGCACTCAACTTGTCCTCTCTGCAGAACCAATGTTGTTGTAATTCCCTCATCATCAAAACATCAAGGTGCTGGTGGTCTCTTTTGGTTTTGGTCAAATATGATCTCTGATATGCTTTTAACAAGTATTAGTAAATGGATGGACAATATCATGATTTCTCTTGATGAAGACCTAACAATGGCGGTTTGTGCCAATTTCACTTCAATTAATTAACTCATCATACATATATACCTTGTAATTAAAGGGTATGTATCATGCATATATATACATCATATTTCAATTATATTCTTTGATATAATATACAAAATTCTTTTACAAAGTTGATCTCATTATTATATTCCAGTACCATTTATTAAAAACATAATGTTCAATCACAAATAATTAAGCTTATTAGTTATTTATTGATGAAGATATTGATCAAGTCCTTTTCCAAGCACATATATAAATATATAAACTTTTGTTAGCTAGCTAGTGCTACCATACATATATGGTACTATACATATAAAGACAAAGAAGATTCTTTACAGCACCTTCGAAGAACATACATGATGAGTACTGGAGAGGGATGAATTCTATAATTATATATCTTCTGTAAATTAATAATAAGAATTACTTATTAATACATATACTACAAGTTTGAAATTTCAATTAATATATATGCAATCCTAATTACGATTATGAAATTTCAATGGGAGCCAACAAAAGCGGCAGCTAACTAATAGCTGTAGGCTATATATATAGCTGATGATGTGTAAAATTCTCTCTTCTAGGAATTTTCTCAAAAGGCAACAAACAAAAGAAAAAAAGAAAAGTTATCATGAAAGTGCTTCTCTTTCACATTTGTGCTTCCTGCTTTTACCCATATATATTATAATATATATATACAGCCTTTCTATTACCAGTTCGAACTGACAAAAGTTATATCAGTTCCTTACATGTAGGCCACTGTATTTAAATACTTTGACTGACAAGTGCATACAGTCAAGTCAAAGTATTTAAATCCAGTGGCCCACATGTAAGGACTGATAAAAGATATATTAGTTTCTTTCATATGGGTCATTGGATTTAAAAGATGCTTTGACAAGTGTATGTAGCAAAGTCAAAGTATTTAAATCCAATGGCCCACAAACAAGGAACTGATATATCTTTTGTCAGTTCGAACTGATAATAAAAAAATTATATATCAGTTTTTCTATTGTCAGTTCGACCTGACAATAAATGTATCAGGACGAAGAATGTGGATCACAGATTATGGAGAAGTTTTGACAAGTGCATACACTTTGATCAAAATATGTAAATTTAGTAGTCCACATTCTTCGTCATGATATATTTTATATAAAGACGTACTGATAATAAAAAATCTGTTTATATATATATAGTTTTTCTATTGTCAATACGTCTTTATATAAAATATATCATGACGAAGAATGTGGACCACTAGATTTATATACTTTGACTCAAAGTGTATGCACTTGTCAAAACTTCTTCATAATCTATAGTCCACATTATTCGTCATGTTATATTTTATATCAGAATAAACTGATAATAGAAAGATTGATATATATATATATATATATATATATACATATATACATAAATTCTATTATCAGTTTGAACTGACAAAAGTTATATCAGTTCCTTGTATGTGGGCCACTGGATTTAAATACCTTATCAGATTTAAATATTTTGACTGACAATGTATTTAAATCCAGTGACCCACATACAAGGAACTGATATAACTTTTGTCAGTTCGAACTGATAATACAAAGACTATATATATATATATATATATATATAAAGAGAGAGAGAAAGCGAGCATTCGATCATCAATTGCTATAATGAGAACAAAAAAATCATTTCATCTTCATCATGTTGTCCCAACATATTTTTGCCTCTAAAGCCAATAATTATGCCAACCTAAGCATCTTAATTAACAACATTGCTCTTGCTTAATTCATGCGAAGAATATCGACAGGTATCAAATTGTTCATAGTTTCATACATATAACCAGACTTGGGCAATAAAAGAATTTAGAGTAATTAGCACAAATCCCCCCCAGACTATACCAGTTTTTGCATGTTGCCCCCTAAACTATTTTATTAGGCACTAAACCCCCTGAACTATCACTTAATGGCAATCCTTTGGGTTTTTTCCCCCTGAGGGGGCATCTTTAGTCTTGGTCTGCCAATAAGTGATAGTTTAGGGGTTTAGTGCCTAATAAAATAGTTTAGGGGGCAACATGCAAAAGCTGGTATAGTCTGGGAGGATTTGTGCCAATTACTCAAGAATTTAAATGACCCCCCTTAAAGGGGGCTTAAAGCCAAAAGTGAGAGAAAACAAGTCAAAATCAATTGACAACAAAGTCCAAGTTAGTAGGTAAAGTGGTGGCAATATTATCAGCGATGTTATCGGGTGATTATTGATGATGAAGAACCAATCAAGGACTACTTCTATCGAGATTTGTGTTGTATTAAATCATGTGTAATTTTCTTCAAAAAAAAAATAAAAATCATGTGTAATTAAACAAAAATTCTCCATGTGAAAATATGTTTCGGGCCCATGACTTGTGACCCCACTCATGCTACATGATTCCTTTTAATAATCACATAATTATTTTCAAAATTATATATCGTGCATCTAACAGAATATAAATACATCTACCATTACGATCATATCAATTTCGTAATCGAAGATATTCGTATATCCCACGGTAGTTAAGATTTTTGGGCAAACCAAAGTTTGAGAATCTATTTTGGGGGGGTCACATGAGACGATTGTATATGCAACTTGAAAGAATTTATAAAGATACAACTTGGAGGTCACGAGTCCAATTCATCATTCAATTTTGATGCACTGTAGAATAGTCAACTACCAACAACACAATTTGGTCACTTGTGTGGTGAGAGTTGATGGTCAAAAATTCAAACTCTGCCAAGCCACCTAAAATATGTTCCTCAGCTGATGGATATGTTTCAATTTCAATGCTCTGAACCAGCATAACACAAAAGTGTTTTTAGTTATCAAAATTGTATGTTTCAACTTTCGGTTAATTGGTTGTACACATTCCTTTATATATGTGACTAGGATTTCGAGTCTCACTTATTATGAGAGTGTCTTTGTCTCTATGGGAGTAACTAATCGGATAAATTTATAGAAAAACCTTTACAGATGGATCGTGTTAATAGCACTTGATCTTGAAATACTCATGTAAAGTTTTGATTCCAACTTTATGCCTGTAAGCCAACAAAATTCTAAACAAAATAATGTTTTTTTTTTTTTTTTTTTTATCAAGTCACTAATTTTTCTATTTTGACCTCCTTAGCTATTTAATTTGATTGTTATAGCCATCAATAGCCAACAAATGAATATTGAAATTCCCATTTTGTAGGTAGACTAGCACTAATTATATGGAAGAATCTTGCATTTGAATTGAATTAAATTAAATCACTTTGGTCCATGTTCTCACTATTGTTCATTTGAAAAGTATGCAATTACTTGGTTCGTAAGAATAGTTATTCAGAATAAATTAATATTGTTTGGTCTCGACACATTCCGATCAAATCATGATTTCATTTCCTTAATTTTAAAATATAAAAAGGAAAATATAAATCAATAAAATTGAGCCGCTGACTTAGGAGTCATTTATCCAAACTCCAGACTCGTTTATCTACCAGCTGAGCTACGCTCCTGTTGGCGTGAATAGTATTCAAATTGGATGGCCAATAAAAAAAAAATAAAGTAAAATAACAGAGGTTATACACTTATACGTTAAGGCCAGAACACAAGTCATAGGCAGAAAAATAAAAGAAGAAACGTAAATCCTAAACAACGTCTTCTTCTTCTCTTCTTCTTCCTCCGAAGAACAAACAAACGAAAAAGTCCAAGTCTTTAGTCCTCCTTCCTCCGTATAACAGTAAAACATCAACCTTTTTTTTTCTTTCATAAATGCTTCATTCTCTCTTTTCCTCTTCATTTTCCCACCTCTAACCTCCTCATTTCTTCATCTTTGTTGAAACAATCGGAATTCTCATCTGGGTTTGTAAAAATGGAAGGTACATCAAATGATGATCATGTCTATAACAACTCTGCTACGGTCGAAATCACTGGCAAGGTAATGGTGGTAGCTATAATAGTCCTTTTCGTAGTAGTTGTCTTTATTCTTTTTCTCCACCTCTACGCCAAATGGTTCTGGTGGCGCGTTGAGCAGCCTCCAGAGCCTCCTCCGAATCGCCGCCGCCGCCGCAGCCGCTTCGTCTTCGCTCCCGGACAAGACCCTTCTTTCACTTTGCGAACAGGGCTCGACCCTGCCGTCCTCCGCTCCATTCCTGTGGTTGTTTTCAGTCCTGAAGACTTCAAAGAAGGACTTGAATGTGCGGTTTGTTTGTCTGAGCTGGTTCAGGGAGAGAAAGCTAGATTGTTGCCGAAATGTAACCATGGTTTTCATGTTGAGTGCATTGATATGTGGTTCCAGTCTCACTTAACATGCCCTATTTGTAGGAACCCTGTTGATGATCATCATCATCAACAAGGCTCTGATTCTCTGTCTGTTGAGCTTGAATCTGCAGAGGTGTTTGATACTCAGGGTTCTCATGACAATTTGGTATCTGGGTACTCCACAGAATCTCCAAATTTTCCTACAAATGTCTTGTTTTGGGGAAATGAGACTCAAGTCAGCACTGGTGGTGCTTCTTTGGAGGAGGGTCCATCTTCATCATCTTCATCTTCTACAACAACAACATCAACATCAACATCAACGTTAACGTTAACGTTGAATAGTGGCAGGCCAGAAGAAACGGTGGTGATTGACATTGAAGAGGGTATTGTAGAGGAGGAAGAGAAATCCCCTGCGCCGCCTACAAGGTTGAGATCATTCAAGAGGCTTTTGAGTAGGGAGAAAAAGGTGAATCCTACTACTAGTACTAGTAATTGTTCTGGTACTTCTTGTGACGATGAACATATTAGGAGATGATAGATTGACTTCAAACAGCTTTAGATGCCTGAAGATATGGTTGTATCTCGGCATTGCTTGAAGATTTGTCATTAGAAATTAGAGGTTTTTCACATATTCAATTTGAGATTTGATTGAATCCCTTTCGCTAAATCTGTTCAAGAAGAGGTTCCTCTGTTTCCAGGAAAGTGAAGCAATTTTTAGCATTATTGTTTTAATTGTAAAGCTTATTCAACCAACCAATTAATTTGATTCACTCTATATAGATTAATTTGTCTTAAACTTTCTTACATATGAACTTGACTCGACAAATATTACAGACGTGTACGCGTTAGTATTTGATTAGTTTTATCAATAGCTTGCTTTACAGTACTTAGTTTTTGTATGCCAAAAGAGGCTACAAACAAGGCCAACAAAAGCAGTCTTCATCTTGCAAGTTATTGTTGAGTAAAAGTGAACTCAAGCAGGAGACATTCCATCAGATTTTGTTCCTCTTCCTTTCTTCTGTTCATTCTTTTTGACTAGCAATTGTGGGGTGATCTTTAATAAGCCTAAAATTACACACAACAGCATCACAAAGACGCGTTGGATGTGAACGCAATTCAATCATAAATCTCGTTAATAGCCAATACCGTATACAAAATCATAGAAGAAATTGTGGGATTGGATTCAAAACCTGTTGAAATACTTTGAAGTGATAATAAATCAACATAACTTAGTGTTTTAGGCCGATTTCTAACGGACGATTCAACTGTAATACATATCATCTAATTCTAGACAAATTAAGTGACCAAATAAACAGGTCCATAGGACTTGATATGATGAGAGTTGTTGTTAATCTGATCAAGACACATATAAGGTATCTCATCCTCCCCTTTATTAATGGGGTTGAACAGATTGGTGATCGGTCCAGACGTTGGTCGCCGGAGCTTCATTTCATCCCCTCGGCCACTGCCATATATTGGACCTGAAACATGACCCTTCCGTGGCTTCGAAATGTTGGTACTTGCTGCTGGTTCCATGCTCGGTTTGCTCTTTTTGTGCACTTTCCACCATGATAACAGAGAATTCTTCCACGATTTTTTTATCTTCTTCTCTCCTTCTAGCTGTTTTTTCTTTCCAATTTCTTCTGTATATGTTGATGAAGCCTCAAAATTCACTTCTTTCGCATGTTGTCTTGCCTCTTCCAAGAACTGATCATCAAAACAATTTATATCAAAATTATAATTTTGTAGAACCAATACAAGCAAGTATCACACACACACAATAGATCCACATAAATGCTAAAAGGATTCAAGAGATGATAAGCGCAGTTTACGGATCAATTATTTACACGATGAATTAAACCATTTCGCGTACAAGAACAGGAGAGAATAATGCCACGAAACCATAAATTCTGTCAACCATATTATAGTTTCTGTAACATTAACGAGAACAATAAAAGAAAATACCATTTAGAGCAGAGTCAAAAAGAAGAGACTATTCACCTGTGAGAAATCCAACTGAGGATCAAATTCATGGACACCATAGTCACTAGCCTCATAGTCCCTGTATGATGGACATTTCTTCATCATTGCCTGCAAACACGAAACCTGATCACAACACGTAGTAAACTAGAACCTATTCGAAATGGTAAAACGAAAAGGAAAACGTATGATAAGAAATCCAAACCAAATCATTTCAAACCTGTTTGATGAGCTTGGTAAGTGTTTATGTTCCAAGTTGTGAGAATAAATAGATGTCTAGACAAATTCAATTCTGAGGTTAAAAGGACCAAAACATGAAGTGAAACTCACGGTTGTCTAGCCTTGGGTTGCTTTTTTTTTGTAAACAGCAAGAGCAGTGAAATGAAAAGAAGATATTGTGAGTTCCAATTTGAAAAAAGCAAAGGCCAACTACCAAACTGAAACATCCCCCATCAAATAGCAACCTTTTAGTGGTTGATATGGCAGGCACAGTGAGATTTTTTTACTTGGGAAGAGGAAGTGAGTTAGGTTAATCCATGTAGAAATGATGCTCAACAAAATCAGTAAGAAATCTTAACAGTTATCAGAAATATTATAAGAAAAGAATAAAAGATCAAATGGGATGCAATGATGATGTCTCAAAAATCAAACTTGATCATGAAGACAAAGGCAAAAATCATTTTAACAAAGCTAGAGATTGTGTTTATTTGTAATATATACTCAACACAAGAAAGAAAACTATGAATGTGGAAGATAGAGGTGATATACAGGGAAAGCAAAAGAAGGTGTTTGTTTAATATTATTAATATGTTAGTGATTAAAAAAGAGATGCTTTGTGTTGTCATGGGGATTGAGGAATGATGAACGCATGGCTCTACATATCCGGCGGATTTTTGGCTTTTCTTTTTTGAGTTTTGGAGGGAATTGGTGGAAGCTAACACAACAGCAGTATCATTTATCATTTCGCTCTGGTTTTTACTTTTGACATTTCATTCTTTATGCACTAAATCATGATGCTCTAATTTATAGAGAGACAATAGAACATGGTCTGCTAATGATAAATTTCTGATCAAAATCATAAAATTATATAGTTTTCACTTGTAGTTAAAGAGTAGATTGAATCCTCTGCGACGACAATTTTTTGGAGTCAGATATTAATGGGTTCCAAGAACAGATCTTTTTACCAATGAATGGTTTTATACCTTTGATACAGGAAAAAAAAACTAAGTTTTCAAGTTCCTATCCTCAACAAGCCATAGCTGGAAAACGAGGAAAGAGCAGTCTGCCTATGAGAGAAAATGAGGAAAGAACAATTGAGAATGGCAGTTAGGAGTGTGTGTTGATGATAAGGGTGGGAGTGAGCACCCAAAATGCGAAAAACCGAACTGTATGTGACAGGTTGATTCAGAACTTGAAGCAAACTACTACTTGATGATCAGGGAGTCAACACGGATGAGTCCCAAGTTCAAGAGTCAAGACTAATTTACAGAACAGAGAAGAGAGAATACAAGTAACACCATAAACTTGAGCCAAAAATAGATAAAATTAGCGAACTGTATAAAAGGTTGAAACATCAACATAGAAGGTGACACAAAGGCACAGCCCAGCACAGAGATTCAACTTAGCCTCCTTGTCACAATCCCCTATACAAAATTAAGCTTCAAAATACACCCACTAGCAGCAGCCTGTATGATCACTACCCACTATACCTTTTTAAAATCTTCTCCCAAGTTACCAAGTTTTTCCATCTTAGGACCCGAATTTTCTTCTTTTGGCAACTCAGTTGATTGCTGTTCCGAAACTTGTTGCTCAGGAATATCTCCACATACTCTGGGAACAATTTCCTGAATGTTGGGCTGTCATGGAGAGAGAACATCATATTATGTAACAATTTAAGGTTTCGCTCACAGAAAATATAGGAAAAATTACATGCAACGTTTCATGATCGCAATCATTGACTCAGATAAAAGAACAAAGACAGGTGCCCTAAAGTAAGCAACCAAGCAATCTAAGACTGCAACAAAATTTGCAATCTATTCACTCCATGGTCAACCGAGCCAAAGCGGGAGTAATCTGGCTATACATACTCAAGATAGCTACAGCCGAGATGGGATTCACATATCATCTCAGAAAGTAATATTAGGGATTAGTTCTGGCAGTGGCCCACCCTGAAGGAACAAAAATCTAAGAAAGCAAAAGTAGGTCTTGCATAATACATGGGCATCAATTCACAATCATAAGTAAATGACACAAATGTAACAGAAAAAAATAAAAATAATACTTGAGTCCTGTGAACCATGAAAGGAATAACAAAATCTTTTGAGCAAAACACCTACTTCTTACAATTGAAAGCAAGAGATGTCTTTGCCAGAAGTTGCTTTCAGCAGCACTAGTGTTCACACTGCCGGAGTGGTAGGACTGTTGTCCATTTGCATAAATCAATTAAGAAAGCTTTCCTCATAATGTAAAATTCAGGATATAGCAGCTTAGGCTCCAATTCGATAAAAGAAGCACCAAAAAAATATCATTTTCAGCAGAAACAGATTCAGGTCATAGTTGGCAAGCCCACCATTAATTTGTACCAGGGTATCTAACCATGCTATCAAGAAACCCTTGAAGGCTGAAGCCCTCTATAAGGAAAAAAGTAACACACATAGTGACATAGAGGAAGAACCAAACATTTATTTGAAACAAACCCACTATAATAATTCAAATTGAATGCTTTAAAACAAACCCACATACAAAGCTTGGCTGAACTTGGAATAGATAGCAGTTTATACCAAAACCTGCTTAACTTGTTCACATCTCTAAACAATGATATGAAAAGGAAACTATAAGTCATCCAAACCACTGAGATCTACTAATGGAAAAGGTAAGCATTGTGTAATTATCATAATGTTGGTCCCAATACTTTTACCCATACAAAGAAACCGAATAAAAATAACAAAGCCAAGCAAGAATTGACCAGATCGGATAGAGAGAACAATGAACTCACCATAAAAGAGAGAAGTCCTGTCAGTATGCTGCATTTTGGAAATAGGGAAAATATTAGTCAAATGACCTACAGAAGATGCAATTTATAGCAACCATTTTATATATCACAAATAGATATATATGGGAAACCAAGAAAGAATACTGGGAAAAAGCATCACAAAGGGAAGTTATACGCAAACAAACTTTCATATGAAAAGAAAAACGTAACAAGAAGAAGTTACACTACTACTTGTAAGTTGTAATTGTCCTACCTTGATATAGACCACATCGGGTTCCAACTTTCTGGATGAACTGCAAAAACGAAAAGATCAATGTAAATCGAAAATTAAAAATATCAGTGATTTAGTGAACGATATTCTTTATGTATCTAAGTAAAACATACTTACAGTCACTCATTGATAAGCAGATTTTCTTGTGTCATGGACCGTCCATTGGGAGTGAATGAGTGATCATGCTACAAGCAAGGGAAATGTAGTTTATTATTAGAAGGAAATTTTGTGAAGGGACAAGAAGATACTCCACAAAAAAAATCATTATAGTTCTTAAGAATTCAAGTAGAAATCGAGCACATACGTGATTCGAGGAGGTTTACAAGGATACTCGGGGGGGGAACTTGATCTTTCCATAGTAGTATCCACCTTATAATGATAAATACAAGAATTTTCAACATTGAAAAATTAGGATCATGGTCTGAAAAACTATAATGACCAAATAATCAAAAATTAGAAGCCAAGATAAACAGAAAGCAACTTACCTGCTAAATGTGTCCCTTGACTTCCCTCCAAGGCACAATCTGGAAGTCAAAAGTCCAAAAGTTGAATAAGTGTTAAACATATCCCACTAAACCAAAAATATGAAGAACATGAGACCAAAAAATGTAGTTGAATGCAAGAGTTGTGGAGAATCATAAAAGAGATGCCACCACAATGCCACATATATGGAACCTCAATTTACTGCATTAGTACTTATCCTAAACTCTGGCTACAGAAAAAGCAATGATCCCTCATTCCCGTGAACAATGAAATACCAAGGTTAAAAATACGAGTAACAAATGAGCATGGCTGGTAGCATTCTATTCACCTGAATATCAACTTTCCTAGCTGATTCCTATCCGGCTATCCCTTCAAAACTAAATCTGGAAATTCCAATCACTAAGATTGCACTTAAACTCACGTTTTATTCAAGTTCTATGAATGTAGAAATTATTAAGGCATAGAAAGTAACATGAGCAAGATTAAAAGATAAAGATAGAAGCAAAACACAGAAATATTGCAGTAAATGCTTCCAGTAAATAATTTAAAGCGTATTTAAGTGATGAAAAGAAGAATTTTGGACTAAACTTACACCACTCGAGAATGTTACTTGGGGTAGGAAGCGCAACAACATGTGAAACTGGCTCCTACAAATTCACATGACAAGAATCATCATTGTCTAAGAAAATAAGAATTAACAAATTTCCAGTAGAGTTTTAAAACATCAGATATTTTTCTTCCAAGAACAACCAATCTAATAAGTAAAACAACAGTGAGATGAACTTCTTGTTTATTGATAGATTTCAGTTGAAAGAAATGTAACTGGCCAGAAACAAAAGCCATGGAAACTAACTTGCCTAGCTTATAAGATTGAATAAGCAAAAGAGAAGGAGATACTAAACTTTCTGAGAACTTTCTGAGATCAATAAAACTAATGAATGAGAAAGAAGATACACATTCACATCAAGAGATTGCATCTAATTGCAAGACCATCTAGATAACTAGTTTATCACGTTAGAAAAGAAATTAAAGAGCCTCTTGTAGATGTTAAACTCTAAACAAATCCAATAAAGCTGAACTTCGGGAAATAAAAAAAGAAGGAAAATCAAAAGAACAAAAAAATGCATATAGTGTAAGCTGTTAAAAATATAGTAAATTTCACAAAAGTGAGGGGCATACTTTACAGAGTGCTCTATATTCCGTTTTGAAGGCGCTTGAGTGCTTGACACATGCTTTTTCTGCCATCCCACAACTTTAAACTAGCAGCGAAATGAAAGTGGAAGCCTCAGAAGCTTGTTTGTTTCTACAAACCTACAAAATACTTATCTGTTGACCGATAATAAATGTGATATAAATTATTTTATAAGAGTTGCTATATGATGAATTCTTCAAGATATATCCATGAAAAAAAGAAAATCACTATTAATCTAACAAATGGAGAAAATATATTTTTGTAAATAAGGCGTACGGCAGCACAAGTTCCACATAACAGTCCAAGAAACTAAAGCAAACCAAAGAGTATTAGAGATGTACAATGAAATGTACCATGAATGAGAAAACTAATGGAGAATTGAATGAATAGTAAACAAATGATGTTAGCTAATAAATTGTGATATGAGGACACACAAAAGCCATGCTCAACACAAACATTGGATGCTAAGCTTGACAGCTCTCAAATATATAAACAAGAAAACACAGCTCTACATGCAATTGTTTGTATATTCATTAAATTACGCATAGATACCAACATTATAATTGTTGTAATTGTTTGCTTGTAGAAGAGCTATGGTAATGAAACATTATCAAGATTGCACCGATAAATGGTAAACATATTGTGGGCAAATGAAGGTGTATTCTCCTATAAATACCCAGTGAGGGCGTCATGTCCCAAACCTGTGACATACAAAACCTTTACACAACAAGTCTCCTAAAAATCGTATCTTTAATATTTCCTACCCTTTTTCCAACCAAGCAATAGAAGTACCCAAATTCTACAATATCCCATACGTCAATCTAGTTAATTGCATATTTGCATGTACCATGTTACTATAACCATACAATTGAGGAACTTTAACCATACAAAGTCATCATGCTTCAACTGGAACTCAAGGTCTAGGAGTACAATAACTAAGTGTTGTTTTTGATAAGAGAGCAACAACAAAAAACTGAAACAGGTTCATCTTCACTTACATTGCTCTGCACCCACACCAAAAAAAAAAAAAAAAGTTTTTTTTACTTCCAATTGCAAGCATTTAGCACTGATGCACACTATCCTTTATTTGTTTAATTTATCATTTTCTAGAAACAAAAAGGAACAACATTTCACAACAGAACTTGATCATCAAAAAATTACAACAAAAACCCAATTGCAGAAAAAACTCATCTTCGTGGATCACAAAATATTTCACACATGTTCCCTACAATTCTCATGATGATCAAAATGGAACAATCCAAGTCAAATTCAAACAAACCTCCATGATCCGCCACCACCAATAACAACAAACGGCAACCAAATCAACGAGACAAAATATGCAAATAAACAACAGTAGAGATCCGTCTCTAAACTAGCAAAAAAAAAACATCTCAAATCATCAAACAATTCTATAAAAGCCGAAAAAAACAAAAGAAAGCAGAGAAAATCCGAAAAGGAAGCTGCCCTGGAGATGGGTTATTAACGGGTCATGAAAGCGGACAATAACGAAGGAAGAAGAAGCTTTGGTCAAGTTTTGTTTTTGATCGAACTTCGTGTGTGTCGTATTACAGATTTAGTTTTATTTCAATGTGAAGAGACCATTTTGCCCCCGCTTTACGTGGTCATTTTTCTCCTTTGCTTCGTGTTGAGGGCAAACCGTTTTCTAATAAGGGTAGACCATGGAAAAAAAAAAATAACCAAGTCTAAGACCATCTCCAATTAACAACTCTAAAATGAAATAACTTTTATACTTCCATCTCCAGTAACTCCAAATCCTACTATAAAAAGAATATTTCCGAAATATTCTCTCTTTTATTATTTCACAACAATTAACATTTCACCCCTTAATTAAGATAATATTACGATAAGTTAAGAAATTAATAAATTTAATTCATTAATAAATTAATAAATGATCTCCCGAATTACTAAATTGTTATTGTAATTTCTATTGTATTTTTCCTTCTTGTTTTAATGTTTTTATTAATGTAAGTGTTGCTTCAATTGTTTTTATTTAAAAAAAAAAAATCCAATTTAGTAATTTTTGTATTATATTCTTAATTTTAGTTTATTATAAATATTAATATAAATAATAATTAAATTAAAACAAATATAATTTAACCAAAAGCATTAGATAATTAAAATGATACAATTGGAATACATTTGATTTAATAGGGGTAAAACTGTGATTAAACAAAACTTTTAAAAAGGGATACAAGTGAGAAATCAGAAAATCAGTAAACAAAACTATGATTACATGAAAATGAAGGGACTGAAAAAAAAAAAACCAAGCAGATCAGCAAAGTCGCGCTGAACTTCCAAGATCACCAGATCTGGTGACAAAAATTCTTCAGCTCTACTTTGGCGATGAGAATGGCGCTCAGTTGGAGAAGATTGTTGCTACAAAATGGAGATTTGTAGTACGGTTGGAGATACTCTAAGGTGGTTTTTTTTTTTTTTTTTTCCCTACAATCCAAATAAATTAAAATGTGGTTTGAGATTTTAATAGACAATTTTGGGAAGTAAAAGTTTGATAATATTAGATTAAGACTTTTTAATATGTTAGATAAGTTTAGTGGTATTCGATTGAGATATTTAAGATTTTTTTAAAATGTCCATAATATCTTATGGTATTGGATGCAAACTTTCAAGAGGTATTTCAACTTCCCGGTTTATTTAAAGCTCTTCCAACTCAAGTTGGTTGGACTTAGCTTTCGATAAAAGTGCTTTAAACCATGATAAGCTCATTCATGTAAAATATCAGAACAGACTTGAAAGCCATATTTGGAACTTTTAAGCCCTCCAAAGCAATGAATGTAGTAATTATCGAGATTACTATTTACTAGTAAGGGAAGGATTCTCTTCAAAATATGTTCATCTATGACTCCTCCTATAGTAAACTCATGTAACGTCTTAATATTAGAGTAATGTATAACTCTTGAATTTCTTAATCAACTGTAGACGTTTTTCTGACTTATGGGTGGAAGAGTGAAGACACTAACAAAAATAACCACCGTACAAAAGTGAATGGTATCTACTCAATGAATCGACACATAAACACAAAAAGACGTTTTTCTTATCGTAACATCTGATGTAAGATGTCAATAAGAGGGTGCTTTTGCCTTTTGTGCGATATAATTAATGAGCACAAATTGAGAGATAGTGTAGTGTAGTTAACAGAGGTTAAATAATATAAATATTTTCAAAGTAAGGAATAAACCGTTGGATCAAAGTGTCAAATATGTTGGAAGATAACGGAGGGTCCATTGCTTCGGTCATTAGGGTTCAAATCATGAGATTGTAAATATAATCTCATATTTGTCCTTTAAATCAAAAGTGTGGGGAGACCCCTCCCCTTTTGTGTGGGAGTAGAATTCGGGACCGTCCTTTTAGAGCCTAATCTTGAAAGGTCCTGATAAACTCATGACCAACATGTATATCAATTTCTAAAAGAGAGTTATTTTGAGCAACATTATAGTAAGAACAGAGCCATGATCGAGAGAAAGAGTAAATCTAACGGCCCATAAGGAATCCTGTAAAATTGAATAAAATTTGGGACCTTTGATGTTAAATCAAAACAAAATCTGATTTTTTTTTTTTTTTTTTTTTTGAAAAAACATACCCAAAGATAATAAATACTTTTTTTGTTTGACATAGAATAAAGAATTTGGATACTCTCCTCACATCGCTTTGTCTCCATCTTGTCTTCATCTAAATCAATGACCTTCTTTAATTTTTTCTTTTTATACACTAAAGACATAAAAAGTTAGGATGTCAATATTACCACATATAAAATTAATTAGTACACTCATATTTTATCATTGGGAGTTTCTTTTGATAATCCTTTCTTTTTTTGTTTTGTTTTAAGATTATCTTTATTATCTTTTGGTACTCATATTCTAAAGACACTCCATTTTAAAAATAGATTTTAAAGACACTCCATTTTATTTTAATAAAGACGAACCATTGTAGCCTTTAGATTCATGGAGTAATCTTTTTTGAATTAAATTATTAAAAAAAAATTATCTCTCCTAAATCATTAGATTAAATATTACATATTAAACACTCTCTCGTAAATTTTTAATTACCATATTTAAACTCTCTCTCCTCAAATATATATCTCTAATTTTCTATCTCCATTCTTTCTCAAGCAAGACTAATAGTTAAGGGAAAAAAAAAAGAACTTAAGAATAAGCTTGATTTTAGGAATAGTATATGTATATATTAAAAAAAAAAAAAAAAAACACGCAAAAAACAAGTTTCCTGTTTTTCAAAAAGAAAAAAATTGAAATATGAAAATACTTTTTGTTACTTTTGTAGGCATATGATTGCCTATAGAACTTTAATTCTTTCATTAGTCTTATAAATTTTGAGTTTAATCAAATCTAGTTGCAACAAATCAAGTTTTTAACAAGGTATTTGTATTGAGTTTTTAATATATATATATATATATATATATATATATATATATATATATATATATATATATATATATTACTGTTAGTAAAAAAACCAAAATATTCATAAGTGTTTTTCTTTAACTATTAATCAAAGATTGATCAATAAAGTATGGAGATATAATTTTTTTTTTTTTTTTTTTGAAGAGAGAGTGTTTAATATAGTAATAACAGATTTATGAGAGAGAGTTTAATAGATAATATTTAATCTAATGACCTAGGAGAGATAATTTATTTTTTTAATAATTTAATTAGTTTGGAGGAGTGTCTTTAGAATTTTTGTTGTCTTGTTTAGTAATTTTAATTCAGGTTAAAATTGTAATTAAAAAAATTAAATTGGAGTGTAAATAGATAATTTATAGATTGTAAGGAGAAGCTCTCTTTATCATTTCAAAAAAAAAAATAAAAAAATGTACACTCATTTTTTATTAAAAATTTTAATTACAAAAATACCCCAATAGAAATTTACCATTAAGAATAAATCACTTTAATTAAAAATAAACCAAATATTATATATACTCATTAATTACATACATATCTTCAACTAAATCTCTTTATTAAAAAAAAAAAAAAAAAAAAAAAAAAAAAAAAAAAAAAAAAAAAAAAAAAAAAAAAAACTTACAAGTAATGCTACATTGCCAAAATTTGGTGCCTAAATGATGTGGTAACACTGTAGACCATTCATTTAAATTGTATTAAATTTACATGATTTAAAATAATGGTCTATATTGTTGCCACATCATTTGGGCACCAGATTTGAGCAATATAGCATTATTCTAAACTCTATGTCAAGTATCAAACTTTTTCATCATCAAATGATTATCATATACCACAATAAATAATTTTGTTTTTAAGATATCTGTATATATCAGTGATTTTTTGTAAGATAGTTGTATATATAAGAAAATTTCAGATTGTAAATCTTTTAACTCATATATAATCGAGTCCTTAAAATTTCTAGCACGCTTTCCAAAGCCATTTATGGAAAAGTCACCCACTTAATAAGTTTTGTAGAAATAGTATCAATTAAGGTGATCTGCCAAAATTGCCCCTAATCTCTCTCTTTCTTCCTCTCTCCTTTTTTTTTTTTTCAAAAACCGCCATTGATCCATCAATGGAGGTCGAATGGAGGGCGAAAGACCTCCATTGGAGTCGAAATGACCTCGACCTCCATTGGTGGTTGATGAAGAAGATTAAAAAAATATATTTGGAAATAAGTCTCGGGTAGCTGGAAATAGCTTGAAATAAGTTTTGGGCGACCTACCCGAGACTTATTTCTAAATAACCGAGACTTATTTTCAAATATCCGAAACTTATTTCCAGAATTTTTTTTTAATCTTCTTCTTCATCAACCACCAATGGAGGTCGAGGTCATTTCGACTCCAATGGAGGTCTTTCGCCCTCCATTCAACCTCCATTTGAGGTATGTCCGACCTCCATTGATGGATTAATGGAGTTCTTTGAAGAGAGAGAGAGAGAGAGAGAGAGAGAGAGAGAGAGAGAGAGAGAGAGAGAATAAGTGAGGGGCAATTTGGACAGATCACATACTTTGGTGCTATTTCTACAAAACTTATTAAGTTGGTGATATTACCACAAAACCAATCCAATTTGGTGCTGTTTCTCTCTATTTCCTCTGTATAATCCAATTCTATATCTTCCATTTCATAACATTTCGATATTCAAGACTTTTCTAGAAGTAAATTGAAAAAAGGAAGTGACTTTTTAATTTGCTTGTGTGTTATTACACTTACCATAGTAATATCTATAAAAAAAAACACGTTTTATTATCGTAGCTTTTTATTTTCAAAATCAAGGTCTTAACTCCCAAATCTCCACAAACTTCGAACCTGTGTATATTCTTGGTTGACATTTTTAACGTTAAAAGAAAATTTGATAGAAAAAGTAATAAAGCAACATGTAAATGACTTCATTTTATAAAGTTAAGATTTTCGTTTATTGCATTTTTAACTGTACCAGGTGAACCTATAACATAAGAGCAAAACTAATTGTTTTAAGCTTTTAACCAAAAAAATAAAAATAAAACATTGTACGATATTTATTGACTGTACTGTATAATATCAACAGCACCATTGAAAATCTTTGACTCAAAGATATGCTTATGATATCTATTTTGATACATGGCTTTCTTTTATAAAAATAGTTTTTAATTTGTAAATTTTTGTTGTTCTTTTTTTTTTTTTGCACAATATTAGTTAATTTTCTTCTCAAAGATTATAAATATTTTTTGTTTGTTGTCAAAAAAACTCATAGGATCCGATTTCCAAATTTTCATGCTATTAATTATTAAAAGATATGATTTTATTTTTTAAAACTTTTATCAAAACAAAATATATAAAATATATAAAATTATATATAATATATAAATTCGAACATGCAATCTTAATTCGAGTCAAGTTGATCCAATTTTGATCTTTACGCCCCTAGTAAGGCTTAAAGATAATTATATTAGTTCGACTGTTGTCATTGTGGTAACAAAAACAATAAAAGTATTGAAATCATAAAGACCTTGAAGGGAGAAACTATGTCTTGAGTTAATGTGAGTTACATGTGATCGGGGCCGGCCCATAAGGCAAGCAAACCCAGCAGTTCGCTGGGGTCCCCAATTGGCCCAATTTACCTCTTCATCTTTTGTAAAATCAGGGGCCCTAATATCCAATTTATTTAAATTAAAAAAAGACCCAACTGAATTCTAATTTAAAAAAGCTTAACCGAATTTTAAAAAAGGCCCAATTTATTTAAATTTTAAAAAGGCCCAACTGAATTCTAATTTAAAAAAGCTTAACTGAATTTAAAAAAGGCCCAATTTATTTAAATTTAAAAAAGGCACAACCGAATTCTAATTTAAAAAAGCTTAACTGAATTTTAAAATGGCCCAAAATGTGGTTCTCCATTCTTGCTTTCTAAGAGGGCCATTTTGATCATCTTTTTTGCTGTAATTTCCTTAAGCTTTTTTTTTTTTTTTTTTTTTTTTCCTATGCCCATAATTGCTGTGTGCCCATAATTACTTTGGTAAGATTCTTCATTCCAAAGTTAATAATCCCTACCTGTGAATGGATGGAAATAAATAAAGATTATATTGAACTATTGAAAACATTCTTCTTTACAAAAGTTTCTCTAAATAATTCAATAGTTATATATTGAAATTCTCTAGGATTAAATAATTCTTGTTAACATGATTGTTAAAAGAGTCTTCACATAAGGGTTGAGTGGATTGGCTATGCTATCTATATAAAAAAAAAGTGTTAACGAATCTTAATGGTAGTAATGTAATTAGTAAATTTGCTCTTCAGAAGGCAAGAAGAATAGAAATTTAAATAATGTTTTATTTTTATGTTTTCAGATACAATAAATATTTTTTGTTTTAATTTATGTGGATTACGTTGTATTTGGTAAATGAAGAATTAATTATTGAAGGTGAAGAATTACATTGTATTTGGTATATGGGGCCCCGATTTTTATTAATATCATGAAATGGATTGGGCCCCGAAATGTCTGGAGACGGCCCTGCATGTGATCGTTTATGTATATAACTAGTTTGCATCCCGCACATGCGGGATTGTAAATTATAAATTGAAATCATATTTATTGAGTTTTTCTTTTAAATGAAAATATTATATTTAAAATAATACAAAAATACTCCTACCTAAATTATGGCCATTATGATTATAGGCAAATTAAATCTCATGTTGTAATGTCATGACTCATGAGTATTCTTAATGTGGATCGCTTCTCTGTTTTTCAGAAGCTTAAATACAAATATACAATTGCAGATTTGCAGATCTATTCTATGGCCTCACTACAACAAAAAGGGTCTTTCATAACATTCAATGCATGTTGTAAAAACTCTCAACAACATACATGTGCAAGTTGTCTATCAAGGAGTTGTTAAAAGTATTAAATGCTTTTACAACTTATAGTGCATGTTGTTAAAAACATGAAATTCTACAACTAAGAGTGCTTGTTGTTAAAAACTTAAAGTTTTACAACTAAGAGGAAATTTGGGATGCCGTTTAGAGTTGTGACGGAAACAAAGCGCCTGGTCCGGACGGCATGAATCTCAATTTTATTAAAGCTAATTGAGAGGTGATTCAGGAGGACTCTGAGAAGTTCATGAACGAGTTCTATCAGGATGGTTTGAGTGTTAAAGAATTAAATGACATTTTTATTGCTCTCATTCCTAAATGTGGGAATCCGGAATCTCTCAAAGATTTCAGACCTATAAGTCTAGTGGGCGCCTTGTACAAAGTTTTGTCTAAGATCCTTGACAACAGATTGAAACTAGTCATGAATTCTGTTATAGGTGAAGCGCAATCGGTTTTCGTCTCTAATAGACAAATCTTGGACAGTTTTGTCATTGCGGAGGAGGTGATCCATTTGTGGAGGAACGACCCTGAGGGTGGTCTTATTATCAAACTTGACTTCGAAAAAGCTTATAACAGTGTTGATCATGAGTTTCTAGATTCAATGATGGAAAAAATGGGATTTGGTGACAGGTGGAGAATGTGGATGAAATGTTGCATTACATCTCTGAAGCTTTCGGTTCTGGTGAATGGCAGTCCAATGTCTCAGCTTGGGATAGGAAGGGTTCTTAGGCAAGGAGACCCGCTGTCCCCCTTCCTTTTTAATATTGTGAGCGAAGGTCTCAGTAGTTTATTTCGCAAAGCTATGGAGGTGGGTTTGTTGAGAGGTGCAGTTTTTGGGGAAAATGAGGTTCATGTGACCCACTTGCAATTCGCCGATGACACGATCTTGTTTCTCAAACCTTGTCTGAATGTTATTGGTAACACTAGAAGGATCCTTAGAGTTTTCGAGATGGCTTCGGGACTCCATATTAACTTTCACAAGTCGTGCGTGGTTAAAGTTGGGAAAAAGGGTTCTAATTCCTTTGATTGGGCTGCGGCTTTTAGGTGTAAGAGCGCCAATCTCCCAATCACTTATCTCGGTTTCCCTTTAGGTGCAAAACCGCGGCTCAAATCTTTTTGGGATAACCTTGTGAGTAGAGTTGAAGGTAGGTTAGAGCCTTGGAAGAAAAAATTCCTAACCAAAGGAGGCTGCTTCGTCCTAATTAAAGCCGTCCTTTCTAGCATCCCAAATTATTTTTTATCCGTCTTCAATTTACCTATTGGTGTTGCTAAAAGATTGGAAAAAATTCAAAGGTCTTTTTTTTTGGGGGATGAGGTTTTAAAGAAGAAAATTCACTCGGTCGATTGAGTTTCTTTGTGTAGAAGCAAGAATAAAGGGGGGTTAGGAATTGGGAGAATGAAGGATAAAAAAATGAGTTTGCTAGCAAAATGGGTATGGAGATTTGGAAATGAGGAAAATAGTTTGTGGAGGAGGATTTTGTGTGCTAAGTATAGAATTCAGAGAGAAGCACTGGTCTGGAAGTGGGACTGCTCTGGTACAGCTCGGGCTTCAAATTTCGTTCAAGCTGTCAACAGCCTTTTTTCCTCAGATTCGGTCTCGGACAAGTTGATTAAGGAAGGCTTGAAGTTTGTGCTTGGTGACGGTAAGAGGATTGATTTTTGGAGAGAGTTGGGTAGTGAGGAAATGCCTCTCATGAATTCTTTTCCAAGAATCTTTGCGCTATCCTCGAAAAGGTCTGGTTCGGTTGACGAATTCAGATGTTGGCATGGTCAAGAGTGAGTGTGGAAGGTGCCTTTGAGAAGAGATTGTTTTGACTAGGAAAAAGACAATATAGGAAAAAGACAATTGGAATGCTTTTGTTAGTAGGATTGAGCAATTTAAACCTCACAAACTTTTTCAGGATTCGATTGCTTGGTCTTTTACTGTGAAAGGTATCTTTACGGTAAGTTCTTTTCGTAAAAATCTGGAGAAGGAGGGTTGGGAGGCCGAAAAGGTGGATTCTTCTCTTATTTGGCAAGGGATTTGCCCTCTCAAGATTGAGATCTTTATGTGGCAGGTGCTAAAGGGCAAAATTCTGGTCAGACAAACGCTGCAAAAATTTGGATTGTGCTCTAATTTGTCTCAAGAGTGTCCTATGTGTAAGTGTGAGGAAGAATCTGTGGACCACTTATTTCTTCCCTGTAATTGGGCGAGTGATGTTTGGAGGTAGTGTATGGTGTGGTGGGGTGTGCAATGGTGTGCTAGTAAAACTCTTTTGGATTGGGCGGTTGGGTGGTTTGGTTTGTGTCCGAGAATCAGTCAAGGGAGAGCTTGGAATAACCTCTTTTTCGCTTCCATTTGGACCATCTGGGAGTGTAGGAACCAAGTGGTTTTCAGGAATACTGATCAAGGGGTTAGTCAAGCCGTTGACATGATCAGAATCAGAGTGGTTTGGTGGTTCAAGCATTATGCGGAAGGCTGTCCCGATTCGATCACAGCCATGCTCCAAAATATTATTGAGAGGTGCTCTGTTTCGAAGCCACAAAAGGCTGTCAGACTTGGAGACTGGACTCCTCCTTCCCTTGGTGCTCTGAAATTTAACGTGAATGGTTCGTCTAGGGGTAATCCGGGGTCGGCGGGCATTGGGGGGGGGGGGGGGGGGGGGGGGGGGGGGGGGTCTTGAGGGACCATTGTGGTAAGGTTTTAGGATCCTTTTCCATGAGCATAGGTGCTGTTGATGCTAAGATGGCTGAAATTATAGCTATTCAGCAGGCTTGCTCTATGTGCGTTAATTCTCCGGTTTTATTTGGTAAAAGGATCACCATTATAAGTGACTCCAAGGAGGCTGTTCATTGGGTTAATGGCAATGGATACGGGAGCCTGAATCATGTTAATGTCATCTATGCTATTCGATTTAATCTGAACCTTTTGTGAAGTACTGATGTCATCTACAATCCAAGATCTACTAATTGTTTTGCTGATTTTCTGGCAAAGAAAGGTTCTATTTTGGCTGGGGATATGATTTACTGGGAGGTGGACTGAGCTTTTCTTGCCCGCGTTCTCCCTGCTGTGTGTTCTATGTTGTGTCTGGTTACTGGTTTGGTGTTGGGTGGCTGTGTTTTCTCTCTTCTGTTTTCGTTTCTTGGCTGCTGCTGTCAGCCTGGGTGTTTTGTGTTTCTTATTCTGGCTTGTGGCCTAGTTCGTTGCTGTCTGTTTTTTTGGCGTTTGCTCTTGTTGTGCTACCAGGGGCTTTGCCTGCTGGTGTTTGTGTTGTGCCTTTGGTTTCAATAAATTCATGTTCAAAAAAAAAAAAAAAAAAAAAAGAGTGTATGTTGTTAAAAGTTTATAAACAACAACTTGCAATGAAAGTTATACAAAACTAGACCTTCGTAAATTCATTATATTTCATTATATATCATCAAAAGATAAAAAATCCTAAATCAATATTTTGTAAAATAACCAACCAAATTGCAATACAACATTTTCAAATTAAGATAAAATCACAAGTAAACCAAACTTTCGAATTTACAATTTTATAATATATTCTAATATTCCAACTCCGTTTCTATATCATATCCATACTTATGCTAACTACAATAACTTACAATAACCTAATGCAACTTTTAGGCCATGCAATTGTACTTCCTACAACTCCGCAAAGTGTGCGAGCTTCATCGAATGGTCGAATTAAACACCAAATCTACCCACACTCTCCAAAAATCTCGCCCAAGCGGTACATGATGCACTCTGGTAGGAGGAAGGTGTAAGTTGTCAATCACAGATAGCGTGAACTGCTGGGATTTGCACAAGCTAATGCTGATGTCCTAGCATTAAGGGACACAATGATTCAAGCCTTTGCTACTGAAACAGTCTGTTGTTCCATCACCTGGGAGAAGTAAGGTCAAAGAGATTAGAGATCCACAACAAGATGCAGGCACTAAAATGACAAATTATGGATTACAGATTGATGTGATGCAATTTCTGAGGCTATTTGAAAAGTTCTACTTTTATGTCAATCATGGTTTATATCCCCTAGTAGGATAAATTTTGACTTCTATAGTTGAAAGAGAAAAAACCGCAAGCTTATATTGGAAGCTACAATACATGCATGTCGTCAATGATTTTATCTTCAAAAGTATTTGGGGAAAGAATTAAAGTTGTACATTCATAAATAACACTTACTATGCATGCAACGTATCATACACAAAACTTGAGTAAAATTTTAAATAAAGAATCTTATCAACCTCAAGTAACATGCTCCTCGCATCGTCGGACATTTTGTCAAATTCATCAATGCAGTAGATGCCTGTCACTCAGAACCAGTGCACCACTCTCCAGAGTCTGTAGAGTAGTTCATTAATGATCATTTATATCGAACTCAAGTCATAGAAGCTAAATGGAAAGAGTACAAAAGAATTAAAGAAAAATGGGTATCATACAGTTTCCCTAGTTTCAGGATCTCTGGCAACATAAGCTGTCAGGCCAAAAGGATTAAAGCTACATTCAATTCAATAAACTAGCAATCAATATCAAAGTGCAGTTATATGAATTAATAATGCTTTCACAATTCTATGTGTTGGCCCAACTTGACACTAATAGCCTCCGACCCCCACCCCCACCCCCACCCCCACTCCTCATCTATCTTCAGATGACTGTGCAGTCTAGCTTCGTTTCTGAAAGAAATTTGCATGTGACCTGGTCTAAATCCTCTAAAAGGGGTATGAAGCCTATGTATCTCAAATATGGGCATAATTCAGTCCTTACCATTAGTTGAAAAGGGTTTCAACATCTTCAATGACACCATCTTCTCAATATCTGACCAAACCATACCATTTATAATCAGCCAAAAAAAAAACCTTCATTTACTCATCGAAATTGAAAATTAACAAAAACAACCATAAAAGCTTATTTCAAGCACAAAACGAAAAAATAAGTGCCTTTTAAACCAAGTGCTCATACACAACATCGTAAATCAAATTGTAGTTGAATCGTGACTTAATTAGGAGAAAGTGGAATTAATATGAAACGAAATTGCAACTAATTGGATCAGAACTCGAATCCAAACCACAAAAATATGAAATTAAAACCATTCACTAAATCTTCAATTTTATATATGTGAAGATAAAATGACTTGAATGATGAAAAAAAGGTGAATAAACAGAGGTGAGCTTTCGGTTTCGAATTCGGTACCTATGAAACATCATTTTGATTGCGATTATTGCATTTGAAGCCAGACCTTGTTTGAATTTTTTTAGAAATAAATCAAAACCATATCCAAAACAGAGAACAACAAAACGAATAAACTACAAGAAACACAAATGCCAATCAAACAATCCCTAAATCTTCAATTTTATGTATGTGAAATGAAAATGAGTTGAATTACGAAAAAAAAAAAGTTGAAAAAACAGAGGTGAGATTTCAGTTTCGAGAACTGAGTAGAGTTGTGAGAGGTACCTTTGAAGCGTCGTTTTGATTGCGATGACCGCATTTGAAGCTCGAGCTTGTGTGAATAGAGAGAGGTACCAAGAATGCGAAGGACGAGAGATGTGAAGAGGTCGTGCTTTCAATTGATCGTAACACTTATTTGGTTCTCCAAGTCCTCAAATCTATGAAGCCTAGTGCTGATGTGAAGAGGTGAGCTTTAAAATAAATTGACTTGAATATTTTTTTGGCAATTTTCTCAAAATTTATCAGAAGTACTTTAAATGCAAAGCAGGTTTTTTATTTTATTTATTTATTTATTTATTTTTTGCTTTTAAAACTTATCAGAGACAAATAAATTGACTTGAAATTAGATGCGGTGGGCTTTTAAATTTGGGATTTAAAATTGGATAGTTCTGATGTTAAAAAGAAGAAAATGCATTGGTGTAAGTGGTCTACCTTGTGTAAGCCGAAAAGAGAGGGAGGATTGGGTTTTAGAGATTTAGAAGCCTTCAATAGAGCTTCGTTAGCTAATCAATGCTGGAGGGTTTACAGGAATCCAAATTCATTAGTTGCCAGAGTTTTGAAAGACTGTTATTTCCCCTCGTGTGGTTTTCTAGAGGCGACTAAAAAATCGTCTGCATCTTTTGTTTGGAACAGTTTATACTGGGGTAAAGATTTACTGAGTTCCGGTCTTCGCTGGAGAGTAGGGAATGGCAGGGATATTAAAGTCTATCATGATAAATGGGTTCCTAAACCTACAAGTTTCAAAGTTCTGTCTCAACCCAACCTTGGCGTGGAGTCTTCTGTTGATAAGCTCATGTTGCCATCTGGAGGGTGGAATTTGCCTCTAATTGATAGTGTTTTTAACTATGAGGATGCTCGAGCTATTAGACACATACCGTTGGGTAGTGCACTGGTGAAGGATGTGTTTATATGGCACTATGATATCAGTGGTTGTTTCACTGTTAAGAGTGGTTATAAGGTGGAGAAGGATGCTGAGTCCATTCCTAGTTCATCCAATAATTCTCGGCTGCAAGATTGGTGGAAGTCATTGTGGAAGTTGAATATTCCTTTGAAGATAAAAATTTTTATATGGAAGGCTTGCTTTGACTGGATTCCTACTATGTCAAACTTAGCTAGGCATGGTATGAAAGTTGCAGATTTCTGTCCTCTGTGTAATGGTGTTGGTGAAACTACATTCCATGCTTTATGGGGGTGCAGCAAGCTTAAATCAGCTAGGAAGGAATGGATCCCATCGGCAGTTCAGGTTAGGAGCCTTCATTCTTCTTTTTTTGATCTGATTTTGGAGTGCCATTCGGTGCTAAATTTAGACGACTTGGGGCTGTTTTGCACTATTGTTTGGAAGGTTTGGTTTTTGCGTAATTTGGTTGTGCATAAGTCCCCAAATCAGAATATTAGTGATGTGGTGCATTGGTGTAGAGCGTTTTTGAATGATTTTCATAGCTCGAAGGAAATCAAACAGCCCCCTCCTTTGTGCTTAAGTCCAGTTATTAATTCTTGGAGACCGCCGGATTCGGATTATTACAAAATTAACTGCGATGCAGCTATAAATGAGAAAGGAGCTCGTGTTGGTTTGGGTGTTGTTATACGAGATCACTCGGGGTCGGTTATGGCTTCTTGCTCTTTACCTTTGGCTGCGTGTTTCGACGCAAAACTGGCTGAAACGATGGCTATTTACAGAGGTTTAATTTTCAGCAGAGATTGTGGCCTTTCTCGTGTTTTAGAATCTAACGCAACAGTGGTTGTGAAATGGATTAACGAAGACAGTCATCAAGACTCTATGTGTGGTAATATCCTTGCTGATATCTCTTCTCTAGTTCGCTGTCTGCAGGTTTCTTCAATTAGCCATATTCCTAGATTGGCTAACAAAGTCGCTCACAGCTTGGCAAAATATGCCTTAACAGTTGATGAGGATTTATTCTGGATGGAGGATGTTCCTCTTTGTGTGAGGAGAGCTGTGCAATTGGAAGTCTCTAGTTAGACTCATTGTGTTAGTTCTACCTTGCGTGGTTTGTTGTATGTTCTTTTACTGTCAAAAAAAAAAAAAAATGTTGTTATTTAACCTTCCAATTTGATAATAACAACTTCATCAATTTGAATGTTGTTATTGAGCCCATTTAACAACTTTCATTCATGTAAGTTGTTGGACACTTGTTGTTAAAGATATATTTTGGTGTAGTGCCTTTATGGTCTCTTTTAGCTATGCAAACACTATATCTGTTATGGTTATATATATATATATATATATATATATATATATATAGATTTTATCTCATACGTTCATTCATTGATAGCAAGTCCTATTTATAGGACAGATATATGAAATTCAAAAAATAATAATAGAGATTAATGAAAATTGATCCGCAAACACGAAACCAACTCAAAACATCTCAAAATTCTCCTAGCATTTAAGATGTACTCCTTCTTGGGTCTAAGGAAAAGAATAGTGTCATCTGTGAATTGAAGATGCGAGATGTGAACCTCATTACCTACACCAAATGCCACATCTTTTAAAAGATGTAAATCATAGGTTTTCCTAAAAAGGCAACTCAAACCTTCAATAGCGATGTTGAAAAGGAAAGGAGACCATGGATCGCCTTGTCTAAGGCCTTGATCCACTTTGAATTGAGAAGCCATTGACCAAGTCTAATAACAAGGGTGTCGACATACAACTCTACATCCACTTCCTCCATTTTTCGCCAAATCCCATTCCTTCCAACATTATATCCACAAAGGTGTGATCCACACTGTCATAGGCTTTTTCAAAGTCTAATTTAATTAGAAGGCCCCCTCCTTATTTTTCTTCCACTCATGAATAATTTCTTTGTCAATGACAAAGCTATCAATTATTTGTCTAGAGTTAACCAACGCCATTTGGGAGTCACTGATGATCGAATTCATAACTCTCTTCAGCCTATTTGCTAGAATTTTAGCCAACACCTTATACATGGAGCCTACCAAGCTAATTGGTCTAAAATCTGACAATGACTCCGGATTCACACGTTTTGGAATAAGAGCTATGAAGGTCTTGTTTAGCTCTCCAACAATGGAACCATCTTTATGAAATTCATTAATGAACCTCATAAAGTCATCTTTAATCATCTCCAAATTAGCTTTTATGAAATTTAGATTGAAACCATCCGAACCTGGGGCTTTGTTTCCATCACAATTATAAACTGCCGACCACACTTCCTCTGAACTAAAACAAACTTCCAACAACTCCTTCTCCTCATCTAAGATATGCTTCAGATTCAAGCCTACAATTTTAAGTCTTTTCCACAACACATTCTTGAAGTGATCCTTAAAGTGATTAAAAACCCCGTCTAATTTGCATAGGATCAGTAACTATCACACCGTCAATAACCATCTCACTAATAAAATTCCTACTTCTCCTCCCGTTGACAACCCAATGGAAAATTTTTGATTTTTTATCCCCCTCCTTCAACCACTTGACACGCGACTTTTGCTTCCATCTTTGTTCTTCCCTCCTTAAATTTTTCCACAAACCCGATAAGAGCGATAATCTCTCCCTCATTAACTCATCAGTCCATCCCATTGCTAAGGCCTTTTTCTCTACCCTATCCAACTCGTCTTCACAAGCTTTGAAAGAGAAGTTGTCTTTTTTAGCCTTTAACAACCCTTGCTTTAAGCTACCTTTTGCCGCCTTTAATTTGAAGAAAGAACAAATCCCTTTGAACCCCTTTCCTTGCAACCTTTCCATCCTTCAATCGCCTCCTTCATCAACTCGTTGTCCTCCAACCAATCATTGAAAAACCGGAATGGTCTCGGACCCCAATCCTCTCTACGTTCCCCAAGCATGATCAAATTGTGATCCGAAATGCTCCTCGGAAGACCATGTTGAATCATATTGAGGAACCACGACATAGTCTCTAGAGATATCAAGAATCGATCCAACCTAGCCCATGAAGCACATTCTCTATTGTTGGACCAAGTGAAAAGCATGCCATGCAATGGTAAATCCACCACCTTTGCTCTAAGGAGAAAGGCATTGAAGTTACGTAAAAAGGACATAACACAAGCCCCACCTTTTCTCTCTGAGGGATCTAGAATCATATTGAAGTCTCCACCAATACACCATGGACCCGGTAGACTCGACTGAGCTGAAATGATGAAATCCCATAGCTCTAACCTTTCACTTTCTAAGTTGGAAGCATACACATTGCAAAACACAATACTTTTACCTATCTTTGTAAGAGTGCCCGCTGTAATTATGCATCTCTTATTTGAAATGCACGAAATTACCTTAAATTCATCCTCATTCCAAAGGGAAAATAAACCCCCTGCCAATCCTTCGGCTTCGACACCCACTCCTCTAGATAGATGATTACCTCTAAGAGAACTAAAAGTTTTAATGTCTATAGAGTTTAACTTTGTTTCTTGAATAAAAAACATAGTCGGTTTCCAGAGCTGAACTAAGTTTCGCACTACCCTTCTCTTCTCCGGCCTTCCTACACCTCTTAAATTCCAAGAGAAAATTAACATAGCACTAGAGATTCCATACCTCAAGAATGCAGACACAAATTATTGATTTCTGCCTCTCTGACGCCTATCTTCCTCTTCCTTTTCTCTACTAGCGATCACTTCGACCACCTCCATCTCTGAACCATTAAAATCAAATCCTAATAATGTCCCTGTCTCGATGACTTTCGTTACCTCTTCGTCTAAGTGCCATGTCGTCTTGCTCCTATCCGTATTCTTATCATCACCATTGAAGTCACAGCCCGTCTCTAAACCTGCTTGAGGGATGATCATATTGGGATCCTCCATAGTATTCTCGCTGTTGGCCCACTTTTTCTATCTTGACTTCATCCCATGCTTGTTGTTAGCAACGCTTTTTTTCGAACCTTTCCTTGAAAATTTTAAAGCCGGCGGAATGGTCACTTCCTTGCCTTGAACCGGCTCTTCCAAAACTGAAACCGAAATGCGAAAGTCCTCTGAATGCCCACCTTCCAATTCCTAAAACACAGGCACCTGAACGAAAGCTTCCTTTGATACAATAGGACTATTTGCCATCCTTAGGAGAAGATGCGAATCAGGCTCCTCACTTGACTCACCATCATTTGGATCACCATTTAAAGGAACTGATCTCCCTTCTGATACAAGCCCAACGTTCATCTCATAAGTTGATCCATCTTTTTGACTCTCCTCTGGCCCAATTGGAAGCACTACACTCAAGCTTATTGATTTGATATTATCCCATGAGGCCCATTATTTTCATCTGACTCCTTGTCCTTAACACTCCTATCCAGCCCACCAAATGTAGGCCCAACTTGTTCTGGCATTCTCTTCTGAACATTTCCCATAATTGAACTTTCACCCACTGCTTTATGAGAATTTACAAAGCCCCTTCTAAGTAATTCTTCATCGGACGAAGTTGACCACTCACTTTCATCACTTTCAACTCTGACATCTCTACTTTTTAGTTTTTCTAGGATGAGCTTACCACGTAAAGAAGAAGAAAAGTTGGGTTTCTTTTTAGGAATGCGCCACTTGCCTTTGCCTTTGTCTGGAACAACGGCTTTCCCTTTATTAGCCATTGATTTCCTATCTTCCTTAGTCTTTAAGTAGCCCTCTGGTAAGAAGGATTTTGGGTGAGAGAAGGAAGAAGAAGAACAGAGGTTTGAGAAAGTGTTTACTTAATTTTCGATTCCTTTATTCAATGCAAAAGAGACCATAAATAGGCCAATAGCAATTACAAAAGAGAATCCCAAAATAACAGGAATTTATGCATAGTGGAGTTGAAGATATGGAGGTCTTCCAGCCACTATAAAATGAATATCTAATTTATTAAATTGACTCCAAAGCAACTCAACATTGATAACAAACTTCTTGACTTGGTCTTGTGCATCTGGCAGCACCCAGCTAACGGACCTCCACGCATGTAACAATTGTAGACCTTATCAGAGAAGTGGTCGTATCACCCTTTCTTGCTTGAAGACTTCTATACGCCAGCCTAATATTTCCATAATTGTGCTTCCTCTGCTGACCTGAACCTTCAACCTTTTTGCTTTCCTTGATAGCTACCTGATCACAGTTGTCTATTCTATCGCCATCGTGTTGTTGGATAGCCTGATAAGGCAAAAACCCTGTCACCTTTTTGGCGGTCTCCTCACTTCTAACCATAACCAAATTCTCTCCCTGGCCCAACTTGACAGCTAGCTTTTTCAAACCTAAAAAAGTCCCCAACCATCGGAAGTCTACCGGAGTTACTTCCTCAACTAGCCTGACGGTGAACAAACAACCATCGCTGCTAACCTTGATGTTGAACGAACTCGGCTTACCTTTAGGTACAAGAACCAGGAGTCTACCTTTGTTTAAGCACGTTCTATTTAAAGTATCTTCGTCTAACAACAAAGGTTCTCCCACCAACCATCCTACTCTCTTAAAAAACTCTTCATTCCAATAAGTTAATGGTGTATCTAGGCAGTTAAGCCAAACTAATCTGGACTGCGGTATTAGGGTATCCGACCATCTCACCATGGAAGAGAAAGCATCGTCCCACAAGAACCGGTAACTAATGAAAGCTTCCTTCACCTCCTCAAATTCAAAGCTCCATAAGATACACTTATCCCCGTAATATGATGACATGAAAGCCCATCCTTTGCTTCTGAGCCTCTCATTCACAGCTGAAATGTTTGAGAATGTTTTCAAGATTCCAAACGAGCATTTTCGGAGCCAAACACGATCTTCCGTCTGAACATTCCAGTTCATGGACAGTGAAACTTCTTTCCTCCTCTCCTCATTTGAACCTTCTTTGAAACTACTTCCTTGAGCATGACCTTTCATGGCTTCAGCGTAGGACTGGTGTACTAAGAATGTTCCAGCTCTTAAATGATCTATTCCAGAATTTTCATTAGTTCTATACATTCTTAGGACCGAAGCTTACCGTCTGTTCCATCCAGTAGCAGCAATCTTCGATGCATGGGCCATCCATAGACATGCATTCCATCCGTTAACTTCGCTACCTTCTTAGCTGCCTCCAAGGTTTCGAACCGAACAAAGGTGAAACAACTCTTCCTTGTCGAGTTCTTGGCAAACAAATAAATGTCCCTTACCTTACCAAAAGGTTTGAATATTCCCCATAAACCTCTTGAATCCACTACTGGGTTGATGTTGTTCACAAAGATGGAATGAAGTTTCTCCCTGAAATATCTTCTTCCTTCCACCTCGAAATCTTTTTGCGACCTTTTCACTCCTTGTTTGAAATTGAGAGAGCTTCTCTCTCTTACTTTCTCTCTCATCATTTGTGTAACAAGAATGAACTTGAACTATGTGTGTGGTTGTTGAATCATGAATGTTGAATGTTGATGGTGCTTAGAAATAAATGTATTAAATATTAACCAACTCTCTGATATTCATTTACTTTGTAATCTCTTTGACTCTCTCTCACTGCTGTACAACCTCACCTACCTTTTATTTCACAAACAACCAGGATTAAAAGCTAGGTTATAAATACATCCCTCAAAATTTGCTTGAAGGTTTTTCTCTAGGATTTTGAGTTAGATGTATAGGCTGCATGTTGCTTACCCAATTGTTTTTATGTTTGTGATATCTATTTTGATGCATGATTTTCTTGTATAAAATTAATTTTAAAATTTTTATTTTGTAAACTTTTGTTATTATTATTATTATTATCTTACAAAATTTTACAATATTAGTTAATTTAATTCCCAAAGATAATAAATATATATTTTTTGTTTGTTGTCAAATCAAAAACACATAGGATTCAATTTCCAAATTTTCATACTATTAAAATATATAATTTTATTTTTAAAATCTTATATCAAAACAAAATACTGTATAACAAATATATAAAAGGGGTAATTACCCTAGTGTCCATCAACTTATGTCACCACTATCAAAATGACCACCAAATGAGGAATTGGTTTTAAAATGGCCATTTTTGGCAAACACTGTTACACTAATGGTCATTCTATCCAATTTAATTTCTATCCAATTCCATTCAATAAGTGACATTTTAGTAAATAAGTGGATGACATTAATTTATTTTAGATATTTTTTGAAAATCAATTTTTTCTTTTGCTTTTTGAAATAGATAATTATATTTAATGTGTGTATATACGTATAACATATCTCAAATATATAAATATATATATATATTAAAAATATTAAGGCTACAAAATCTTAAAATTCTAAAAAATATATTTGAGATAAGTTGAAAAGAATATTATATATATATATATATATATATACACACATATATTATTTTTTGAGAAGATTAAGGCTATAAAATCTAAAAATTCTAAAAAATATATTTGAGATAAGTTGAAAAGATATATATATATATATATATACAGATTTTCTATTATCAGTTCGAACTGACAATAAATATATCAAGACGAAGAATGTGAATCACTAGATTTACATACTTTGACTCAAAGTGTATGCACTTGTCAAAACTTCTCCGTAATCTGTGGTCCACATTCTTCGTCTTGATATATTTATTATCAGTTCGAATTGATAATAGAAAGACTATATATATATATAATTATTATAGGATTCTAGACAATGATAAGTGATCATCTTTTCCTCGGTAGTCTTTTGTGTTGTATATATATTGATCCCAAGTTTAGGTGGAGAATAGTTCTAACAATTATAGGAATTGCCTTCCTTATCAACTATAACCTATTAACATTATAATTAATATTCCAACATTTTCATTTTTTTGTTTTTGATAATACAAACAACTACCGGGACCGGCGAGATAGGGCTCTACAAGCGCAGTCCGGACGGCAACTCCCACGAGAAGAGAGAGAACACCCACAGAGTAATGGGACACTACCCACACAAATGGTGGGAAAATTGGCATAAAGCCCATGCACCTACAAGTCCTTGAACCTTGGTGGTAGGGGTTCCCATTGGGAAGGCCCACCACATTGGCAAGGCACTATGAGTGATCAGAAATGAGAATATATATACGATTGAATGGGATTTGTGGCGGTGTCATCTTCGGACTTGATAATGCTTTTTATCTTCTTATATCATGTTGCCTCTACTTTTCCAGACACTAGTCACTGTTAAAAGAGGTACCAAAAAATAATAATGATAATAAAATAAAATCTTAATAGCTTCCACGTTAAAAACATGGCTCATAATCCTCATATAGTAAAAACACGGCTCTTAATAGCTTTAATTCATATTTTGGCTACTAGTGGAAGCACACATCATATCGCAATGCGTTCCATCGTGGTTCACATGTTTTATATTTTATTTATGTTCTTTTAATTTGAATGGTTCAAACTCATGTAATCACATCATAGTTTGGTATGAGTGTGACTAATTTCATTGAGATTTAATTATCACTTCATAGTTTTGTAGGAGTGTGTCTAACTACTTTCGTCGAGATTTAATTATTTCCTGGTAGTGTTATTTCGCTATAAGCACCGGTATCCAGAAACCCATTGGCCCTGACTAATGCGGGTTGAGCTGGGTCGGCCCACTAAGGGGTAAAGCTCACCCAGCACAGGTTTTCTCCATTCATAAGATTCGAACTCGAGACCTTGCTTAAGGGGAAGGAGTGCCGAACCACTAGAACTAACCTGTGTTGGTAGTGTTATTTCGTTTGCTAGTTTAGTTGATAAAGAGAGAGAGATAATTAACATAAAACTGCTGTTTCAAAAAAAGATAATTAACATAAAAGAATATATCTAATTAAAATTTCAATATTCTAAAATAACATCTGATTGTGTTATTTCGTTAGCTAGTATAGTCAAGTATGACGGATGATGAATCTATGTTAAAATGTCAGAAGTGGGTCCTTAGAATTCATAACGAAAGGTTATATAATTTGAAGCATGTGGTGATGATGGAATACCGACAATTGCTAAGTCATTATACCTTTAAAATGAGCTTTTTGATGAGAGCATTATTAAACCAAAACTCACCGTGGGACCAGCTGATATTTTTCTACCAAGTAATTATAACACTTTATAAGAACAGCTTAAGACATTAGATGGACATCTTCAAAACTCACTTTTTTCAACTTCATAAAATATACATTTGATTTCTCCTTGGAATCCTCTCTCAAACACAAACCATGTCAAACGATGGGTTAACCTTGAAGGTGCCTCTCATTGTTGATGAGAAGCAACAAGGGGTTTGGCTGAAGCTAGAGGATGTAGAGTCAAACCATGTTCATCTAATAAATACAAACACCACCTCCTTCTTCAAGACTTGCTTCAATGGACTCAGTGCTTTGTCAGGTTTCACTAGACTTCATTTCATAAATATCCCTTCATTATTTTCATTTGTCACTGCTTCTGCTTTTGTTGTTGTTCTTCATTTGTGATTTTGCATACTAATTATTAATTTCTTGCAATTATTTGGCAACCAGGAGTTGGAATATTGTCAACCCCATATGCACTATCATCAGGAGGATGGTTGAGCTTGATTCTTCTGTTCGTTATGGCCATTACTGCTTTCTACACTGGCTTGTTGATCAAAGATGCATGGATGCGGATCCCAACATCAGAAGTTATACCGACATAGGCGAACGAGCATTTGGGAAGAAGGGGAGATTCCTCGTATCCATTTTCATGAACTCTGAGCTCTACTTAGTCGCGACAGGTTTCCTGATTCTCGAAGGAGATAATTTACAGAATCTGTTACCGAACGTGGAATTTACATTAGGAGGGTTGACAATTGGTGGAAAACAAGGCTTTGTTGTGATTGTTGCTCTTATAATTCTGCCTACAGTTTTGTTGGATAATCTGGGCATCCTCTCATATATCTCTGCCAGTGGAGTTTTGGCTTCTATTATCACACTTGCATCGATTTGCTGGACCGGTGCCTTCGAAGGAGTTGGATTCCATCAAAGGGAACCTTTGTTAATTGGCACGGACTTCCTACTGCTATAAGCTTGTATGCCTTCTGTTATTGTGCTCATCCAGTCTTCCCTACTCTCTACTGTTCCATGAAAAACAAACACCAGTTCTCTCTCGTAAGTAAACGCTGTTTTTCGATCTTAACGTTATATTATTATTAAGGTAGTGCTTGATGAATTGTTCACCATGGTCTACATATTGCAGGTTTTGATGGTGTGCTTTTTCTTGTGTACTTTTATCTATGCATCCATGGCGATTTTCGGCTACTTGATGTACGGGTCTGGGGTCGAATCACAGATAACTCTAAACCTTCCAACCAATAATCTTATCTCAAGATTGGCAATATACACAACTCTGGTGAATCCCATTTCCAAGTATGCACTGATGGTCACACCAATTGTGAATGCTACCAGGAATTGGTTTGCAAGTGGCTGCGACAAAGGGCATTTTAGGCTGCTGACCAGCACCGCCTTGGTTATAAGCAGTGTCATTGTAGCCCTCACTGTCCCGTTCTTCGCCTGTCTCATGTCGCTGGTTGGAGCATTTTTGAGTGTCACAGCTTCAATCATATTGCCATGCTTGTGCTATCTGAAGATTTCAGGCACTTATCAGAGACTTGGATTTGAGATAGTGGTCCTTGTGGGAACTATCATTATGGGTGTTGCAGTTGTTGTAATTGGCACTTACACATCTCTCGTACAAATTATTGGGCATTTATAGATGTATTGGCCTTTTCTTCTATATAACTTTCCAGTTACTTCTTAAGTAGACATGTTTTTCAGAATTGAAACATGCTTTTAAGTTTGAAATATTTTTCTTTGCTCCAATAATGGCCAGCAAACTATATATATATATATTTTTTACTCAATCGCACAACATTAGTTAATTTTTTCCCCAAAAAAAATAAATATTTTTTATTTGTTAAATCAAAAGACAGAGGAGGCTCCAATTTCCAAATTTTCATGCTATAAAAATATATACTTTTATTTTATAAATACTTATATCAAAACAAAATATAACAAATATATTTTGAAGAGTGTTATTGGTCATGAGAAATAAATGAATGAAGTAATTAACCACTCACAACCACTCTCTCATTTTCACCTCTCAGACTCATCAAACTTTCCTTTCAATTTGAGTCAAAGATGTTGGAATCTCTATGGTACTATGTACTAATACCATAAAATTGATTCTTGGAAGCCATCAGAGGAAGTGGTTTTATGGACTAATGCACAAACATCCCTAGAGTTTATGCCTAATCACACTCGTATGGATCTTTTACCAAATATTACACACATATCCCCTACCGTTAGTAGGGAGCCGTTAAAAATCGTCCATTTTGTAAAAGTTGTTAGAAATAGATAGATTAAATAAATATTTTAATAAGGGGAAATATTAAATGAGTATTTTAATGAGGGGAGATATTAAAATAATGTTTTTTCTTATACGGGGAATGTGCCATTGAAAATAAGTTTTTAAAAAACAAAATTAAAAACCAAGAATTTTTATTTTATTTTAAATAGGCTAAGCAGATTTGGAAACTTCATCACTTCATCTTCTAAACTCAACTCCACCAATTCATCTTCAAAACTTAATCATCACCCAACTCAACCCAAACCAATTATTTTTCAAGAAGACCTATGCATCTCTCCTTTCAAGTTCTATCCGCGTATGCCTTATTGCTCGTGCTTGAACATATTCCCCCATCTCAAAAACACCAACGACGCCGCCTGAAGAAGATGCAGCCTGAAGTCGTGAACGACTCCGCCTAGAAATGAGCAGTGTGAACGACGTTGCAATTCTGATCAGGATGTTGTCGAACGGCGGGTTGCTCTATCAGATGGATGACCGATCTGCTCCATGATCGATATCAGGCCCGACCCTAGAGGGAGCCCGGTGAGACAACCGCCTAGGGCCCCCGATTGTAAAGGGCCCCCAAATTGTATTTTAAAAAAAATGTTTTTATAATATAGTCCATCTAAGATTTTAAATAAAACATGCCCATAAATGACTTTAAAAAGGTCCACCATACAATATAATTTTTTTTTTAAAAGGCCCACCAATGGAAACTCAACCCATAAATAAATTTAAAAATGGACCACTATACATATAATTTTTTTTAAAAGACCCACCAATAGAAACTCATTTATCATTCTTACAACAATAACATTGGATCAAGGCCTTAAGGGTGGCGGTGGGTTGAATCCTAGCAACACTCGTGTTTGTCACATATAATCATCTTTTATATCCCTAAAAAAAAACTCAATACTTTTTATACAAAATTCAGAATTTGTTGTTTTGAAGGTAATTAAATCAATGCACAATACACTTCATTTATTTTTTCGAAACATGTAAGCCTAATTAGTGCTTTTGTTACTAAAAATGTGAAACGAGTAAGATTAAATGATATGTTCTTTGATGCAATTATAAAATAAATAAAAAATTGGTAACTTTTTTTTTATAACTATTTGGTTGTGTTATAGTCTTGAGTTTCAGTTATTATATTGATTTTTACAAGTATTTACTAGAGAAGAAAAATCAAGTAAACATACATAGAGTATTGAGGGCCTCATATTTTATATCGCCTCGGGCCCCGAAAATCTCAGGGCCGGCCCTGATCGATATGCTCTAATTTTTTTTTTTTTGTTTATATTGATTTTGTTTGGATTAATGAAATGAGGTTGATGATGTTCTGTGTTGAATCACACAAAACCTATCGTGTTTGGTGATGATTTTTCTTTTGTTTACTATGATTTGTGTTTGGATTTAATGAAATGAGTCCTGGTGATAGGTTTGTGTTCGAATCAATAAAACCCATCCCTATTTGGCGATGATTTTCTTTGTTTACATTGATTTGTGTTTGGATTAACGAAATCGATCAGCTTTCACCTTTTTTTAATTAATTTTTTTATTAATTAGGGGCATTTTAGTCATTTCGTACCATTAAAATGGTCAACTTAAAATGGATGGAAGTCAACTAACGGTATGGGAGGTTGGTGCAATTTTGGGTAAAAGTTCCATATTTGTGCAATTATGTCTAATGTTAGGGGATGTTTGTGTAATTAGCCCTGGTTTTATTGGTGTAGGTTAATACGGCTTAGCTGTCTAGTGCCTTTAAATTTTCTTTTATTTTTATTTTTTATTTTTTATTATAAAAAAAACTGGACATGAGTAGCTCTTTCTATCTCCTTCAGAAAAACCCACAAACCAACTTATTCTCATGAGTCATGACAAAAGTAAAGCTTTTACTCCTAAATTTTGAGATGCGGTCAAGATTCTTTCAAATCAAGTAGCAGTTGAAAAGGATAATTTTTTGTTTTGAAAATCTTTTGGGATTTTGTATTTAGTACATGCGTCTAATTTTTACTATAATATATAAATTGACAGTAAACAGTACCATTTAAATTCTTTGACTCAAACATTTAAAAAAAAGTGAAAATTATCAAAAATGACCACATATTATGGGAAATTTGTTTTTAACACAAACGAAATTTAATGTTAATAACCACTTTTTGAGAAATTACTGGAAAGCCCTCATATAAAAAGGGTCTCCAAACTCTCTCTCTATTTTCTTTTTTTTTCTTTCTCTATCCCTGATTTGCCTCTCTCTCTCTCTCTCTATCTCTCTCTCCCCGATCTGCCTCTCGTTCCCGATCAGCCTCTATCGGCGTGCTTGAGGGCCACCCCATCGCCGGAGTCATCGCCCGGGCGCGCACGAACCAGCGGCGGCGCAAAGAAGCACGCTGGCGTCGCAAGACCAGCCGCACGTGGGTTCGTGCGACGACCAGGCGGTGCTTGGGCGCCGCAGGTGGTTCGTAGATGACAGTCGGCTCTCTTCTAATCCTCTGTTCCATGATGATGTGGCTGCATAAAAAAAAATAAAGAGAAACAAAAAAGACCTAAACCTAATGAGGAAGAAGAGAAGAAGGAGAGAAAATTTCAAATTGTCCAGATTTCAAGTTTGGACATTTCAATTTAGGCATGATTTCAAGTTTGACATTTTAATTTAGTCGTGATTTTCAAGTTGCTTTGAGGTTTTTTAAAAAACTTTTTCAATGGTACTTGGTATTTATGAACATACACTGAAAGTTTTTTTAAAAAAGTGGGTATAACGATTAAAGTTTCAAAAGTGGTTATTAACAAAAGCTTAATTTTCAAGTAGTTAGTTTTGAATTCTCTCAAAAAAAAAAAAAATAATCTGATACATGACTTTTTTTAAAAAATAATTTTATTTTAACAACATTTGTTGTTCTTTTTTTTTTTTTTACAACAATTGAACAATATTAGTTATTTTATTCCCAAAGATAATAAATATTTTTTGTTTATTGTCAAATCAAAAAACATGAGAAACCAAATGCAGATATCAAAACAAAACATGTATACCTACCAAAATATAAAAATAATAGACATGAACACTAGAACAATATCATCAAGACTAAGAATGATGTGGAAGGGGTGGTTATGAGAAATAAATGAAAGTTTCTCATTGGTCATTAACCTCACCAACTCCCTCACACTCCACACTAGAACGTCTTTTTTAGTCTCTCTCTCACATGACATGTCCTTTAAAGTCTCTCATTGTTCAACATCCTCATCTACCCTGTCCTCTAATTTTGAAACTTATTTGTAGATGGATTCCTTTCTTGACTGATCAACTAATCAACACACCAAATTAATATATTGTAAATTGTATATCTCATGGTCCAAGTAGTGAAAGATTTTTTGGAAATGTTATTGATACTATGATGTAACATCCCAATAAGAGGGTGTTTTTGCTTTTCCTACACTATAATGAGCACAAATTGAGAGATAGTTTAGTGTAGTTAATAAAGGTTAAATAATATAAATATTTTCAAATTAATGAATTATAATATGAACCTGTCTATATTCTCGGCTGATCATTTTTAACATTTTAAAAGTAATAAAGCAATACATGTAAATGACTTCGTTTTGCATAGATAAGATTGTAATTTTTGTTTAAGCATTTTTAACTGTATCAAGTCAGTCAATAACATAAGAGTAAAACTGTTTGCTTTAAGCCTTTAATCACATTGTAATGATATTTGTTGATTGTACTGTATAATATTATCATCACTATTCAAAATCTTTGACTCCAACATTTAAAAAAAAACATCTTCGACTTGGATATGCTTATAATATCTATTTTGAGGTATGACTTTCTTTTATCAAAATAGTTTTTTATTTTGTAAACTTTTATTGTTCCTTTTTTTTTTTTTGCACAATTGCAAAATATTAGTTAATTTTCTTCCCAAAGACAATAAACATTTTTTGTTTGTTGTCAAATCAAAATACATAGAATCCAATTTCCAAATTTTCATACTATTAAAATTTATGATTTATTTTTAAAAAAAATATATCAAAATAAAATATAAAATTATATATATTAAACACTAGAATAGTACCATCAAGATTCAAGAGTGTTGTTGTATTTGGTCATGAGAAATAAATGAAAGACATGCCATCAAACCTAGTATATATAATTTTTGTGCTCAACTCACATCTAGAATTAAGGAATTACTCACCCACAATCCAAAAATAAATGGAATTTGGATCCTCTGCTATGCTGATTTTTGTCATGTCTATATAGATCTGTTGACATATGTAATCAATGGCTGTCTTAAATTAAAATTTTATTCTCAAGTGTTTTAGATCAGGAAAAAGATCAGCATAGCAGAGGATCCTGATCCAAATAAATGAGCCATAAACCTACTAATACTAACTTAATATTTTGACTAATTCATTATGCGATAAAATAATAAAATAAAATATACAAATAAAATAAAAATAAATAAACTAAAAATCTAAATAAAATTAGAAGGTTGTTATCAGGCTAACGTTGAATTTTTCCTTTTTTACAGTAAGAGAGTTATTTTGACCCGGTAAAATTGATAGGAGATTCAGAATGAGAACAAGAGCCATATTCGAGAGAAAGAGTAAAAAAATCCTATCAAAATTGAAAATCCGGCACCATTGATGTGAAATCAAACAAAATTAGAAGCAAAAAAAATCCGAAAAAAACAGACACAAAGATAATAAATATTTTTTGTTTGTTGTAAAATAAAGTATTTGGATCCCTCTTCAACTTATTTTGTCAAAATATTGTCTTCATCTAAATCATGGGTCTTCATTAATTTTATCTTTTGAGTAAAGAAATAAAAATTAATCAAATATTCAGACCTTTGATTTGTTATATTAGACAAGTGACAATAGATTTTGGAGATGATGACCATAGAATCTTGATTATGTGATACTTATGTACCAAAAGTAAATTCAATTTTTTTTTTCCACCAAATTTTAGACCAAAAAGGCATTTCGGTAACTTAAAAAAAAAAAAAAAAAAAAAAAAAAACAAAACCCTTCCTTTGCATTTAATTACCACCAAACCCTTTATATATCGCCCAAAATGCAATTTTGGATGATGGGTATAGTTTTGAATAAATTGTTGTTTGGGAAATGAGAAAATTGTTTTTATTTTTATTTTTAATTAATAAAAGCACTTTGAAAGTAAAATGGACAATATTGGGTGCTGACTGGTCAGCACCCAAGGTACTGACTTTTGTTTTGATTGGTTGAAAAAACTAGGGTTAACAGCACCAGTGCCCCCTGAACTATTAGCGAATTTGCAAGTTGCCCCTTATCTTTTTTCTAAACAATTTACCCTCTGAACTCTCTTCATTTGGCATTACAGTTATGTCAATTGCCCCATGAACGCATGTTTGAGGGGGCATTGATAGTCATAGAATGCCAAATGAAGAGAGTTCAGGGGTAAATTGTCCAGAGAAAAAAAGATGAGGGGGCAACTTGTAAATTCACCAATAGTTCAGGGGCACTGGTGCTGTTAACCCAAAAAACTATTAAAGTGCCTGATATTAAATTCATGGGGCTGGTGTTGGATTTTTCAACCAATCAAAACACAAAGTCAGTATTTGGGTGCTAACCGGTCAGCACTAAGTATTTTCTGAGTAAAATTGTGAAAAGCCATAAAATTGATGAGAAGGGTTTTTATTTATTTATTTATTTTATTTGTGTGGTTGTTGAATGTTGATGGTGCTTAGAAATAAATGTATTAAGTATTAACCAACTCTCTGATATTCATTTACTTTGTAATCTCCCTCTGACAGTCTCACTCACTGCTCATTGTACAACCTCTAGAACAGGAGAAAAACTTCAGTGGGACGGTCCCATTGACGTGATATGGGACCATCCAATCAGAGCAAGCCACAAGTGTGCCACATATTCTCCCAATGTATATGTGGCGTGCTTGATTGGACGGTCCCATATCCACGTCACTAGGACCGTCCCACTAAAGTTTTTCTCCTAAAACAGTATCATCAAGAGTGTTGTTGTAGTAGTTGGTAATGAGAAATAAATGGAAGTCTCTCATTGGTCATAAACCTCACCTACCTCCTCACACTCATCACACTAGAACGTCTTCTCTCTCTCTCTTACAAGACCTGTCCTTTAAACCTAAACCTAGTTTGTGAGTAGTATATATACATACAACTATACATGCAGTGGCTTCTCAAGTCTCCTTCTTTCTTTCTCTAACCTATAAACCAAATTCGTCTCTAAACTTGGTTTTTTTTATAACCGGTCTTCAGAAAAATGTTCAAATCATGTCATTTATTATTACCATTCCAACCATTAGAGAATTCATTGTATGAAGCCGTAGTTTCTTTACTTACTTCGGACGGTGATAAAGTATAGTTTCTTTCCTTACTTCCTAAGTCAGTCAATTTCTCGCCGAAGTCAATTCCTATTGAATTTTTTCCAGAATCAATTAAACGTCATCTGGTTTTATAAAATGATGGTTGATTCAGAAAAATGTCATCGGAGTTGATTTTGGTGAGAAATTTACTGGTATAGGTGAACCTTTGATATTGGAGAACCTTTGTCTAAGCAACAATGCCAACACACATGACTTCTCTAATGCTTGCAACGATGATTATTATGTTGAAGATCGTGGTTGGTTTGTATTTTACAATTTGTTCGCACCTCAGGTTATGGTAATATTTTAAATTATGGTGTTAATTTTAATGAAGTGATTGAATGTTTTCTGCAGGCTCATTTGAATGATGTTGAATGTTATTTTTTTGGGTATGCGGTTGTCAACAGACAATGATATTATGGTAATGTTCTTTTTATTAATTATTTTTGTTATTTATTTTTATTTTTTTATTGTTGATGTTATTTTTTATGATTCAGAAACTCAACGAGGATGGTATGCTGGTTCCATGCTTGGCTTACTGTTTTTGTGCACTTTCCACCATGATAACAGAGAATTCTTCCATGATTTTTTTATCTTCTTCTCTCTCCTAGCTGTTTTTTCTTTCCAACTTCTTCTGTTATGTTGATGAAGCCTGAAAATTCACTTCTTTTGCATGATGTCTTGCCTCTTCCAAAAACGGATCATCAAAACAATTTGAATCAAAATTAATTATAATTTTGTAGAACCAATATAAGCAAGTGTCACACTCACAATAAATCCACATAAATACTAATAGTCTCTAATTGAAAAACTGGTCATAGAGATGAAAAGCTTTTTTTTTAATTCAATCATTTACGCGATGTATAATTAAAAACCTTATTATAGTTTATGTAACATTAATGGGAACAATTAAAGAAGAGACTATTCACCTGTGTGAAATCCATCTGAGGAAAACCTATTCGAAACGAAACCTGATCACAATAACAAGTCTTAAACTAAAACCTTTCGATTGAAAACGATAATATAATTAGAAAACCAAACCAAATCATTTCAAACCTGTTCGATGAGCTTGGTAAGTGCATGTGTATGTTCCAAGTTGTGAGAATAATAGATGTCTAGACAAATTCTGAGGCTAAAAGGACTAAAAAACATGAAGTGAAGCTCACAGTTGTCTAGCCTTGAGTTGCTTTTTTTTGTTGTTGTTGTTGCTGTAAACAGCAAGAGCAGTGAAATGAAAAGAGGATATTGTGAGTTTCAATTCAAAAGATGACATCTACATCTAATAATAACCACTGGAGCACCTCCATCAAATATTAAATTAGAACATGTACAAATAGTGAGCTTTATTTCTTGGATTTTTTTTCTTTGGTAGAGGTAGTGAGTAGTGGTAAGTTAGGTGAATCCATGTTGTTTTAACTATTCATTTGTAGGGAAAACGATGCTCAAAATCAGAAGAAATCTTGACAGCTAACAGAATATTATAAGAAAAGAATAAAAGATAAAATGGAATGCAATGATGATGTCTTTTTACCTCTCAATTATCAAACTTGATCATGAAGACAAAGGCAGAAAATAATTTTTAACAAAGCTAGAGATTGTGTTTATTGGGTATACCAAATACCCAAAACCAGAAATAAAACTATGAACTTAAAGAGGCTGAAAAGATGGAGAATGTGGAAGAGGGAGGTGATATACGGGGAATGTATTGTAAAAGATGAAAGCAAGAGAAGGTGTTTGTTTGATCAGATAAATTTGTTAGTGACTAAAAAAGATGTAAAAAGAGATGCTTTGTGTTGTCATTGGGATTGAGGAATGTTGAATGCATGGCTCTACATATGCGGCCGATTTTTGGCTTCTCTTTTTTTGAGTTTTGGAGGGAATTGGAAGCACAACACATTCTTTATCATGGTGCTCTAATAAGTATAGAGACAACACAGATGAGTCCCAAGTTCAGGAGTCAAGACCAGGAGGTCAGCTCTAATTTACAGAACAGAGAAGAGAGAATACAAGTACCACCATAAACTTGAGCCAAAAATAGATAAAATTAGCAAACTGTATAAAAGGTTGAAACATAGACTAAGCTACAAACATCACCAAAGAAGGTGAAACAAAGGCACAGCCCAGCACAGAGATTCAACTTAGCCTCCTTGTCATAATCCCCCGATACAAAATTAAGCGTCAAAATACACCCACTAGCAGCAGCCTGTATGTTCACTGCCCACTATACCTTTTTCATATCCTCTCCCAAGTTACCAAGTTTTTCCATCTTAAAACCTGAATTTTCTTCTTTTGGAGACTCAGTTGATTGCTGTTCCGAAACTTGTTGCTCAGGAAGTCGTTGCTGATTATACATCTCCACATACTCCGGGTACAATTTCCTGAATGCTGGGCTGTCATGGAGAGGAAACATCATATTATGTAACTATTTAAGGTTGCACTCACAGCAAATATAGGGAAAATTACATGCAAATTTTCATGATCACAATCAATGACTCAGATAAAAGAACAAAGACAGTTGCCCTAAAGTAAGCAACCAAGCAATCTAAAACTACAACAAAATTTGCAATCTATTCACTCCATGGTCAACCGAGCCAAAGCGGGTGTAATCTGGCTATACTTACTCAAGATAGCTACAGCCGAGATGGGATTCACATATCATCTCAAAAAGTAATATTGTGGCCCACCCTTGAAGGAATAAAAATCTAAGAAAGCAAAAGTAGGTCTTGCATAATACATGGGCATCAATTCACAATCATAAGTAATGACACAAATGTAACAGAAAAAAAAAATACTTGAGTCCTGTGAACCATGAAAGAAATAACAAAATCTTTAGATCAAAACACCTACTTCTTACAATTGAAAGCAAGAGATGTCTTTGCCAGAAGTTGCTTCCAGCAGCACTAGTGTTCACACTGCCGGAGTGGTAGGACTGTTGTCCATCTGGATAAATCAATGAAGAAAGCTTCCCTCATAATGTAAAATTCAGGATATAGCAACTTAGGCTCCAATTCGCTAAAAAGCACCAAAAAAATGCATATAGTGTAAGTTGTTAAAAATGTAGTAAATTTCACAAAAGTGAGGGGCATACTTTACGGTTTACAGAGTGCTCTATATTCCCTTTTGAAGGCGCTTGACACATGCTTTTTCTACCAACTAGCAGTGAAACGAAAGTGGAAGCCTCAGAAGCTCGTTTGTTTCTACAAACCTACAAAATACTTATCTGTTGACCGATAATAAATGTGATATAGATTATTTTATAAGAGTTGCTATATGATGAATTCTTCAAGATATATCCATGAAAAAAAGAAAATCACTATTAATCTAACAAATGGAGAAAATATATTTTTGTAAATAAGGCGTAAGGCAGCGCAAGTTCCACATAACAGTCCAAGAAAATAAAGCAAACCAAAGAGTATTAGAGGTGTACAACGAAATGTACCATGAATGAGAAAACTAACTGAGAATTGAATGAATACTAAACAAATGATGTTAGCTAATAAATTGTGATATGAGGACACACAAAAGCCATGCTCAACACGAACATTAGATGCTAAGCTTGACAGCTCTCAAAATATAAACAAGAAAACACAGCTCTACATGCAATTGTTTGTGTATTCATTAAATTAATCATAGATACCGACATTACAATTGTGGTAATGAAACATTATCAAGATTGCACCGATAAATGGTAAACATAATGTGGGCAAATGAAGGTGTATTCTCCTATAATACGCAGTGAGGGCGTCATGTCCTAAACGTGTGACATACAAAACCTTTACACTACAAGTCTTCTAAAATCGTTATCTTTAATATTTCCTACCCTTTTCCAACCAAGCAATAGAACTATAGAAGTACCAAAATTCTACAATATCCCATACGCCAATCTAGTTAATTGCATGTAGCCATGTTACTGTAACCATACAATTGGGGAACTTTAACCATACAAAGTCATCATGCTTCAAGTGGAACTCGAGGTAAAGGAGTATAATAAATAAGTGCTGTTTTTGATAAGAGAGCAAAAACACTGAAACAGGTTCATCTGCACTTACATTGCTCCGCACCCACACCAAAAAAAATCGTTTTGAACTTCAAAAGAGCTTTTAAGCCCTCCCCAGCAACCTATGAGATTTTAGAGGAACATCAATCCAAGTTCAGAGGATCGATGCATCGATTAATTTTGTAGAATTTCAAATCAAAAACACACATATATCTCCACGTAATGATTTTTGTTCAAATCTGGATATCTATGACTACAATCGAGACAACTACTCCTTCATGTTAAGTAGAGAAAAAAAAAAAAAAGGAGTAATTTCACAAACGGCCCCTGATTTAGGCCTAATTACACGCATATGGACTTTTTACCAAATATTACACAAAACATCACCTACTGTCAATTGACTTCCATCAAAACTAACTGTTGACTAGATTTTTAGTATTAAAAGTCCAAATACCCTTAGTTACTTATTTATACTTTATTTTGTTCCCCTTAAAATAAATAAAATAAATTATATAAAATGCAAATAAAAAACTTTAATTATATATTTTTCAAACAAATTTTAAAAGACAAAATATATAAAACAAAAATTTAGACTTAAAAAAATTAGAAAAAGAAATAAAAGAAATTTTTTAAGAAAAGAAATGGAGAACAGATTTCAAATACGCATTGTGGGACTTCGATCCACAATCATGAAAACAAAACAAATTTTAAGTTTTTGACATTAAAATACAATCATATTGATGATTGAAATTGAATATAATTGTGGAATCTCATTTATTGCTAAAAATCTTTGGCTTGAATGAAATCCTATTGATGATTGAAAATTGAATATAATTATGGTTTGTTTAATTATGAATCATCAATAATAATTTTATTTTATTGTCCAAAAAAAAATAAGATGTTTTTTATGTTAAACTTAAAATCTAGTTGTTTTTCATGATTGTGGATCCAAGTCCCAACAATGGTGTATTTGAGATCTACTCTCCATTTCTTTTCTTAAAAAAAAAAATTATTCTTTTTTCTAATTTTTTTTAAAGTCTAAATTTTTTGTTTCATATTTTTTTTTTAAAAAAATTGTTTGAAAAAAATATAATTAAAAGTTTTTTATTTACATTTTTATATAACTTATTTTATTTTAAGGGAAAAAAAGTATAAATAAGTAAATAAGGGTATTTTGGATTTTTAATACTAAAAATCTGGTTAACAGTTAGTTTGGATGGAAGTCAACTGACGTAAGGAATGTTTGTGTTTTGGTAAAAATTCAATATGCTTGTAATTAGGCATTTAGGCCTAAACTCAGGGACGTTTGTGCAATTACTCCAAAAAAAAAAAAAAAATAAACTACTGATGTTACATTTTAGCTCACAATTGTTCCGATGATCCATGTGAATCTCTAGACGAGAAAAATATAATAAAGTAAAGTAAAAAAATATGAAAGTTAAGGAGAGAACAGGCTGCTCACAGGGAAGCAGCAAGAGGTATTAATCATGACAAGAAGAAGAAGAATATATTACAGGAAGTAACCCTTTTTTATTGAAGGGTGTGTTTAATTAAAGAAGTAACCCCTTTTTTATTCCTTTTTTTTTTTTTTTTTTAACAATTACAATTAGTTTGGGTTTTTGGGATTGGGAAAACTCGAATTCATAACCTCAATGATGTAAGTACGAGAGGCATACCACTTGGATAACCTAAAATTTTGTCTCTTTTTATTCCCTTAATTTCAATTAGGGTGCTAATTGGATATTGATGTGCTTCCTCAATTCTAGCATTTTAATTTCCTTCAACTATGGGTAACTCTTTTGAATACGAAAACTCAATTAATAATAACTATTTAGTTCGCTGACACTTTAATTTATCTCAATATCACATGCATATAATGATGTGTATGGTCTTGGCATGCATGGATTACATACACTTTGGCTAATGTGTTGCACGTGCTGCTTGAAGATGGGTTGTCTTATTATTATTTTGTTATTTGATTAAGTCTCTGTTTGTTATTTGATTAAGTCAATAAGTAGTGGAGGTGGAAGTGGTTGTTATAAGCCTCCACGAATTCACGAATTATCTGGTAGTCGAGTCCTACTTTTATGTTTTTTGTTAGCTGATTGTAAGGCCTATAAAGGTTCTGTTTGAATCAATTAAAGGGATCAGAGATTAATTATCCTAAATCCCCTCTTTTTCTTACTTCTTCTTCTGTTTCTGATTTCATCGATTCTATTCTTCTTCTCCCAAATTATTCTTAACATATAATTCTGTGGTAATATCTATTTAGACATCACATCTCATACATATAAAATTGTATATATTAGATAAAACCCCTCTATTTCAATTTGACTTTTAATTATTTAATTAGCTAAGAAATTCAAAGTAAATGGTAATTGATTGAAAATTTAACATATAGTCATATATAGATAAGTAGATAACGGGGAATTATCAGTTAATTATATTAGCAAGTGTAGTGTAATTAGTAAAGGAAAGTAGTGGAGAGTGGAGACAAACCTTTTAGTTGCGCAATCTATTTTTTGGGATTAGACTTCAATTTTGCATTTTATCAAAGTCTCACTTTATTATTTTCTTAAATTTGTTTCAACATTCAACTAACTTTTAGTTGATTAGAAATTAGAATATTGAATTCCATCCACTGATTAATATTAATTTTGATGTCATTATGTGAGTGCAGCTTTCGTTGGTGAGGGATTTCTAGCTAGAGACATCACATTCCAAAACACAGTTGGTCCATCGAAGCACGAACCAAGCAGTTGCCCTCCGATCGAGTTGGTGTCGATTTCTTTGCCTTCTAAGTTCTACCAATGTCACACGTTAGCTTACCAAGGCACCCACTACGTCCACTCCAATCGCCAATTCTACATCAACTGTCTCATTGCCAGTACCATTGACTTTATATTCGGCAATGCAGCCACTGTTCTCCAAGACTGAGACATACATGCGTGTGAACCTAATTCGAGCAAGAAAAACATGCTCACTGCCTAATGACATACCAACGCTAACCAAAACATGAGGATCGTGATCTAGAAATCGAGGATCGGAGCCTCCTCTGACTTGCAAGCAGTCAAGGGTAGCTTCGTCGATCACTGATATGTGATCGACCCTGCGGGTTGGTATGAGTGGGATGAGAATTTTGCCCTGAATACATTGTTCTACGGTGAGTACCAAAACACTGGTATGGGACATCGAAGAGAGTGAATTAGAAGGGATTCAAGGTGATTACGAGTGCAAGTGAGGCTCAAGGGTTCACTCCTGCTAGGTTCATTGCTGGTAGCAGTTGGCTCGGCTCAACAAGCTTCCATTCTCTCTTGGTTTGTAATTAAATTAATTAATCACTTGTTGTTTTAACTAGTATTTGGTGGGAGTTTCATAATTGTTCTGCGACTGTTGTGGTTCTAACATCTAATTACTACATGGGCTTAGCACCCGCTATCTATTAAGAAGTGATAAAAAATAACAAAAGTTAACAACAAGCAATGAATGTAAATTATCGAGATTACTATTTACTAGTAAAGAAGGGAAGGATTCTCTTCAAAATATGTTCATCTATGACTCCTCCTATAGTAAACTCATGTAACATCTTAATATTGGAGTAATGTGTAACTCTTGAATTTTCTTAATCAATTGTAGACGTTTTTATGACTACATAAACACAAAAGTACTGACTAAGAGGGTGCAAAAATAACCACAATACAAAAGTGAATGGTATCTACTTGATGGATCAACACATAAACACAAAGAGACGTTTTTCTTATCGTAACATCTTATGTAAGGTGTCAATAAGAGGGTGCTTTTGCTTTTCATGCGATATAATGCGCACAAATTGAGAGATAGTGTAGTGTAGTTAATAGAGGTTAAATAATATAAATATTTTCAAAGTAAGGAATAAACCGTTGGATCAGAGTGTCAAATATGTTGGAAGATCACAGAGGGTCCATTGCTTCGGTTGTTAGGGTTCAAATCATGAGATTGTAAATATAATCTCATATTTGTCCATTAAATCGAAAGTGTGGGGAGACCCCTCCCCTTCTGTGTGGGAGTAAATTCTGGACCGACCTTATAGAGCCTAATCTTAAAAGGTCTCGATAAACTCATGACCAAAATGTATCAACTAAACTCATAACCAACATGTATATCAACTTCTAAAAGAGAGTTATTTTGACCGACATCATAATAAGAATAGAGCATGATTAAGAGAAAGAGTAAATCTAACGGCCCATAAGGAATCCTGTAAAATTGAATAAAATCTAGGACCTTTGATGTGAAATCAAAACAAAATCAGAAAAAAAAAAAAAAAAAAAAATCTGAAAAAACATACCCAATATAATAAATATTTGTTTGTTTGTCATAGAATAAAGGATTTGGATACCCTCCTCACATCACTTTGTCTCCATCTTGTCCTCATCATCTAAATCAATGACCTTCTTTAATTTTATCTTTTTATATGGTAAAGACATAAAAAGTTAGGATGCTATATATATTGCCACGTATGAAATTAATTAGTATACTCATATTTTATCATTGAGAGCTTTTTTTAACAATCCAATTTTTTCTTTTTACACTCTTTTGTAAAGACACTCCATTCTCAAAATATAAATTTTAAAAAATTCTAAAGACACTTTTTTTTTTCAAATTATCCTTATTATCTTTTGGCACTCCTATTCTAAAGACACTCTATTTTAAAAATAGATTTGTAAAGACACTCCATTTTATTTTAATAAAAGTTAGGACGAATTATCGTAGCTTTTAGATTCATGGAGGAGTATTCTTTTTTGAATTAAATTATTAAAAAAAAATTATCTCTCCTAAATCTTAGATTAATATTACATATTAAACACTCTCTCATAAATTTTTAATTACCATATTGAACTCTCTCCACTCCAATATATATCTCTAATTTTCTATCTCTATTCTTTCTCAAACAAGACTAATAGTTAAGAAAAAGAAAAACCTACGAACAAGCTTGATTGTTAGGAACAGTATATATGTATATATTTAAAAAAAAAAAAAAAAACACTCAAAAAACAAGTTTTCTGTTTTTTCAAAAAAATAAAATAAAATAAAATTGAAATATAAAAATGATTTTTGTTACTTTTGTAGGTATGTGATTGCCTAGAAAACTTTAATTTTTTTCATTAGTCTTAGAAATTAAGTTTAATCAAATCTAGTTACAACAAATCAAGTTTTAAACAAGGTATTTGTATTGAGTTTTTAATATATATACATACATACATACATACATTTTTTTTTTTTTTTTTTTTGTAGATAGAGTGTTTAATATAGTAATAACAGATTTAGGGAGAGAATTTAATAGGTAATATTTAATTTAATGATTTAGGAGAGATGATTTATTTTTTTAATAATTTAATTAGTTTGGACTTTGATCATACAAAGGTATTCATTTATTTACCCTTTATATTGTTTTTTATGTCTAATTATGAATAAAATAATTTTTTTAAAAAGATAGCTATATATATCAATGATTTTTTTAAGATAGCTGTATATAATGATTTTTTTTTTTTTTTAAAGATAATTGTATATATAAGAGAATTTCAGATGTAAATCTTTGGACCCATATATAATCCAGTTCTACATCTTCCATTTCATAAGGTTTCGATATTCAAGACATTCCAGAAGTAAATTGAAAAAAGTAAATCGAAAAAAAAAGGAAGTGACTTTTTAGTTTGCTTGTGTTATTACAAATACCATAATAATATCTCTATATAAAAAATAAAAAATAAAAAAAACACTCGTTTTATAATCATAGCTTTTTTTTCAAAATCAAGGTCTTAACTCCCAATCTCCACAACTTCGAACCTGTGCATATTCTTGGTTGATCATTTTTAACGTTTTAAAAGATAATTTGATAGTAAAAGTAATAAAACAACATGTAAATGACTTCATTTTATAGAGTTAAGATTTTCGTTTAAAGCATTTTTAACCGTACCAGGTGAACCAATAACATAAGAGCAAAACTAATTGCTTTAAGCCTTTAACCAAAAAAATAAAAATAAAAACATTATACGATATTTATTGACTGTACCTTATAATATCAACAGCACCATTCAAAATATTTGACCCAACATTTCAAAAAAAAAAAAAAAAAACTTTTACTCAAAGATACGTTTATGATATTTTCATGCAATTAAAAGATATGATTTTATTTTTTAAAACTTTTATCAAACAAAATATAACAATATATAAAATTATCAAGTAATGCTAAGCTTTTCAAAATTATATATATATAAATTCAAACATGTAATCTTAATTCGAGTCAAGTTGATTCAATTTTGATCTTTACACCCCTTGGTAAGGCTTAAAGATAATATATTAGTTCAACTGTTGTCATTGTGGTAACAAAAACAATAAAGTACTGAAATCATAAAGACCTTGAAGGAGAAACTATGGCTTTAGTTAATGTGAGTTACATGTGATCGTTTATATATATATAACTAGTTTGTATCCCACAGATGTGTGGGATTGTAAATTATAAATTGAAATCATATTTATTGAGTTTTTCTTTTAAATGAAAATATTATATTTAAAATAATACAAAATACACCTACCTAAATTATGGCCACTATGATTATAGGCAAATCTCATGGTTTTTATTTTTTATTTTTATTTTATATTATTATATTATTATTATTATTATTATTTTATTTTTGAAAAGAGATCTGCATTAAAAACAAAACACCAGCCTACAAATCACTTGGGCAATCACCCAAATGACAGGAGCCAAAACAGGAGGGCACTCCTCCAACCAAAAGCTATCAAAGCCATTACTAATCCCACCTTGGCCAAACAATGGGCCGCCATGTTAGCCCCTCTAGGAGCAAAAGAAACAGAAGAAACAGGCAAACTACCTAACAAGCATTTAATATCCTGAATAATAAGACCAATCTCAGCAAAAATAGGGTCGTCAAGGTGAATTAAATTAACCACCGCAAGAGCATCAGTCTCGCAACAGCACGGCCACAGTCCCATCTCTCGAGCAAATCGGATACCTTTCAGAAGAGCAAGAGCTTCAGCAACTTGGGGAGACACTTTAGCCACCAACGATTGAGCACTAGAAGCCAGCACAAAACCTTCACAGTCCCGAATAATAATCCCAATCCCAACTCTCCCTGAAACAGAGTCAACAGCCGCATCCGAATTCAATTTGAAACCACCAGGATCAGGAGGCTTCCACTTGATAGGCTCCACAACCCGACTAGGCCTAGAAGATGCCACCCTAACATTAGCATCACGAAACTCAGCCAGGAAAGAAGAAGACCACCGCAACACATCATCATCAATCAGCAACTTGGAATTGTGGACAAACCCATTACGAAGGAACCGAATACGCCAAACAATAATACAGAGCAGCTCGACATCCCCAACCAGCAGCTGATTCTTACAGCTGATCATAAAATCAATAAACTGAATATCAGGAGGCACTTTTACACCCTTCATGAAACCACACTTGGGCCTGGTTGCCTTCAAAGATCTGCACCCCCAAAGAGCATGAAAAGATGATTCCAGTGCGTTTTTACACATCGGGCAGAAGGGAATAATGTTTAGACCTCGTCTAGCTAAATTACCACAAGTAGGAATCCAATCCTGACTAGCTCGCCAAATGAACATCTTAACTTACTTGGAATCTTCAATCTCCAAAGAAACTTCCACCACGAATCATCAGAACTGAGCCCAGAAGAACTCGAACCAGAAGTCAAAGCGCACCCAAGATGATAACCGCTCCTCACAGAATAAGCCCCCATCTTATCAAAGTGCCACAGCAAAGAGTCCGACATAGCAGAAAAGGAACAGGGGATACTCAAAATAGCCTCAGCCTCCTCATGCCAGAAAGAAGCTGGATGAGAGACTCATTCCAGCAACCAGAAGGAGTTTGAGTGAAGCAACCGTGGCCAATTTCCTAATAGCTGAGGAGATTGAACCTTGAAAGAAATGGGGCGAGGGAGCCATCGGTTGTGATAAATGAAAATTGAATCGCCATTCCCTACACGCCATCTGGAACCAACATCAAGAAGACTTTTTCCCCAAATAAAACTCTTTCAAAGGAAAGAACTAGAAGAAGTATCCGTAGCCTGCATAACCGGAGAATCCGGGAAATAGCAACTTTTCAAAACCTTTGCCGCAAGAGTATTGGGGAAATGCACCAGCCTCCAAACCTGCTTAGCGAGGTTTTAAGGATGCAAATCTCATATTGTAATGTCATAACCAATGGCGGAAACAGCCATGGCTTGGGTGGGCAGCCCACCCCAAGCGTTTGAAAAAAAAAATTAATATATATTAATGCTATATATATTATCTATTAAAGAATTAAAATTATATTAATTAGTACCCATAATTAAGGGGGGTGTATTCAATTAGGATTCTTGAAGACATTTAAAGACATTTTTTAAGTGACAGATTTTCATGGATTTCTATGGACTTTTATAATCCACATAGACTTTCATTGATTTGTTTAGACATCTCTCAGACTTATATGGATTTGTTTAGACATCTATCTCAGACTTTTATGGATTTGTTTAGACATCCATGGACTTGTTATCTCTGACTTCTATTATAGATGGAGAATTATACCACTATATGACCCAATAACACCATCTATATACTCAATCAATATGATCCATTAATATAATTGCAGTACTAACAACAATTTTGTTTTCTTCCTTTTCTTCTATACTTTTCATCTCCTTAATCATCTATTTCCCTTTCCAGTTCTCCATTGCTTATAGCTTACTTTTTTTTTTTTTTTTTGTCATGTATTATGTTCAATAAGACAAACATATCACGTTATTTATAAACCATCATTTTAAGCAAATAAATTTTCAAAATGTTTGAATATATAGGACGAGCTTTTCATGTATCATGTCATCAATATACTCGTTCAATATAATTTTTTTTGCTTGTATCATGTCATCAATATACTCGTTCAATATAATTAGTATATGTAATAAGGTCAGGTAAGATCAGGTAATAACATGCATGCGTTATGACTTTAATCATTATATTTAACTTATATAGTTATATTAATTTGTGTCCAGAAAAAGAGAGGTGTTGAACCTAAATCATATATTTAACTTAATTTATGAACATTATGTTCGTCATCTATTATATTTGACTTTTTTTTTTTTCTGCACTAAAATATTTCCCAAATGAAAATTTTGACTCAACTTCCAATAATCACGACAGCAAATACAAAGATACAAATTACTTGGGTTTAGATATGGTGCTTCATTGCAATCACGCATGTAATAATCAACAAAAAATGTATTAAATAAAAATTATTAATTATTAGATCATATGTGCATGATTTGATGATAATCGATCAAGATTATTTGAGCAAAGAAAAAGTGAAAAGAAGCAGCACGTTTATGTTTTGAGAAAGAAAGCAAAGTCTACCAAAATCTTTAGGGAGAAGGCTGGACATGTTATGATATTTCATATTTATATCTCTCACCATCAAATCCACCAAAATCCATCAAAATCCATGACTTAAGAAAATTCTTTAAAATCTAGTCCTAATTGAATACACCTTGATTCTTGTAGACATTTTTAAAGTCCCAATTCAATACACCCGGATTTGGAAGGATTCTTTAAAAGTCCAAAAAATCTGAATTGAATACCTCTGGATTAATATAGACTCTTTTAAAGTCTTTAAATATCCGAATTGAATACACCAAAATTTATAATGTCTTTAAATGTCCTCGAGAATCCTAATTGAATACACCCCCTAAGATATTTTAGTGAGGATAAAATATACTATATGATCAAGGTGTTTTTTTTTTTTTTCCTTCCCTTTTTTTATGTATCTAAGTATTTCCATACTTAATTCAAACTCAATTACTTTTAAAAATAAAAACTATTCATCCCTTGTCGGTTAATTTTAAATTTTAAAGTAAATAGTTGACTTATATAGTTGTTTAAAAAAATTATTATTAATTTGTCAATTTCAACTATGAGTACGTTTTTTTTTTTTTTTCGTACAGTCGAGATATACCTTTGTCAATATTTTTTTTTTTTCATAACAGTCCATCTTGAAAATAAAATCTGGTTTTGCCCCTAGTCATGACTCATGAATATTCTTAACATGGATCGTTTTCTTTTTCTGAAGCTCAAATACAAATATACAATTGCAGATTTACAGATCTATTCTTCTCTTTTAGCTATTCAAACACTATATCCCATCACAACGTATGCAGCTTAGTTTCGATATTGCACTGGCATTTTTAGTTATGGAAAAACAATATCTTATCTCTTCGTATACAGCTTTGTTTCAATATTGCACAAACTTATAAGCTAAAAACTCGAAAACAATTCTAATACAAAGTATCATAATCGAGATCCTTTGAAATTATCCACTAAAAAGTACTTTATCTTCTTATCAAATCTGCTTATAGATTGTTGTTATGTACTATTGTCTTCAGCTTCTATCTTAATAGTTGGCTCAAATTCGATTATATCTACCATCACATATTGTTATTTCAAAAACAGAGTTCCAGGTTATGAACCTCAAGCCTATTAAATGGCATCCGTCAAGAAATAGTTTATATTGAATAAAATCAGAGAAATTGACAAAAGAATATACAATTAATGGACCACTAATGCTACATAACCCAAAAATTTAGTTCAAATTTCAACTCAAATGATGTGGCAAGTGGTTTTTTCATTAACCACGCCATCTTATGTTGTGTGTGGTGATGACAACTCACTTGTCACATGATTTGGGTTACAATTTAAGCTAAATTTTTGGGTTGTAGCATTACTCTTAATGGACATATATGAACATTCCAAATAAAATTTGGAACTCATAATCGAAACTTTCATCAAAAATCTGTTCTCATAATGGTTTGATCTGTGACTTCTTAATGTAATCAACACTTCTATTATGCTTTCGGGCACTAGGGCCCTTCAAAGGAAATATATAGGGACTCACTGCCACGAGCCAAATGATAGTTTACAGTGTCAAGAACTTAGTTCCCTAGTCAAAAGTTGAACTTGTAATAACTAATAACAACTTTTTCAAGTTTCCTTCTCGAATTTCATCGGAAAAAATCAGTGAATCTTAGATCTTAAAAATACAAATTTTATCTTGTATTGTTTAACCTAGAAACAGAACCAAATGCTTCGAATATTGAAAAGCTAAACATCTTCAAGTTCAAACTTGTTTAAAAAGAACTTTAATATTAAATTGCAGTTCCAAACATCCTATATAAAATATTTAGTTCCAAAGAATTGACATAAGCTTTTCCTACATATTAATAATAACAAACAAAAAATAAATAAATAAATAAAGGGATTTGAATCCTCTACTTTTCCTGACATTTTTAAAGCATGTGATTGGTTGTTGTTAAAGTGTTATGGAAACCAATCACATCTTAACCATACATTCATTGTATTGCTTATGTGTTATGATATTATGTGGAGTCAGGAAAAAATCAAATAGTAAAGGAGCCAAATTCAAAAAAAAATTGAATAATAGGCAAAAGGAAAAAACCAGAGATCAAGTGCAGTGTTCGAAAGGGACCAATGTCTCTTCTTTCTCTTATCTCTTCGGCTTCTTTACAATCTAGTTCAATATCAACTCACCATTTGACATTTTAATTGCCACATGTATTGGGAAGAAAAATTTGAGATTTTATATAGGATATGTAGCATTAATGTTAATAAAAATTGTGGTTGGATTGTTGGTAGATCCATTTATATAGAGTAGACTAGTAGAGTACAAATATAATCAATTTTGTTTGGTGAAAATTTGTAGAGAGAGAGAGAGCATATAATAAAATTGCGTCTGCACCAAAGGGTAATTTTACTTGATGTCTAGAGTCTTGAAAATGGAGTACCGCCACCCAGGGTTCAAACTTGGACGTTGCAAACTTGCAACAAGCGTGTATCATCACATTTTGTAGAAGCATTCAATTGTAAACCAGTACACCGTTGATGATTGTTGTGTGTAATCATATGTGAGTTGAATGTGATCTTACCCCAAAAATGTAAGATTATAATAAGTGTGCACGGTGCTTCAAAGGAGACCCCAAAAAAACAATACATGTACAAGTAATAAAAATATAAAATTTATTTATTGATAAATAAATAACTCTTCTAAAATAATAATTTCCTTAGTCCCAAGTCCTAACTATTATTTTAGAAGGGTTTTACTATATTTCGATTATCATCATTATTAATTCTATCTACCGATTATATAAAATAGCATATTAAAAAAACAGATTTAAGCATCAATCTATTTTTTTGTTCGTAAGCAACATGTCTGATATGCCCTCACACCAACATGATTGAAATTGTGAGTTCAGGTTCTAATTGGATTAAAAAAATTATTATTATTATTATTTAAAAATATTACAATAATTTAGGGTTTTAGGGTGGGTAAGAGACTGACACCTAAAATCTCTTAGTATAGGTGTGAAGCATACCACTAAACCTCTCTCATCTCATAAAACAAAAGTTATTATGTTAATATCTATTATTATTTATGGATGAGTTAATATTAATTAATTTTAAAAGATCTTTATATTTAGTGAGATATATGCATGACTTAAATATAAATAAAAAAATGGTTGTCATCAAAAATCAATATGTACATATTTTACCGAGAAAAAAAAACACATATTCAAAACCGTATCGATTTTATTTCATTTTAAAACCGTACCAATTTTATTTCATAATACAAACTGCCTTTATCACTATTTTTACCTTACACAAATGTGCTTTTAGTGAATGGTTCATCTATTTAGGTATACTATTAGGATCACATGGGAAATGATTCCCTACACCTGACACACACTATTTATTTTTATTTTTCTCTTTTACCTTCAATTATGCGTCTTCTTTTTGTGTAGATCTTAGTGTTTAGATTAAATTACTGGGCTCTTGATTTTAAGATTTACCCTATAATTATATCTATATATATATATATATATAGATATATATATTTTGTTAAATCAGACGTTATTTTGGTAACGTTTAATATCACGCATCAGTTTGTATTGGTTTTGTCTTGTGAATTAAACCTGTTAGCGAAAGTGAAATATTTTGGTTTTAGTATACCATTAACACATTCAAAGAGGATGATGTCAAAGTATTTCACTTTTGTGACGAGTTCGTTAGACTAAGCCAATGACAAACTTGTACTTCATTCTAGAGTTTTCGAATCTTGAAAAGTTTTGTTGAAGTATCTTCAATTCGATGTGTGATATAATCTGATTTAGCGAACTATAGGTAGAGGATGTTTGATTGTTATGCAGTAATTTATTTTACTGTGATTAGGTGTTTAAAGAACATGTTAAATGGAATAGGCAGAGTATTAGTTTTAAAGTAGTTTAATCGTTGTTTTTTCGTTATTTTTTTGTTTTTGTTGTTCCTACAATTGTTCTTGTAGCTAATGTATTTATTTAATTGCATTCTTCTTGGTTGTAAAATAAATTATCCCTCTACAACGATTTTTACATTTACATTGAGAGGTTGTTATGAAATAATATATAATTGAGAATACTGTACAAACTCCCTCTTGGCAATTTATCCTTTTGACTGTGTTGAACATATTTATTAACGTCTAGTAATTCTTGAAGAAGTAAAATAAAATATATATCATTTCTATGTACTTAACTTTGATGATTTGATTAAATTATCCTTAATAATTTTAAAATTTTTATCCATGTCCAATACCAGTTACAACGTTGGTACCATTTGGTTTTTGCTTTTGCAACGAAGGAGAAATTGTTTTCTTTTGGTACCATTTGATATCAACTATTCCTTTTAATTATATCTAGATTGCATGTATAATGCCTAATTTAAGCCGGTTCCAATAGAATGATAGATCCCTAACCCATCTATCAGATTTTATAAAGCAAAAGTAACTCGTAAATGTGTAATGACCATTGTAAGTAGAAGTTTGTTCGGAATTGTGAATTTATAAACTTAATGAAGGAAATTAATTATTCATTTTTAATTAATATTTTAATTGGATAGTCTATAGACACCAATTAACAACTATAAAAATGTTATAAAACTTTTATAATATTTTTATAGTTATTAATTTATACACTTTATTTGAAAATGAATAGTTTGGACTTTGGAGAAAGATGAAAACAAATCAATACATTTATTGAATTTTGGCGGGGGCAGCCACTTGCTATTAAATTTTGACAGATATTGATTCAATGGTACACCATGATTCTGAGAACACTTTTTCATACAGACAAAAACATGGAAGTATCAATAATTTTTTCTCATTAATATTTTTTTTGTGTGTCGTTTAATCAAAACAAAGACCCAACTTCCAAGTTCCTATGCACATTTTTATAAGGACAACACTTAGGTGCTGACCGGTCAGTACCTTGGGTACTGACCAATCTAATGGTTGATTGCCACGTAATCTAAAGTAAGGAGAAAAATGTAAAAAGTGAAAGAGTTTTTGATCACATGGCAACACCCCATTAAATGGTCAGTATACTGGGTACTGATCAGTCAGCACCCAAGCATTTCCTTTCTATAATTAAAAAAATCAACTTTATTGAAGACGATTTGACTAGAATAGCAGAAGAGATGATGGATTCTAAAATAACTCTCTAGACCATTCTTTCTTTTTTATTATAAATTGGTTGCTTTTTCTATTTATTTACGAATTAAACTAACCACTAACATTCTAAATTACATTTTATTTATTTATTAATTGATATTAATATCATTTTTTAATATATATACCAATCATAGTCAACCATTGAACATTTGAACTTCTTTTTCTGATTTCACTTCATAAACTCTATACCATTAACCTATAAACCAAGTTATGTCCAAAAAAAAAAAAAAAAAAAAAAAAAACCTATAAACCAATATTTTTTCTTCAATATTCTCTTATGTTATAATGATAAATATTGATATTTGGCAAACTTCATCCATCAATTATCACAATTCATTATTAAGGTAGGTTGTTTATAAGATGGATTGAATAATTCATCATTAAATCATTAACCATGACTATTAGCATTGGTTTGTTATTTTATTAATGGTACGAAACAATTTTATTATTCCTTTTTTTCTTTTTTTTCTTTAAAGTTGAGATAGAATTCATATTTCTTTGTTTTTTTTTTTTTTGACGTTACAACAATTGCCAAGACCAGCGAGATATTTCTTTGTTAGTTCGTCAACATCCTCAATTCTTGTATCAGCTTTTGATATTTTTTGTGTATGCTCATTTATGTGATTAATATTTTTTTTAATAATTAATTTTATGATTAAAGTCAATTTTTGTCGTACATTAGATGGATTGACGAGCATTTAATTCCAATTTAATTTAATTTTATATATGAGTTTTTATTGCATTATAATATGTTTGTGTTATGAGTATTCAAATATTCTATAACTATCTTTCATATTTTACAATTTAAATTATTAATCACTATATATATAATGGGTTAAATATATCGGTTTCGGATTACCCATTAAATTAGTGAGTGGTTTTGGGTTTACATTTTCAAACCCAATAATCTAACATGTGAGTTTGGGTTGAGTGAAATTTGACTCGACTCATTTACCATTAGATACTTATTTGATTCGACCTATTGTAAGATCAAGCTAAAGTACATCTCAACTAGGTTGGAATTTACCAGCTGCAATTATAAAATAAAATCTTTTTTTATTGGATTATTCTATTTTAGGCTTAAAATTTAAAATAGGGATTTTTGAAAAATTAATACCACTATTTGTATTGCTTTATTTTTATTTTTAGGTGGAATTGCATAAATATCCTCCGAGGTTTGATAAAATTGCACAGATATGTCAGTTTTGGCTATTTACGCACAAACTTCCCTCAACATTTTAAAATTGTTACACAAACATTCCTTACCGTTAGATGGATCCGTTAATCAATAGTCAAACGTGTAAAAAGTCTAAAATACCCTATATTTTTATTTTAAATAAACTAAAAAAATTAAAAATAAGATAAAAAAATATTTAAAAATATTTTGGTACTTGGTTCATTTGGTTCATTTGGTACTTGATAGAATTGGACTATTATGGGATTTGATAGGATTAGATTAAATTAATATTGTGATGTTTTTTGACTAAAATAATAATGTCTCTTGTTTGGTATTACATGAGGTTAGATAAAAAAATAATTATCTTTTGTGAGGGTTTAAAATAAAATTATATCAAATTAATTTTTTTAAATAAATAAAATCATTTTAAACCAATTCAAATAATAGAAAAATAAAATTATTTTAAATACTATTAGTTAAATTTATTGTGTCACAAGTTGAAAGTCAAACATAACCCATTAAATTTTCAGGTTACCTGATAAGACCCATTTATCTTGTTAATTTATAAATTTCGTTAATAATGATATTTAATAAATCACAATTTCATTAATCCATTTACACAATTGTCATTTTAAAATTCTAAAGTATTCAAGATTGATTTGTTAAAGCAATTTTAAGCCGTCATGGTTTCTCTAGTAAAATTCAAATTTTTTATTAAACTATTAAAATAAATTATATTTAGAAATTAGAATTTTGATCAAAACAATTAAATTTTATCAGGTCAATAATTTTAAACATTATTTGTTTTATTACTTAAAATTTCAATAAGCAATTTAAATGTCAAAATAATTATTTCTTACTATATAATTATAAATTATATATTAATTATTGAAGTTTAAGATTGTTATTGACAAAATGAGGTTGATTTGATGTCTCTCACAATATACTAGATTGTGGGTTTAAGTCTCTCCTATTCTTAAAATCATAAATTATTGTAATATTTAAAAAAAAAAAAAAAATGGTTAGCAGAAGAGCAGAGGTTCAATCAAAACACAACTCGTTTACTTAATGGGTTTAACGTATTAACTCATTAATAACTCAAACATAATAAGATCCAATCCAAAACTGATATCATATTTCAGATTAAATAACACACACTGTCCGATTTTTTTTTTACCAAACACAATTATTGTCCAATGGACTTATCTTGACATTGATTCTTTGCAAACACTCTGTATATGATGGCATGATTGTACATTTTTATCGAAAAATCATTGAACAGAGAATCAAAAGATTTCCTTGATTTGTAATTAGAGTCAAGTGAGAAATGACTTTATAGACCCAAGATAAAAACAACCAGCTTTTTCATTTCTTTTACACTTTTCAACCCTTCACTAATTGAACAAATCGCCAAATGCTTCTTTCTTCTTTTCAACTACAACCTTTTCAACTCATGTTTAAATTAAGAGTAATGCTATTGGACCCAAAAAACCAACCCAAATTCCAACCCAAATACCATGTGGTTACATCACACACAATATGGGCCCATGTCACTCTTTCCAAGATCCCATATGATATTGCCACATAGGTTTGGGTTAGAAATTTGGGTTGGTTTTTTGGGTCCAATAAAAATTATATAAACAAGCTAGTTACGTTGAAATTCTTATGAAAAGGCAAAGGAAAGATCTTTTTTGAGAGATCAGTCACAGCAATTCCATAAACTTTGATCCCAGTCAATCGTAATAAAATCCATAATTAAGATACAAGTTAATTTAGGCATTACGCATTAAAAAAACACATCCAGGCGGCAGGCATTGAAAGGCAGCGATTTTAGACATTATGTTTTCATAAATAAATAAATAAATAAAGACAGTATTATAAACTTTGCATTGTTCTAAAAAAAATAATAATAAAGGCATCATTATGAACTTCGCATTGTTCTAAAATCAAATTAAATAAATAAAATCATTTTAAATCAATTCAAATAAAAGAAAAATAAAATTATTTTAAATACGATTCGTTAAGTTTATTATGTTATAAGTTGAAATTCAAACATAACCCATTAAATTTTCAAGTTACCTAATAAGACCCATTTATCTGTTTATTTATAAATTTCATTAATAATGATATTTGATAAATCACAATTTCATTAATCCATTTACACATTTGTAATTTTAAAATATTAAAGTATTCAAGATTGATTTGTTAAAGCAATTTTAAGCCTTTCTCTATTAAAATTCAAAAATTTGTTTAAACTAATAAAATAAATATATTTGGAAGTTAGAATTTTGATCAAACTAATTAAATTTTATCGGGTGAATAATTTTAAACATTATTTGTTTTATTACTAAAAATTTCAATAAGCAATTTAAATGTCAAAATAATTATTTCTGACTACATAATTAAAATTATATATTAATTATTGATGTTTAAGGTTGTTATTGACAAAATGTGGTTGATCTGATATGTCTCTCACACATATATTACGAGGTTATGGGTTCGAGTCTCTTCCGCTCTTTAAATCATAAATTATTGTAATATTTATAAATAAATAAAAAGGTTAGCAGGTCAAGAAGAAATTTTATTGAGAGCAACTTTACCTATATAACCAGCTCCACCAACCCAGTCTATATGTATAGACTTTAATGAGTGATGACCTACTTTACTTGCCATATATATAGAAAACAATTTAAATATGAGTCAAAAAGTTGGCAGTTGAAAAGAAAAGAAGCATTTAGTGAAGGGTACGATGAAACTTGAAACTTGAAAGGTGTAAAAGAAATGAAAAAGCTAGTTTGTTTTTAACTTGGGTCAATAAAGTTATTTTTATCTGGACTCACTCAGTTAAATCTTTTGATTCTTTGTACAAAGATTTTCTGATTAAGGCGTACATTAATCATGACATCATATACTCGGATGCTGAGATTTCAAAAATAAAAAAGTAAAATACAATCTAACATCTACGTAAAAAATATCAAGAAAATCTCTTAAAAATATTTGACTACTCAGAACTCATTATAAGTCTCATCTTAGTTTGGTTAGTTTTTAAATATTTGAAAACAATTAATGTACTTAAAACGTATAATAAACGTTTTAAGGCTTTAAAATCTAAATTATGTTTTTAAAATAAATTACATGTACCGATATTTATTGATCGTACTATATAATATCTACGATACTATTTAAAATCCTTGATTCACAAATTAAAAAATAAATAAATAAATCTTTGACTCAAAGATATGTTTATGATATCTCTTTTGATGTATGACTCTTTTTTTTTTTTCTTTTTTTTTAAATAGTTTTTATTTTGTAAGCTTTTGCTGTTTTTTTTTTAATATTATATTTTACTCAATCATACAATATTAGTTCATTTTTTCCCAAAAAAAATAAATATTTTTATTTGTTAAATCAAACACAGAGGAGGAGGATCCAATTTCCAAATTTTAATGCTATAAAAATATATACTTTAAAAACTTATATCAAAACAAAATATAACAAATATATAAATTTATATATATCCAAAACTACCAACAGTACCATCAAGATTGAAGAGTATTGTTGGTCATGATAAATAAATGAAGTAATTAACCACTCATAACCACTCTTTCATTTTCACCTCTCACAGTCATCAAACTCTCCTTTCAATTTCAGTCAAAGATGTTGGAATCTTCGTAGCACTATGTACTAATCCCATAAATTCTAAAAGCATCTCCAACGTATACATCATCCGCACCAAATACACCAAATACACCAAAAAAACATCTCCAACATATAAACCATCCACACCAAATAATATTTGGTGGATGAACAATGCCCACCAGGTTTGGTGGGCACTATTCATCCACCAAATATCTTTTGTTTTGTTTTTTTCTGTTATGGTATCACATCACCAGTTACTTTTTATAAAAATTATTAATTTAACCCTTTTACACTTAATTTTAACAATATGTATTCTCAAAAAATATACCGTTGAAAAGATCTCGTTGAGATCTTTAAAATGATACCCACTTTGGTATACATATTTAATTTATTAAATTTAATTATTAATTAATATATTTAATTAAATATGTATTGGGAGAATATTTTAAAAGATGCTCTTTTTGTGTAAAATTTAGTGTGATACATTGGAGATGAAAAAAAATTGATGTAAAAAAGATACTATTTTTTGGTGTTTTTGGTGTAATATTTAGTGTTTGGGTTGGAGATGCTCTAATCTCCTTTAGAAAAACCCACAAACCAACTTATTTCTCACGAGTCATGACAGAAGTAAAGCTTTTACGCCTAATTTTTGAGACGTGGTCGAGATTCTTTCAAATCAAGTAGCAGTTGAAAATGATAATTTTTTGTTTTGAAAATCTTTTGGGATTTTGTATTTAGTACGTACGTCTAATTTTGTATTTGGTCATAAACCTCACCTACTCCCTCACACTCATCACACTAGAACTTCTTTTTTACTCTCTCTCTTATAAGACCTGTCCTTTAAAGTCTCTCATTGTTCAATATCCTCACCTACCCTGTCCTCTGATTTTAAAGCTTATTTGCAGGTGGATTCCTTTCTTGACTGATCAATATACACAAATTTAATACATTGTAAATTGTATATCATCGTCTGAGTAGTCAAAGATTTTTTAAAAATATTATTGATACTGTGATGTAACATGCCAATAAGAGGGTGCTTTTACTTTTCCTGCTATATAATGAGCATAAATCGAGAGATAGTGTAGTGTGGTTAATGAAGGTTAAATAATATAAATATTTTCAAATTAATCAATTTAATATGAATCTGTCTGTATTCTCGGTTGATCATTTTTAACATTTTAAAAGAAACATAATAATAAAAGTAATAAAGCAACATGTAAATGACTTTGTTTTATAGAGATAAGATTGTAATTTTTGTTTAAAGCATTTTTAACTGTATCAAGTCAGTCAATAACATAAGAGTAAAACTGGTTGCTTTAAGCCTTTAATGACATTGTAACGATATTTGTTGACTGTACTGTATAAATATTATCATCATCATTCAAATCTTTGACTCGAACATTTAAAAAAAACATCTTCAACTTGGATATGTCTATAATATCTATTTTGATGTATGACTTTCTTTTATAAAAATAGTTTTTATTTTGTAAACTTTTTTTTTCCTTTTTTTTTTTTTACACAATTACAAAAATTATTAGTTAATTTTCTTCCCAAAGACAATAAACATTTTTTGTTTGTTGTCAAATCAAAATACATAGAATCCAATTTCCAAATTTTCATACTATTAAAATTTATGATTTTATTTAAAAAAAATATATATCAAAACAAAATATATAAAATTATATATTGAACACTAGAATAGTACCATCAAGATTCAAGAGTGTTGTTGTATTTGGTCATGAGAAATAAATGAAAGACATGTGCCATCAAACCTAGTATATATAATTTTTGTGCTCAACTTACATCTAGAATTAAGGAATGGAAATTGCTTGGGTACTAACTGATCAGTACCCAAGGTACTGACCCCATCAATAGGGTGTTGTCACGTGGCTTTTTTCTCTTAACTTTTCACATTTATCTCCTTACATTTTTCACAAATGGGCTACGTGGCAAAACCTTATTGGTAGGTTAGTACCCAAGCATTGTCCGGAATGGAAATTGCTTAGGTAGTCACCCACAATCCTAAAATAAATGAGCCATAAACCCACTAACTTAATATTTGACTAATTCATTATGTGATCAATAATAAAATAAAATAAAAATAAATAAACTAAAAATCTAAATAAAATTAGAAGGTTGGTATCAGGCCGACGTTGAATTTTGTTTTACAGTAAAGAGAGTTATTTTGACCATGTAAAATTGATAGGAGATTCAGAATGAGAACAAGAGCCATGTTCGAGAGAGAAAGAGTAAAAATCTAACGGCCCATAAGGAATCTTGTCAAATTGAATAAAATCTGGGACCATTGATGTGAAAAAAAAAAAAAAAAAAATCCGAAAAAAAAATCCGAAAAACAGATACAAAGATAATAAATATTTTTGTTTGTTGTAAAATAAAGTATTTGGATCCCCTTCGACTTATTTTGTCAAAATATTGTCTTCATCTAAATCATGGGTCTTCATTAATTTTATTTTTTGGTTGAGTAAAGATATAAAATTTTGGAGATGATGACCATAGAATCTTGATTATGTGATACTTATGTACCAAAAGTAACTTCTTCTGTTTTTTTTTTTCCCACCAAATTTTAGACCAAAAGGCATTTTGGTAACTTAAAAAAAAAACAACAAAACCCTTCCTTTGCATTTAATTACCACCAAACCCTTTATATATCGCCCAAAATGAAATTTTTGGATGATGGGTATAGTTTTTGAATAAATTGTTGTTGGGAAATGAGAAAATTGTTTTTTTTTATTTTTAATTAACGGTAAAAAGCACTTTGAAGAGTAAAATTGTGAAAAACCATAAAATTGATGAGAAGGGTTTATTATTTTTTTTTTTATTTTTATGTGTGTGGTTGTGAATGTTGATGGTGCTTAGAAATAAATGTATTAACCAACTCTCTGATATTCATTTACTTTGTAATCTCTCTCTCACAGCTCATTGTACGACCCACAGACCTTTTATTTCACAAACAACCAGGATTAAAAGCTAGGTTATATACACATCCTCTAAATTTGCATGAAGGTTTTTCTCCAGGATTTTGAGTTAGATGTATAGCTGCATGTTGCTTACACAATTGTTTTATGTTTGTGATATATATTTTGAAACATGATTTTCTATTATAAAAATAATTTTTAACTTTTTATTTTGTAAACTTTGTTATTATTATTATTTATTTTACAAAATTGTACAATATTAGTTAATTTCATTCCCTAGGAAAAAATATTTTTTTTCTTTGTTGTCAAATAAAAAACACATAGGATCTAATTTCCAAATTTTTACTATTAAAATAATAATTTTATTTTTAAAAACTTATATCAAAATAAAATATTGTATAACAAATATATAAAAGTGGAATGCTATCTACCTTTCCCATTTTCCTTTCACACTCATTGTTTGACATGTTTACACTTTTCATTTAGCAAGTGTAGTGTAATTATGACACAGCGGGGTATGACGAAAATAAGAATGATCACTTTGTCGAACCCTGAGGCACACTCAAACGAACCTTGACGCAGCGACCGCTAGTTACCCAAGCATGGATCGCCATGTAGGGGCCATCACTCCCTAATCTACGTTAGAAAATGGCGCTCGAATCCTCAAAGAGCATGTCGAATCCACGACAGATAAGTGTTCCAAAGAACGATTTTATTGATTATGAAAAAAGTTACAATAATTGGAAAATAATAAGACTATTTATAATAACTAATCTTAATATGACTCGAATATGACATTCCTAAAAAGACTAAAACAGGAAAAGATCAAAATTAATCATAATCTTCTAAGATTCATGATTCCTAACTTGACTGAAAAACAAAGATCAAATCTTACCCGAAGGTAAGTTTGATTTATTTCCAAAACCTAAATTTAATTCCTAATCAAACTAAAGTAATAAACTTGCTAAACAAGAAATAAAGACCCAAATTAAAAATAAGAAAAAACCCAAAACCGTCTGAATCTAAAGTTAGGCGCGGTTGGGCCGCAGGACACTGGTAGCGGCATGGGCCATGGTTCCTTCTTCTTTGTCCTACATCAAATTAGTAAAGGAAAGTCGTGGAGACAAACATTTTAGTTGCGCAATCTTTTTTTTTCCTTTCTTTCGGACTAGACTTCAATTTTGCATTTTATCAAAGTCTCACTTTATTATTGTCTTAACATTCAACTAACTTTAAGTTGATTAGAAATTAGAATATTGAATTCAATCCACTAATTAATATTAATTTTGATGTGATTATGTGAGTGCAGTGGTTGGTGAGGGATTTCTAGCTAGAGACATCACATTCCAAAACACAGCTGATCCATCGAAACACGAACCAAGCAGTCGCCCTCCGATCGAGTTGGTGTCGATTTCTCTGCCTTCTACCAATGTCACATGTTAGCTTACAAAGGCACCCTCTACATCCACTCCAATCGCCAATTCTACATCAACTGTCTCGTTGTTGGTACCGTTGATTTTATATTCGGTAATGCAGCCACCGTTCTCCATAACTGAGACATACATAACATGAGGATCGTGATCTAGAAAAACCTAATTCGGGCTAGAAAACATGTTCACTACCCAATGGCATACCGACGCTAACCAAAACATGAGGATCGTGATCTAGAAATCGAGGATTGGAGCTTCCTCTGACTTGTAAGCAGTCAAGGGTAGCTTCGTCGATCATTGATGTGATTGACCCTGAAGGTTGGTATGAGTGGGATGGGAATTTTGCCCTGAATACATTGTTCTACGGTGAGTACAGAAACACTGGTACGGGACATCGAAGAGAGTGAATTAGAAGGGATTCAAGTGCAAGTGAGGCTCAAGGGTTCACTCCTGCTAGGTTCATTGCTGGTAGCAGTTGGCCCGGCTAAACAAGCTTTCCATTCTCTCTTGGTTTGTAATTAAATTAATTAATCACTTATTGTTTTAACTAATATTGTGGTGGACTGTTGTGGTTCTAATTGTAACCCCCTTAGTTTCGTTAATTAACAAATAATGAAAATTAAAGCTATAAAATCTAAAATTTCTAAAAAAATATATTTGAGATAAGTTGAAAAGATATATATATATATATATATATATATATATATATGAGCAGTCTTTCTATTGTCAGTTCGTCCTGACAATAAATAAATCAGGACGAAGAATGTGGACCACAGATTATGGAGAACTTTTGACAAGTGCATACACTTTGAGTCAAGTATGTAAATCTAGTGATCCACATTCTTCATCATGATATATTTATTGTCAGAACGAACTAATAATAGAAAATTTGTATATTGAGATATGCTATACGTATATACACACACTAAATATAATTATTGTTTCAAAAAACAAAAGAAAAAATTGATTTCCGAAAAAATCTAAAATAATTTAATATCATCATCTTATTTACCAAAATGTCATTTATTGGCCGGAATTGGATGAAATTGTCATTAATGTAGCATTGTTCGCCAAAAATGGCATTTTTGAATACAATTATCCATAATGGCCATTTTTATAGTGGTGACCCAAATCGAAGACCACCGGGATAATTATCCTTATTATTTATGGATGAGTTAATATTAATTAATTTTAAAAGATCTTTATGTTTTAGTGAGATATATGCATGACTTAAATAAATAAATGGTTGTCGTCAAAAATCAATACATACACATTTTACTAAGAAAAAGATAACACAAATTCAAAACCGTACTTATTTCATTTCATTCATTTCAAAACCGTACCGATTTTATTTCCTAACACAAACCGCCTTTATCACTATTTTTACATTAAATCTGCTTTTAGTTGAAGGGTTCATCTTTTACGTTTACTTTAAATCTATCCCATAATTTAACTTTAGCCGTATGAATTTAAATACCAAACAAATCTCGACACTTCACTCTTTTTCTTTCAAAGTTACAAACGAACTTTAATTAATGATGAACAGTTGGTTGGTGGAGATTAAATTTTTTTATAAAAAGGTTTTTCTTTTTTAATTTTTAAATAAATAGTAGGTTAGCTGTCTAATATTATATATACATCTATACTACTCAAACCAACGAGAACGGACCATGTAGTACGGCCATCCATAACAGAATAGATTTGACATCCTAGAGGCTAGCCCTAGAGGTTGGTTCCAAGAATTTGACACTAGGAGGAATCAAACCTATGACCGTGGCTTAACCACCCGTTACAAATCACCCTTACCGCAAGGCCAAACCCTTGGGGTTATATTAAATGTTAATGTTAATGTGGCAGTTTCAGGGTGATATTGCAATTTATTGTGCTCGAAAACAAGCGATTTTGTATTTGATTTTTTTGGAAGAAAATCAGTTAATTTCAACATACAAAAACCTGGTCAGCAAAGTGCAAACAAACAACCAATCTTGTCTTACAAAGAATACTTTAGAGTTTAGATTAACACAAGATATTGTTTTGTAGAGAATCATTGACCCGGCCCGATCACCCACTCACAACTCCATGAGTCCGGGATTTGAGTAATATTTAACGTGGGATATACCCGGGTTCAAAATTTTTTTGTCACTATTTGGGGCAGTTCTTGTAAGAATATCACCACTTTACTAATTCAAGTTTAAAAGGCACCTATTTGGGTGACCAGAAAAATACTCTTATTTTGTCAGTTTGTGTCTTTTCAAACCTAAAGAGAAAACAGTTGACAGAGAGAGAGAAAACATCGGTTGTAAGAAATACTCCTGAAAACTTTACGGCGAACTCACCAGCGAACTCACGGCGAACAACAAAAACCACATCAAAACAACAACCTTAAACTGGTTGTGTGAATTTTGAATCTAATTGAAAAGGCTCGGGGACAAATTGAAAAGGCTCGGAGACTATTTACAAAGTCTCGGAGATCCAAAATTAACAAAAAAAAGTTGATCGTTAAAAAGACTCGGAGACCATTTACAATGTCTCAGAGCCATAGTTAAAAGGCTCGGAGACTATTTACAAAGTCTCGGAGCCATTGTTATAAGGCTCGAAAAAGGCTCGGAGACTATTTACAAAGTCTCGGAGATCCAAAATTAACAAAAAAAAACTGATGTTAAAAAGGCTCGGAGACTATTTACAAAGTCTCGGTCAGTGTATGAAAAATCTCGAAGAACTGTTGAAAAGGCTCGAATACAATGTTAAAAGTCTTTGTTCGAGACTTTTTGAATCTCTGAGCCTTTTCCGAGCCTTTTAACAATGGCTCCGAGACTTTGTAAATAGTCTCCGAGCCTTTTCAATCTGTTCAAAATTCCCAGACTTTCATCGTCTTCTACACAAATTTTCAGAAATTAAAACTTACATCAACAAATCAAACCATACGCACAACCATACTTACATCGACAAATCAAACCAAAACCCAAAAAATCTAAGGGGGTGCTGCCCCCTCACCCCCACGAGCTGACCGGCAGCTCGACCACCGCGAGCTCAGCGAGGAGCTCGACCCCCGAATGCGTCTACGTAGCGCCATTATACTAATTATCTAATGATGTTCAACCTCCAATGGAGGTCTGTTAAACAGACCTCTATGAAAAGATGAAAGAATTAAAAAAAACTTCAAATAAGAGAATGTGTGTAAGTATGGGCATTATTGTCCGTTCACCATAATAGGTGCATTTTAAACTTAAGTTATTAAAGTAGTGACTTTCTTACAAAACCACTTTAAAAAGGTGACATTTCCCACCATTTCCACGTTAATATAATGGGTTAGACTATATCAACTTATATTTCTGACTTAATTTTTTGATTTCACCATCTCAATCATTTGATTAAATAGCACATATGCAAATATGTGGTTGAGATATTGAAGTCAAAAATTGAGTGAGTTGATATGGCATGACCCTAATGTAATATTTAATATTATGTTTGGGATTTGAGTTTCTGTTATTATATTGTCATATTGGTGTGCTTGCTTAATCCTAATTTAAATTGTAAAAAAAAAAAAAAAAAAAAAACAATAAAATAAATAAATTAAAATACCGAGTAAAACCCGAATATGGATACTCAGATACCTGGTCGATCGAGATTTTCCCGATTGAGTACCCAAGTTTCAAAATCTAGATATTTGCGGGCCGTGTACCTGGATTGTCAAAACCCAAGCACCCGATCAGGTCCGGGTAGGCCCGGGTTTTTGCCATCCCTAAATCCCTACCCACAAGTCTTTTGCTTCGTTAAAAAAAAAAGAAAAAGTGAGACCGTACTGAGTATCACATGTTTCTCACCTTATTTAAGGTTTTGTTTGGTTGGTAAGAAAATACACGAAAATGAAATGATATCGTGTATGGACAATGAAGGAGGCTAGACTCCATATTTGATCATCGGAAGAAAACAGGTAATTTTCACAGAAAAAATCTAGTCATAAAGCTGGGCCTTTGGGGCTTAGACTGACACATGATATTGTCTCAGAGAGAATCATTGACTTTTTTTTTTTTTATTTATTTTGAAAAACCCTTTCTATCCAAATGCAATCTGCCAAATAAACTATCTCACGTTCATACTTCATAGTAAAACATCACTAGATAAATAATCTAACTTACATAATCATAATCTTATAATCTCAACTCGGGATAACAACCTCACTAAATACGTTAGATAATATTTTTTATTAAAATCCTTTATTTGTTAGGGTCGATTAATTACATAAATAAATAGCACATACAAATTTTATTATATAAATGAACTTTCTACAAACACGTGGGGGAGTTTTCTCCCGTTTTGTGGAATAGTTATCCAGACCGCACATATATTCTCAGATCTTGCAGCTCCTGCTCCTGACAGCTCTATTACAATAATTGTAAATGTAATACTTCAATATATATATATATTTCATTTTGTAGCAAGTAGTCATTTAAGGTTACTGCCGTTTGAAATACATATTTAGATAAACAGTTAAGGCCGTCTTCAGACATTTCAGGGTCCGGTCTATTTAATGAAATTAACAAAAATCAGAGCCCCATAAATTTTTTATTATCATTAACATAAATAATTAAATAAATAATTCTTCATTTATAAAAAATTTAATCCATATAAATGAAAACAAAAAATATTTATAGTGTCTAAAAACATAAAAACAAAACATTGTTTAAATTGCATTTTTCTTGCTTTATGCCTTTATGAAGTGCAAATTACTATATACTACTATGAAAATTAGCTAACATTTTTTTTATATATTGTTTTATAGATAACATAGTCAATCCATCAACATATCTTGTGACATTGTTAACCGAAGATAATTTTAATCAACTTCAACATTAAAATAATTCTTCATTTGTTATTGTTTTTTTTTTTTTCTTCTTCTGTTTGTTTATGTTGTATTATATAGGGTAGTTTCACATTTTGACAACTCAATTAGGCCCTGACTTTGAATTGAATGTGTAGTTTGTTTTTGTTGAATTGAATTGTTCAATTGTGCCGAACTTTGAAAAAGTAAATAAATAAATAAATAAACAAAGAAAGGATAAAGATTTGACCCAATCATATTGTAAAAAAAATTATAATGTTTAAAGGGTTATCTATTATTATTTATGGATGAATTAATATTAATTAATTTTAATTGAACCTGAGAAACCCTAAGGGAACAGCCAAAACGCATATCGTTTTGTGTTGTGTCTGATGCCTATAAAGCCATCTCTTGTCGTTCAGACAACCCTATCGCAGTTCCTAATTTCAATCTCCTTCTCTCTCACTAAACGAAACCTCTGACTTCGAAACCCTTCCAACCATCGCTAAAACCCCACCAAAATTGCAACCTAATCATCTCTGGTTTTTGTTATTTTCTCTTCTTCTATGAATCTTCTTCCGTTATTTTCAAAGTTTAATTTTTTTTGTTTTCAATTATATAACAGCTATACAGTCGGACTTTAGATCTCTTTCTCAATCAAACAGATTTCTGTTTTGTTTGAAAACAGTTTTTTATTTCAATTTTCATTTTATTGTTCAGTTTTTCCATTTTTATTATGTTGAAGGTCTTAGTGTTATCCGTTAGATTAAAATACTGGGCTCCAAGTTTTACCTTCTTTTTTTTCTTATAAATTTATAAATCTTAAATCTTGCATCTTTTTTCTTCTCTGTTGTTAATCCTGTCTCAACCGGCACGCCGGCTCTGTAGGAACCGGAGACTGATGCAGACTGTTACGTTTTTTTTAATCTTTTTCTTTTTTGTATTCAATATCTGCCATTTTTGCTGGAGTTGGCGATGGGTTGGGCTTCTGTTTTGTTTATTTCTTTTGTCAAGAAAACCTGAACAGAAAAAAAACTATGGCATTAATAAAAATAAAAGATAATATTTCGTTGATTCACATATATTAAATAGTTATATTTCGTTAATGGTCAAGTATCCTCTTATATTTATATTTTGTTAAATCAGACATCAAAAAAAAATCATGTTTATTGGTTTTGTCTGATGAATTGAACTCATTTACGAAAGTAAAATATTTCGGTTTTAATGTCGAAGTGTTTTACTTTTGTTGATGAGTTCTATTTGTTAAACAAAGCTAATAACAAACTTGATACTTGTTTCTGGAGTTTTAGGATTCCAGAGAGTTTTTGTTGACACATCTTCGGATGTGTGATATAATCTGATTTAGGAAGTATAGGAAGAGGATGCTTTTTTTTATTTTTATTTTTATATAAAGCAGCTGATTTGATCAAATTATCCTAAACAATTTTAAAAAATTTATCCTTGTCCTGTACAATTTACACCGTTTGAACCATTTGGTTTTTGTTTTGCAACGAAGGAGAATTGTATCCTTTTGGATAATCCAATTATTTTGTAGTTATTGATGATTCATACCAAAGTTTGTGAATATCAGAATCAAGGTATTGGGTGTAGGCTTATGTTTTGGGAATAAATTGTGAGAATTCGATGAGGCGATGTGTGTTTTCCGGAAGGTGCAATTAATGTATTTGAAGATTTCTAGGTAACTTTTTAATTTTTAATTAATAATATTTATTCAATCAATGCAGAATTAATACACACGTATTTTAAATTAAAATATTTTAAATCGGTCACTGATTCACCGAAGAGATATCATTTTAGCCATTTCTTATAAAAAAATATATATATTGTTTGACACTCATCCAAAAGACTATTTTGTCTTACTAAAGTTGAAATGGACGTTAATAAAAATGACGGTCAACGCAGTTAAAGGGTTATTTAAATCGTTTTGATTACCGCTGAGTGTAATATTAAATAATCTCCTAAGAAGTTTGTACAATTTTCCCTACAAAATTTCTATCAGATAAATTGTAATTGACTGTCATTATGCATCGTAAAAATATATTATTTCTATCAGATAAAGAGTATTTGACTGTCATTAGTAGTTAAATAAAGTTAATAAAAACTGTGGTTGGATTGTTGGAAGATCCATTTATATAGAGTAGACTAATAGAGTATCAGATAGATCCCTAATTTCAGCCGGTTCCAATAGATCCCAAACACATATAGTATCGGATTTTATAAAGTAAAAGTAACACGTAAATGTGTAATGACCATTGTAAATGATAAGTTTGTCTAGAATTGCAAATTCAAAAATTTAATGAAGGAAATTAATTGTTCATTTTCTATTAATGCTTTTAATTGAATAATCTAAATGCACCGATTAACAACTATAAAATTACCGTAAAAAAATAGTTATTATCTAAAACATTTATTGTTTCCCATTTATAATATTTTATAGTTATTAATTTATACACTTAATAATGGTATTTCATATTTTCATATGAGTTTGTCCATCTAATTTTACCATTTAATTTTTAAGTTAGTTAGTCCATCTAATTTTAGATAGTATTTCATCCATTTAATTTTAAATATAAGTTATTAAAAATGGTATTCCAGACCCCTTAAAAATGGTAACATGTCCATTTTTTTTTTGTTCCTGAGATGTTACATTTTCTCTCTTACACATGCAAATATCTTGGGTTTGTTGAGGAAAACATAAGAAGTTTTGCAGATTAGGTCTCAAGGAAATATAATTGGAATCTGGTCAAAACAAATTCTGAAACTAACAATCTGATCAAAAAAAATTCTGAAAGATTTTTAAAAAAGCTCATTGTTGTTTTGCAATAACAAAAATTGACCAACACCTTGTTATGAATTGGTCCTTGGCTCATTTGGTACGAGATAGACTTGGACTATTTTTATGGGATTTAATATGATTGGCTTAAATTAATTCTGTGATATGTTTGGTGATTAAAATACAATGTCTCTTGTTTCGTATGACATGAGGTTAGATAAAAAATAATTACCTTTTTGTAAGAGGTTATTGTTAAATAAATAAAATCATTTTAAATAAATTCAAATAAAAGAAAAATAAAATTATTTTAAATACGATTCGTTAAGTTTATTGTGTTATAAGTTGAAATTCAAAGTTAACTCATTATATTTTCAAGTTACCTAATAAGACCTATTTATCTCATTTATTTATAAATTTCATTAATAATGATATTTGATAAATCACAATTTCATTAATCCATTTACACATTTGTAATTTTAAAATATTAAAGAATTCAAGATTGATTTTTAAAGCAATTTTAAGCCTTTCTCTAGTAAAATTCAAAATTTGATTAAACTAATAAAAAAATTATATATTTGGAAGTTAGAATTTTGATCAAACTAATTAAATTTAATCGGGTGAATAATTTTAAACATTATTTGTTTTATTACTAAACATTTCAATAAGCAATTTAAATGTCAAATTAATTATTTCTTACTAAATAATTATAAATTATATTAATTATTGATGTTTAAGGTTGTTATTGACAAAATGTGGTTGATCTGATATGTCTCTCACTCATATACCACGAGATTGTGGATTCTAGTCTCTCTCACTCCTTAAATCATAAATTATTGTAATATTTATAAATAAATAAAAAGGTTAGCATGTCAAGAAGAAATTTTTTTGAGAGCAACTTTACCTATAACTAGCACCACCAACCTAGTCAACTTTAATGAGTAATGACCTACTTTACTTGCATGCATATAGAAAACAATTTAAACATGAGTTAAAAAGTTGGCAGTTGAAAAGAAGAAAGAAACATTTAGTGAAGGGTACGTTGAAACTTGAAACTTGAAAGGTGTAAAAGAAATGAAAAAGCCATTGTTTTTAACTTGGGAATATAAAGTTATTTCTCTCTGGACTTACTCGGTTAAATCTTTTGATTCTCTGTATAAAGATTTTCTGATTAAAGTGTACATTAATCATGACATCATACTTGGATGTTGAGATTTCAAAAATAAAAAAGCAAAATACAATCTGACATCTAGATAAGAAATATCAAGAGAATCTCTTAAAATATTTGACTCTCAGTACTCACTTACAAGTCCCACCTTAGTTTGGTTAGTTTTTAAATAGTTGAGAACAATTAATGTAATTGTAATGTATAATAAACTTTTTAAGGCTTTAAAATCTAAATTATGTTTTAAAAATAAATTACATGTACCGATATTTATTGACTCGTACCATATAAAATCTACAGTACCATTCAAAATCCTTGACTCAAATATTTTTTTTAAAAGAAGAAATCTTTGACTCAAAGATATATTTGTGATATCTATTTTGATGCATGATTTTTTTTTTTAATATATAAATAGTTTTTATTTTAAACTTTTGTTTTTTTTTTTATATATATATATATTTTACTCAATCGCACAATGTTAGTTAATTTTTTCCCCAAAAAAATAAATATTTTTATTTGTTAAATCAAAACACAGAGGAGGAGGATCTAATTTATAAATTTTCATGCTATAAAAAATATACGTTTACTTTTAAAAACTTATATCAAAACAAAATATAACAAACATATAAATTTATACGGTCTTTCTATTATCAGTTCAAACTGATAAAAGTTATATCAGTTTCTTGTATGTGGGCCACTGGATTTAAATACTTTGACTGACAAGTGTATACAGCCAAATCAAAGTATTTAAATCCAGTGGTTCACATGCAAGGAACTGATATAACTTTTGTCAGTTCGAACTGATAATAGAATTTCTGTAAATTTATATATATCCAAAACTATCAATAGTACCATCATGATTCAAGAATGTTGTTAGTCATGAGAAATAAATGAATAATTAACCACTCTCTCGTTTTCACCTCTCACACTCATCAAACTCTCCTCTCAATTTCAGTCAAAGATGTTGGAATCTCTGTGGCATTATGTACTAATACCATAAAATTGATTCTTGCAAGTAGACCTGGCACGGTTCCGGTTCGAACCGCCGGAACCGGAACCGGAAACGGAAAAACCGAAACCGAAACCGGAAAAACCGAAACCGAAACCGGAACCGGATTTTCGGTTCCGGTTCAAGAACCGGAACCTGAACCGGAGGAGCCGGTTCCGGTTCCGGTTCCGGTTCTATGATTTGGTCGAACCGGCGGTTCGAACCGGATTGGAACCGGCGGTTCCGGTTCGGTTCGAACCGCCGGTTCACACAATTTTTTTATTTTTATTTTTTTTCTATAAATACCACCCCCCTTTCATTTTTCCTCACACCAATTTTTTCTCAATTCTCTAATTCTAATTTCTCTCCAACACTCTCAAAAAAGAATTTGCCTCAAAAAAAAAAAAAATTGCGGTAAAAAAAATTGTATATATGCCTTAAACTTTGAAAGGCCATAACTTTGTGCTCGGATGTCCGAATTGGGTGATTTTTTTTTGAAATCGCATAGAATGATGCAAGGAATCCAATGGGAGCAAGCCAAAGGGCTTGTGCCCACTTTTCGAGCCCCAAAAACCCCTTTTTCATCAAAAAAAAGTGTTTTTAAGTGTCGTGTTTATTTCGAACCTTGTTTAAACCTAGTAAGAAACTTTTCCCTCTCGATCCGACACCACACCCGTGCCCGTCTTGGTCCGGAGAATTACTTTAAAGTCAGGCCTCGTGTAAATGGACACGTTTTAAAATAATCTTTATACTACTTATAGTTTTTGTTTCAATTATTATACTAGAATTGAATGTGGCTTCATTGGTTAGGGTGTTATCATGGTTCTTTTGCAACCATGGTTCAACAACCATAAGAACCCATTTTCTTTTTCTTTTTCTTTTGTCATTTGTAATTTTATTTTATAATTTAATTTAATTTTGTAATTTGTCATTTATAACCCATAAATTGTCATTTGTAATTTTATTTTATAATTTAATTTTGTAATTTTTCATTTATATATTTTATTTTATTAGAGAAGTTTTTTTGTTTGTAAAAAAAAAAAAAAAAAAAAAAAAAAAGGTTCAAAACCGCCGGTTCCAATGGAACCGGAACCGGAACCGGCATATAACGGTTCCGGTTCCGGTTCCATCAAACCGCGGAACCGGAACCGAACCGGAACCGTGTCACCTCTACTTGAAAGCCATGAAAGGAAGTGGTTTTATTGGTTAGTGGGTTATAGGGCTTAGCTGTCGAGTGCCTTTAATTTTTTTTTATTTATTACTTTAAAAAAATTGGACATTGAAGTAGCTCTTTCTATCTCCTTTAGAAAAACCCACAAACCAACTTATTTCTCACGAGTCATGAGTCATGACAGAAGTAAAGCTTTTACTCCCAATTTTTGAGATGTGGTTAAGATTCTTTCAAATCAAGTAGGATAATTTTTTGTTTTGAAAATTTTGGGATTTTGTATTTAGTATGTATGTGTAATTTTTTACTGTACTGTATAATATCAACGATACCATTCAAAATCTTTGATTCAAACATTAAAAAAAAAAAAAAAAAAATCTAGATATATGACTTTCTTTTATAAAATTAATTTTTATTTTGTAATCATTTGTTGTTCTTTTTATACACAATTGAACAATATTACAGTAGTTAATTTTATTCTCAAAGATAATAAATATTTTTTTGTTTGTTGTCAAATCAAAAACACATGGGATCCAATTTCTAAATTTTCATCCTATCAAAACAAAATACTGTATAACAAATATATAAAATTATATATACATTAACACTAGAACAATATCATCAAGACTCAAGAGTATTGTTGAAGTGGTTGGTCATGAGAAATAAATGAAAGTTTCTCAATGGTCATAAACCTCACCTACTCCCTCACACTCGTCACACTAGAACGTCTTTTTTACTCTCTCTCTCTCACTTACAAGACTTGTCCTTTAAAGTCTCTCATCAACTCATCGTTCAACATCCTCACCTGCCTTGTCCTCTGATTTTGAAACTTATTTACAGATGGATTCTTTTCTTGACCGATCAATACATAAAAAATTAATGCATTGTAAATTGTATATCTTATTGTCTGAGTAGTTAAAGATTTTTAAAAATGTTATTGATACTGTGACGTAACATACCAATAAGATAGTGCTTTTACTTTTCCTGCAATATAATGAGCACAAATTGAGAGATTAGTGTAGTGTAGTTAATGAAGGTTAAATAATATAAATATTTTCAACTCATCATATTAATGAATAAAATATGAACCTGTCTATATTCTCGGTTGATCATTTTTAACATTTTAAAAGAACATAATAATAAAAGTAATAAAGCAACATGTAAATGACTTCGTTTTACATAGATAAGATTGTAATTTTTGTTTAAAGTATTTTTAACTGTATCAAGTCAGTCAATAACATAAGAGTAAAACTGGTTGCTTTAAGCCTTTAATCACATTGTAATGATATTTGTTGACTGTATTGTATAATTTATCATCGCCATTCAAAATCTTTGACTCGAACATTTAAAAAAAAAAAAAAAAACAACTTCGACTTGGATATACTTATGATATCTATTTTGATGTACGACTTTCTTTTATAAAAATAGTTTTTATTTGTAAACTTTTGTTGTTCCTTTTTATTTTTACACAATTGCAAAATATTAGTTAATTTTCTTCCCAAAGACAATAAACATTTTTGTTTGTTGTCAAATCAAAATACATAGAATCCAATTTCCAAATTTTCGTATTAAAATTTATGATTTAAATTATTTTAAAAAAATTATATCAAAACAAATATATAAAATTATATATTGAACACTAAAATAGTACCATCAAGATTCAAGAGTGTTGTTGTATTTAGTCATGAGAAATAAATGAAAGACATGTGCCATCAAACCTAGTACATATAATTTTTATGCTCAACTCACATCTAGAATTAAGGAATTACTCACCCACAATCCTAAAATAACTGAGCCATAAACCCACTAATACTAACTTAATATGTTGACTAATTCATTATGCGATAAGATAATAAAATAAAATATGCAAATAAAATAAAAATAAATAAACTAAAAATCTAAATAAAATTAGAAGGTTGGTATCAGGCTGACGTTGAATTTTTTTTACAGTAAAGAGTTATTTTGACCCTGTAAAATTGATAGGAGATTCAGAATGAGAACAAGAGCCATGTTCAAGAGAAAGAAAGAGTAAAAATCTAACCATAATGTCAAATTGAATAAAATCTGGGACCATTGATGTGAAATCAAAACAAAATCAGAAGCAAAAAAAATTCCGAAAAAACAGACACAAAGATAATAAATATTTTTTGTTTGGTGTAAAATAAAGTATTTGCATCCCTCTTCGACTTATTTTATCAAAATATTGCCTTCATCTAAATCATGGGTCTTCATTAATTTTATCTTTTGGTTGAGTAAAGATATAAAAATTAATCGAAATATTCAGACTATTAATTTGTTATATTAGATAAGTGACAATAGATTTTGTATGTGATACTTATGTACCAAAAGCAACTTCAATTTTTTTTTTCCACCAAATTTTAGACCAAAAAGTCATGTTGGTAACTTAAAAAAAAAACAACAAAACCCTTCCTCTGCATTTAATTACCACCAAACCCTTTATATATCGCCCAAAATGCAATTTTGGATGATGGGTATAGTTTTTGAATAAATTGTTGTTTGGGAAATGAGAAAATTGTTTTTTTTTTTTTTTTTTTTTTAATTAACGGTAAAAAGCACTTTGAAGAGTAAAATTGTGAAAAGCCATAAAATTGATGAGAAGGGTTTATTATTTTGTATTTTTTATTTATTTATTTTATGTTTGTGGTTGTTGAATGTTGATGGTGCTTAGAAATAAATGTATTAAGTATTAACCAACTCTCTGATATTCATTTACTTTGTAATATCTCTCTTACTCACAGCTCATTGTACAACCTCTAGAACAGTATCATCAAGAGTGTTGTTGTAGTAGTTGGTAATGAGAAATAAATGGAAGTCTCTCATTGGTCATAAACCTCACCTACCTCCTCACACTCATCACACTAAAACGTCTTCTCTCTCTCTCTCTCTCTTACAAGACCTGTCCTTAAAACCTAAACCTAGTTTGTGAGTAGTATATATACATACAACTATACAAGCAGTGGCTTCTCAAGTCTCCTTATTTCTTTCTCTAACCTATAAACCAAATTCGTCTCTAAACTTGGTTGTTTTATATTTCCAATTCAGATTTCAGATCCAAAGATTTATTTATTTTTCCCTTAAACAACATATCCAATTTTCATCTTCAGATTTCAATCCTTTATTCCAGATTAAAGTTTATACATTTCTTTTATTCGTATTTTTGAAGATCCCTTTCTTTCTCTGTCTTTTTAGTCTTTAGTCAATAATATACTTGCTTGTTTTTAGCCTTATTTGTGGATTTTGTTGTGTTTGAACATGTATTACTAGTTTAAATCCTTCTACGGTTTTGTTTAGATCGTTTTTTTTTTTTTTTTTTTTTATCCTATGTATATATCCTTTTTTTCATGAACTTTACTTATCAAACGTCATTTAATATTTTTTTATAACAGGTCTGCAGAAAAATGTTTAAATCACGTCATTTATTATTACCATTCCAACCATTAGAGAATTCATTGTATGACACCGTAGTTTCTTTACTTACTTCGGATGGTGATAAAGTATAGTACTTTCTTTCCTTACTTCCTAAGTCAGTCAATTTCTCGCCGAAGTCAATGCCCATTGAATTTTTTCCAGAATCAATTAAACTTCATCTGGTTTTATAAAATGATGGTTGATTCAGTAAAGAATGTCATCGGAGTTGATTTCGGTGAGAAATTTACTGGTATAGGTGAACCGTTGACATTGGAGAACCTTTGTCTAAGCAAAAATGTCAACACATATGACTTCTCTAATGCTTGCAACGATGATTATGTTGAAGATCGTTGGTTGGTTTGTATTTTAAATTATGGTGTTATATTTTAATGAAGTGATTTGAATGTTTTGTGCAGGCTCATTTGAATGTTCTTTTTATTAATTGATATTTATGTTATTTTTATTTATTTATTGTTGATGATATTTTTTATGATTAAGAAACTCAACGAGGATGGTATGCTGGTTCCATGCTTGGCTTGCTGTTTTTGTGCACTTTCCACTATGATAACAAAGAATTCTTCCATGAATAGTTTTTTATCTTCTTCTCTCCTCCTAGCTGTTTTTTCTTTCCAATTTCTTCTGTATATGTTGATGAAGCCTCAAAATTCACTTCTTTCGTCTCTAATTGAAAAGCTAGTCATAGAGATGAAAAGTTTTTTTTTTATAATTCAATCATTTACGGATGTATATTTAAAACCTTATTATAGTTTCTGTAACATTAATGAGAACAATTAAAGAAGAGACTATTCACCTGTGTGAAATCCATCCGAGGATCAATTTCATGGACACCATAGTCACTAGCCTCATAGTCCATGTATGTTTTTCTTCATTATTGCCTGCAAACACGAAACCTGATCACAATAAGTCGTAAACTAATTAAAACCTATTCGAATTGGTAAAACGAAAAGGAAAACGTATAATAAGAAATCCAAACCAAATCATTTCAAACCTGTTTGATGAGCTTGGTAAGTGCATGTATATGTTCCAAGTTGTGAGAATAATAGATCATAGATGTCTAGACAAATTCTGAGGCTAAAAGGACTAAAAACATGAAGTGAAGCTCACAGTTGTTTAGCCTTGAGTTGCTTTTTTTTTTTTTTTTTTTTTTGTTTACAGCAAGAGCAGTGAAATGAAAGGAAGATATTGTGGGTTCCAATTCAATGGATGATATCTACATCTAATAACCGAACTGAAACACCTCCATCAAATATTAAATTAGAACATGTACAAATAGTGAGCTTTATTTCTTGGATTTTTATCTTAAGTGGAAGCCTCAGAAACTCGTTTGTTTCTACAAAACTACAAAATACTTATCTGTTGACCGATAATAAATGTGATATAAATTATTTTATAAGAGTTGCTATATGATGAATTCTTCAAGATATATCCATGAAAAAAAGAAAATCACTATTAATCTAACAAATGGAGAAAATATATTTTTGTAAATAAGGCGTAAGGCAGCACAAGTTCCACATAACAGTCCAAGAAACTAAAGCAAACCAAAGAGTATTAGAGGTGTACAACGAAATGTACTATGAATGAGAAAACTAATTGAGAATTGAATAAATAGTAAACAAATGATGTTAGCTAATAAATTGTGATATGACTTATGAGGACACACAAAAGCCATGCTCAACATAAACATTGGATGCTAAGCTTGACAGCTCTCAAATATATAAACAAGAAAACACAGCTCTACATGCAATTGTTTGTGTATTCAATAAATTAATCATAGATACCAACATTACAATTGTTGTAATGAAAAATTATCAAGATTGCACCGATAAATGGTAAACATATTGTGGGAAAATGAAGGTGTAAATACCCAGTGAGGGCGTCATGTCCTCAAACATGTGACATACAAAACCTTTACACTACAAGTCTCCTAAAAATCGTATCTTTAAACCCCATTTGCAGAAAAAACTGGTTCCAGCCGGTTCCACTCTTATTATTATTATTTTTAAAAAAAAAGCTTATTTGGACCATTGGTTTTGACTTTGATCATGTATTGAAGTTGCAGGTGAGGGAACTGTAAGAGAGCGTTGCAAGATGAGGAAGTTGTAACGTGGGGAACAGTAAGGGAGAGTGTTGGCGATGGAGGAGAGTTCAGCGGAGGTTATGGTGGCGTTAGAGGTGGAAGTGTAGTGGAGGAGAGCGGTGGTGATGGAGGAAGGATGAGAAGGTGGGGTTGAGAGTGGTGCTGAAGAAAGTGAGAGTGAAGACTAAAGTGAAAAAGGTGATGAAGAAGGGGAGGTAGAAGTAGTAGCGGTGGCGGGTGATTTTGAAGAAGAGGAGGTAGAAGTAGAAGCGGTTGCAAGATGATTTATTAGTATTTTTTTATATTATTTTTTGATGATTTTGAATTTGATTTGATTAATACTAATAGAGAGAGAGAGAGAGAGAGAGAGAGAGAGAGAGAGCAATACTAATAGAGAGAGAGAGAGAGAGAAGTGTGCAGAGGGCCAGGGCCAAAGGTTGAAATTCAGATTTTAAAATTTGATTTTTTTTTTTTTTAAAAAAGGTTCGAACCGGTCAGAAATGGAAACCAGAATCGGAACCGGAATCGGAAGAATCGAAACTGGTTCCGGTTTTGGTTCCGACCGAAACTGGTTCCGGTTTTGGTTCCAACCGAAACCGGAACCGCCATTTCCAAACCGAACCAAAATCGTGATCACAACTACCCAAACACACTACCTACATCTTGTAAGCTAATGGCTCTAAACTTTCTCTCTTCAAAACTTGACATGATATTACCGTGGAAGTATAAACTCCGGTTTCCAAATGATGCTCTAGAACCCTCTAGACGCAATTATTCAATAAACATCATCTTCCATCTTGACAATTACTATATTTACCATTTGAGGGAGGTTCCATATCAGATATTTCTATTTTGACTAGTTGACCCTGCCTACATGGCAGGTTGACTAATTGATTTTCCCGTTGACTAGATATTTCATTCAATAGTTGGACACTAGAAGAAGGGGGGAATTCTAAGCCTCAAAGAAGAAAATCATTGAGCCCATGAATCTACAAAACGAAAGGATGGTCATATTTACACCCATCTAAACCTATTTATACATCCCAAATTTATTTATTTTTCAAAGTTCCAACCTTCCCTTAAATAAAACCTAAATAAAACTATTAAAAAGATATTAAAAAAATTGTAAATACATCGATATATGATATTTATACGATCTTTAATATTTTAAACATGTTTAATATACTTTAATCGAAATATTAACTATTTATTAAATATAAAAATTCCATAGTCATTATTTAAATTAAAAATATTTAAAATATATATTTTTTAAAATAGTCCATTTGATTTAATTTTAAAAAAATAATAATAAAAAAGAGTATTTGAGATAACAGTAATAAAATAAAATATGAAAATCATTCACCTCTACAAATAGGCCAAAAAAGATTTGTCTAAGATTTCAAAGGAGGTTTCACTCTAAGATTTGTCTGTATTTTAACCAAACGAAATTAAGAATTATTCTCGATTTTTCATCGGAAAGTAGTGCATTTAGTGCAGATAAAATTAGTATCAACACAAAAAGTATCATCCAGAACTCGAATCCTTCAAATAGGCTGCTTTATTAATGTAGGTAGGAAATGTACATTTCGTTGACTGGCTCAACCATTTGCTGATGATAACAGTCAAGGTGAGAGAGTCCTAGTTGCTCGTTCCGTCTTCCTCGATTCGAACTTCGTTTTAATGGCATCCCAAAAGGCAGGAATGGCAATATCTTTAGGTACTTCCTTGAATGATGGGAGGTAGTTTACATCGACAATGACATGGTCACCTGTGCCTTCCTGAATCTGAAAAATTTCACAGAACATGCTACAATGTAAACAGAATAATATATATATGAATTTGACACCAGTGAAAAATAGGAATTAGACACGTAAATTCAATCAAAAAGATAAAATAAAAAATGCCAATCAAATCTTTGATGGTTTCACTAAATTGAAATGCAGACCGATAAAGAAATAATAGTCAAAGAAGCCTGTATAGGCTACTTACAACAACATCGAAGCCAAAGATGGTAAGATTGAGCTTTCCTGCAAGCCACTTTGCAGCATCTTTGACTAGCCCAAGATCAAGATCATCAACCTTAAAGGAAACCACATCTCCCGAATGCCCATTTTCAGTGTCGGTGGGTAGAGATTTTAAGCTGCAGACATATACACCTCCTACAATGTTAGTTTCACCGAATGATTCCAACAATAATTTGATAAATCAAAGAACAAATAAAGAAGGAAAAAGGGAGAAAGAGAAGACATAGTACCTATCAAACATTATTGGTCTCAATCCATTTCTTTCATAAGATTTCATCAAGTTTTCGGAATTTGGGGTAGACTTCTTAACTGCATGAAAAACATTTTCGCCAAGGACATAAAACTTGAATAGAGTGGATGAATGGTTCACATACTCCTGCACTATTGGACAATGCAAAATTCAGAAAACAACTCGAAACATTTCAATAGGCAACTAAATTTCAAAATTTGTAATACAGACCATGTTTTTGACATGTATGAGAAACTAGACTTGTTAAATAGATGTTTAGCCTTCTTAAGACATAATGTAAGACTTCTTGTACTTCTCATATAATTACTCCACCATTCATTTTGAGTTGAGTTAGCACAACATTGATAAATATATGAATGTCAAATGAGAAAATCAATTTAAATGCTACCAAGATGAATGCAATGGACGTTTCTTCAAAGCATATTAACTCTTTCATATGCAAAAGCTCTAATTTCTTACTTGAATCGAGCTACAACAACATTTAAGAATTTATAAATAATAGCAGAAACAAAACAAGCAGAGTTTTGAGATGTTCAAACACCACCGGGGATAATTGAAGTAGGCCCAGGGAAATGGAATTGTGAAGTGTAAACACTCTAGTGCTGGAATAATTATTATTAATGAAATGTAAAAGAGTCAAATCGTAGTCAATTGTTGGTTTTGTAAAAAACTCAAATGTAGTCTAGGGAGATGAAAGGGTGAATTTAATGAGTCCTTGAAACTTTTAAATCTATTAAATAGGGTAGTTAAAGTTTCATTATTAATAAGGGTATGTACCTACAGCAAAAGTTTTTTTGTTTTTTCTTGAAATACAACTCGGTTGTTATCCTTTGGAAATAGTTCCTATTCTAGGGTTTTTCTTCCTGTGTTATTTGTTCAAAGATTTGGAAGAATTAGGTTTTGAAGAGTTGACCTTGTGGCATCTTCAAGCCTCTCCACTGCTGCGTTTCGCGTGAGAGGACAAAGTCTGCCACTTATTTTCCTTATTGAACCAGAATCCTTTGTTTCTGTGTTAGTGTGTTAATTCTTGTGTTGTTGAATTTTGGTTCACATCACAGGGCTTGCTTGACACTTTCAAAACTCAACTGAAACCACAACCACTACTTTAGGGACTATTTTATCCCATCCCATCACCAAGCCAAACAAGGGGAAGGGATTAAAAATAGTCCCAATCCCATCCTATCCCAGCTGCCAAACATGGCCTTAATAAAAAAGAAACAAAAATTAACAAACCCATCCAATACTTAAGTTAAAACTAGAAAACTTCTCTCTCAGTATTGAATTAGGGCAGCATGACATTTCACCACATATTTAACCAACCACTAAACTGTTAGAGAAACCTACATTCCTTTGTCATTCTTTATCAATAAAGGATAAAGGAAACCCATTCTGTTGCAGCTCCAGAAATAAATAGCAAGCACATAGCACACTAACAAGGATTGGGTTCAAAGGTTCCAAAAGAAATTAAAAGCAAATAAGAGAAACTTAATAAAAGAAGCTGATGAAACACTATTAAGTTTGAGTGTGGTTTAGGGTTCAATATCCACGCGAACCCATTATTTTATGTCAGAAGTTGATTTGTTGTTTAGTTATATTTTCAAGTCGCTCTGCCTATAAAAGAGGTAAGCCCATTCAGTAGATAGAAAAGGCAGCTAAGTATCCTACAGTGTATTCTCAAAAAGTTACATGCAAGTGTTATATTAGCTTCTTTCATTATGTACCTTTCAATACTGTCAAAAAAAATAAATCAGAAATTATGTTCCTTTCCTTAATTACAAAAAGAACCCAAAGACAAATATTTTCAAGAAGCTCGAATTGTATAGCAAACAACCTTCATATTGAATTCAGATCGATTTGTTAACATAAATAAATTAATATAAACATACCCTTAGCAAGCTGAGGCCTAAGCTGTAGCTAATTTCATTTGCAGTCCTATTCTCAATAATGCTAGAGTAAACAAAACTCCAAGGTGGTTAATTTTTTGAGCTATTCTCAATACCTGACATGGATGCTGGCAGTATGATTTTTAGTTAATCAAGGTGGACCATTTGAAGAATAAAGCAACTTCTTAAGTAAATTGCAGCAACAAAACTAGCAACGGATCCAAAACCAAACAAATATTTATAAAACACAATCCTAATAGCAGACGTGCTTTACATTCTTTTCTTCTAAAAGAAGCATACGCATTTTTATAATTAAAAATGCCACAGGATGAGAGTTTTAATAATATCAATTGTGTTGCCAAGATGATAAACTCAGTATCAATAGAAATCATCAAAATGAGAGTAAGCTCACCTGAACAACAATATCATGTTGCCACAATGAAGAAACATATAACTATGCAAACATCAGTAACTTGATGCTTACCTGAACAACAGCAGGAAGAGGAACACTCAAATCCTTAAAGTCTTGAACTCCAAAGACAATTGCCTGCGATTGCAAGATGAAAACTTATTTAAAGTGGGAATGAGAATGCAAAAAGAAAGGTAGTTTAAATAATTCCATTAGTTTATATTAAAATGACTTAAGAAATCATATTTGTAATTTGAATCAATTACCAAACATGGATAATAAAAGATTTCAGAATCTAGAATGAGATTAATTGTATATTTACCATACTGTGAGCATCAGCTACACCGCATGCAACTTGAGGTTTCACTATACTCGGAAAAGATAATTTAGCTTCGGATAATCTTTGTGCCAAATCAGGAACACTAAAATTGTTAACCTGCATATTTGAGCTATAGATGTAAATATTGCTCTATAGTTTAAGTTAATCAAAACAAAAAGATGCCACAATATACAGTCATGAGTATAACAAATAAAGTACAAAAACCTATAGTACTTAAAGAACATCAACCTCAAAGATAAATATTCAATTAGAAGACTACTTGATCAGTTTGGAGCATTAATTGAAATACACCTAAAAACAAGCATTTCCCTAAATTATCATTATAATATTGCCTCTATCTCAATCAAATTTTTGATAATAAAGTACAATCATGGAAAGTCCACATTTTATAACCTGATTAACTTCTGCAATAAAAACATATGTAAAAGGAGTCCATTTTTTTATTCAAAAATAAATTAGTAAGATGATTATCCTGGATGTTTTGATTCATGAGATCAGTAATGAGTATTTATAGATCCATTTTGGCGAAAAATACCTTGAGAAAATGGGGAGCCCTTATTGTACGACAGCCTTCTACATTGAGATCTTGCAGCCCAAGCAGAATCAGTTGGATTTTAAGTCGATCCAATACAGAGAAAATATTATCAAGTGGGTCAATTACAACAAAATCAGAGTGATCCTCCATAAACCTGCAAGTATGGCAATGTAATTTATATGTTAGCATGATCACCAGAAGACAAGCAAATCTATATTCCAAATACTTAACAGACCTCAATGAGGGCACATGGTACAAGTAATTCTACGAACTTCAGAAGTTACCTTTGCACTTCCTGCATGCCTGTGGTGTAAGTAATTCTAGTGCAGGACTCCGACGAGCTACCCAATTCAATGGATACAATTTCATCTGTTGCTTTATGGAGAATCACATCAACTTCTTTTAATTGAGATGATAAAGGGATCTCAAATGTCAGCGGCAGAAATATCAACCTGCTTGGAGTAGGATACATGGGAAATGCCCCCCTCTACAAAAGATAGGGCCAAAATAAGCTTCATATGATGACATTTTCTTTTTCTTCGTTTTTTTAATCTTTTTTGGTGATAAGTTAAAAATCAAAGAGAAACCTCACAGATTTCTCTTCATGGGTAAGGTGGCAACAGAGCATGTCAATCATTTGGACATAAAATTTATCAATTTATACTTGCATGAACAATAACATCTCAGATAAAATCGATTATGACCATTGCATCTATTGGCATTAAAAGAAGAGAAGACAGAGCAACATTGAAACTTGGGGTTCAAGAATCAGAATAAATCAATTTTCTTCCAGTGTAGGAACTAAAGTCAAGGAGTATTACAATTACATATGCAGTTCTTGGGAGTAAAAGATCATCCTATAGTTTTTTTTTTTTTTAAGTCTCTTCTTCTAAAATGGCATATTCTCATTTTTTTAAAAAAGAAAAGGGGCTCACCTTAGCAAAATCTTCTTCACGTGAAGGCTTCATAATGTAACCAACTATCTGAGCATCACCAATTGCCTTTTTACAAATTCAAATACATAAACAAGTCATGAGATGGATATCTTATGATAAAATATACAGTAGCACACAAGCAAAGTACAGATATCTTTAAGCAAATTCCACATTCCATATTGATGTTACTACATTTACAAGAGAGCAACCTTTTTGTTCAAGCGGCAAATAGTCAAAGGTAACTCCTCTAGCTTGTTAATGTATAGCATGGTCGAATTATCACATGCACTTACACCTTCAACACCTGAAAGGGTAGCAGAATTTGTCAAAACTTTACATAAAATGTCAAGTAAGCTACTTTTCCAAATAAGTTGAGCATTACTAACCTACAACAATAACCAGCCAATTGCAATTAAGTTTCCGAAAGGAATCCTTATTGTGAGAAACAACGTACAAAATACTGCCTCCGACGTCACTCCATGCTGTGGAAATCTGATTTACAGCATCATCCATAGATGCATTTAAAAGAAAGCATTCACACGAGTACTCCACTGCCATCCTCTTCAATTCACTAACCTAAAACAAGTAGATACATCATTGAAATTAAATAGAGGAGGATATTTTGATGATCCGAAACAAACCCATTTGAAGTAATCACCTTGTGAGCAGAAAGGTCTAGGCCATAACAAATAGCCTGCAAAAAGAAGAACGGTCCAGGTCATAACAATTGAATTCAACGTTCCAAATCCATACAATTGAATTCAAGAGAGTACCGTCGGGATGTTGGAGCGATGGAGCTTACGGACCAAAACTCCGGCTCCACCTCGCACTTGAAACAGAACTGATTCGTCTAAGATTACTCCTCCCACGAACATCATTCAAGTTTGGTTCAGATGGACAAGTATTGTATTCTAATCTCTTTCACGTGCAACTCTCACCGAGTATATATCTATTAAACAAATCAAATGGGTCATTTTTAGTTGATACTTGTCAAAACAAGTTCGACCAATTTTAGATAGTCATTTTTTTTATAAATTACTAGTAGAACAAGAAATTAAATTGAAGGAGATAACTGCCACAGTCTCATAGGTGACAAATTAGCCTTTTATTTTGCTTTCTGATTTTTTTTTTTTTTTGGCAACATATTAACTCTAGATTTAAGAGTTGCAAACTTCACAATCTACACAGATTATGTCATTTTAATGACTTCCTGATTATCATTATTATAGCTCATTTCATCTAGAGATACAATTATTCTAGCCAATATTTGTATTTTCTAAGGAAAAAATATAAAAAACAAGCAAATCACCAATTCACAAACAAGTTAAAACAAAGACAAAAATTAGAAAAAATAAATAACAAAGTCTGAAACCTATGGAACAAAAACAAAAACTTGAAACTTCAATCCAAAGGAAAATGTACAGTGAATGCAGATGAAACAGACAATAATTTTATTTTATTTGTTAGGGCATGATCCCTACAATATTATATCAAGAACCCACATGAATAAAGCATCCTTCACAGAACCAAACAGGACCAAATTAAAACAGCCAAATGCTACATATAATCTTATAATGTAAACCCAACCAAAAAAAATAGCTAAAAAGAGGCTGAGAGTTGCATGCAACATAGATCAAATGTCATTTCCAGAAAATATATAGATCAAAACGCCAATATGCTACAAAGTTGAAACTTTGAAATAGAAAAATGTTTAAAGGAAATTAAATCAAAATGCTGTTTCTCTGTCGCTCACAAACACATAACAAAGAGCAAGAGATAAGAACAAACCAATAAAGATTCAAAGAGCCCAGAAGCTAAAAAAACAAAGTAGAATACATAGAGAAGCAAATAATGAAAGAAATGAAAAACCCACGTACCAAGCAAATCAGAAAAACCAGTTACAATTGAAGAGAAAAAGCAACCCAAAAGAGAAGAGTACCTAAAAGATTTTTGCGGATTCTTTAAGTGGTAGAATTTGTTGACGTCCACGAATCCCATAAATTTTATATAGTTTTTTTGTTAAAATTATGTTTAGAGTTTGTTGAATTTACACGTAGAGTTATATAGAATTGAATGAATATTTAATGATTTGTCTTTAAAAAAAAAAAGTATTTGATTCTATATGGTAGGCCTTTTCTTTAGAATCCCCAAGGTTCAATACCTAATGTATGCACGAATATATGTAAATTTTCCCACCAATTGTGTGGGTATTGTCCCGTTATATATGGGTGCTCTCTCTCCCCATTTGTGGGAGCTACAGTCCAGGCTGTGCTTGTAAAGTTCAATCTCGCCGGTTCTGATAATTGTTGTATAATAAAATATATATATATATATATATAAGATAATAGTTTGAAATATATTATGAAATCCAAGGGTAGGACAGGATTTGTAAAGGAATTTTATATTTTAAAATCCATCTAACTTCACCACTTAACTGATTCCTACTATGTCAATGGCATTTTTAAAAATACAATCAAATCTTTTTGGAATTTTTAAATTCCAATCAACTCTAGATTAATTAATTTAATAGAGATTAAAATTAAATTCTATCATTTGTTTGGAATAGAAATTAAAATTAATTTATAAACTTTATAATATAATATAATAATTTATATCATATATATTAAAAAATTTCAAAATTTTGGACCTTCGCCCTTGGCAGAACCTGTTCTCAATAGCTTACTTAGTTTTTGTATGCCAATAAAGGCTACATAAAAGGCCAACAAAAGCAGTATTCATCTTGCAAAGTTATTGTTAAGTAAAAGTGAACTCAAGCAGGAGACATTCCATCAGATTTTGTTCCTCTTCCTTTCTTCTGTTCATTCTTTTTGACTAGCAATTGATGGGGTGATCTTTAATAAGCCTACACTTGCACACAAAGACCTGTTAACAGTGGGAATGAATTCAAAACTTGTTGAAATACTTTGAAGCTAAGTGATAATAAACCAACACAGCTTAGTGTTTGAAGCTAATTTCTAACATAATTCAACTGTTTTACATATCAATCATCTAATTCTAGACACATTAAGTGACCAAATAAACAGGGCCATAGGACTTGACATGATGAGAGTTGTTGATCTGATCAAGACACATATAAGGTATCTCACACTCCCCTCTCTTAATTGGGTTGAACAGATTGGTGATCGGTCCAGATGTTTGTCTCCGGAGCTTTATGTCATCTCCTCGGCCACTGCTATATATTGGACCGGAAACATGGCCCTTCCGTAGCTTTGAAATGTTAGAGGTACTTGCTGCTGGTTCCATGCTTGACTTGCTCTTTTTGTGCACTTTCCACCATGATAACAGAGAATTCTTCCATGATTTTTTGATCTTTTTCTCTCCTCCTATCTGTTTTTTCTTTCTAAGTTCTTCTGTATTTGTTGATGAAGCCTCAAAATTCACTTCTTTCGCATGTTGTCTTGCCTCTTCTAAAAACTGATCATCAAAACAATTTATATCAAAATTATAATTTTGTAGAACCAATACAAGCAAGTGTAACACTAACAATAAATCCACATAAATACTAAAAGGATCTAATTGAATAGCTAGTCATAGAGATGAAAAGCTTGTTTACAAATCAATCATTTACGCGTTGTATAATTAAAACCATATTATAGTAGTTTCTGTTACATTAATAAGAACAATAAAAGAAGAGACTAATCACCAGTGAGAAATCCAACTGAGGATCAAATTCATGGACACCATAGTCACTACCCTCATAGTCCATATATGTTGGACATTTCTTAATCATTGCCTGCAAACACGAAACCTCATCACAAGAAGTCGTAAACTAAAACCTATTCGAAATGGTAAAACGAAAAGGAAAACGTATAATTAGAAATCCAAACCAAATCATTTCAAACCTGTTTGATGAGCTTGGTAAGTGCATGTATATGTTCCAAGTTGTGGGAATAAATAGATGTCTAGACAAATTCTGAGGCTAAAAGGACTAAAAAAAACATGAAGACAGCTCACAGTTGTAAACAGCAAGAGCAGTGAAATGAAAAGAAGATATTGTGAGTTCCAATTCAAGAGATGACATCTACATCTAACTACTACTAGAGCAAAAAAGGCAAAGCCCAACTACCTAATTGAAACACCTCCATCAAATAATAAATTAGAGCTTGTACAAATAGCAACCTTTTGGTTAGCTTTTTTACTTGGAAGAGGCAGTGAGTTAGGGAAAACGATGCTCAAAATCAGTAGAAATCTTGACAGCTAACAGAAATATTGTAAGAAAAGAATAAAAGATAAAATGGTATGCAATAATGATGTTGGTTTGATCAGATAACATTAAAAAAGATGTAAAAAGAGATGCTTTGTGTTGTCATGGGGATTGAGGAATGATGAATGCATTGGCTCTACATATGCGGCGGATTTTTGGAGGGAACCGGAAGCACAACACATTCTTTATGCACAAAGTCATGGTGTTCTAATAAGTACAGAGACGATAGAACATGGTCTGCTAATGATGAAGTTGTGAACAGAATCATAAAATAATCATGTTTTCACTTATAGTTAAAAGAGTAGATTGAACCCTTTTCGACGATAACTTTTTGGAGTCAAATATTAATGGGTTTGAAGAACAGACTTTTTACCAACGAATGGTTTTCTACTTTTGATACAGCAAAAACTGAAGTTCTCAAGTTCCTAGCCTCATCAAGCCATTGCTGGAAAATGAGGAAAGAAGGGAGTCAAACACAAAGGAGTCCCAAGTCCAGGAGTCGGAACCAGGAGGTCAGCCATAATTTACAGAATAGAGAAGAGAGAATACAAGTACCAACATAAACTCGAGCCAAATATAGTTAAAATTAGCAAGAAAAACGTATAAGGTTGGAACGTAGACTAACTAAAAACATCATCAACATAGAAGGTGAAACAAAGGCACAGCCCAGCACAGAGATTCAACTTGGCCTCCTTGTCATAATCCCCTATACAAAATTATGCTTAACAAATACACCCAAGTTAAAAAAGGAGCACAAAAGATGGATTCTCCCCACTAACGGCAGCAGCCTGTTTGTTCACTACCCACTATAGTTTTTTCCAACTTCTGGTCTACATATCAAAGTTGAAGCAGAGGCAAGGCCATTACAATTCCAAAGATAGAAACAAGCAGTAACATCATCCAGGTTGGGAATGCCTGTTTCTTGTTTCTTTTTACTTCATCCGCGGTCTCTACCTTTTTCATATCCTCTCCCAAGTTACCAAGTTTTTCCATCTTAGAACCAGAATTTTCTTCCTTTTGCGACTCTGTTGATTGCTGTTCCGAAACCTGTTGCTCAGGAAGTTGTTGCTGATTATACTTCTCCACATACTCCGGGAACAATTTCCTGAATGCTGGGCTGTCATGGAGAGGAAACATCATATTATGTAACTATTTAAGGTTGCACTCACAACAAATATAGGGAAAATTACATGCAAGATTTCCTGATCACAATCGATGACTCGGATAAAAGAACAAAGACAGGTGACCTAAAGTTAGCAACCAAGCAAAATCTAAAATTGCAACAAAATTCCCAATCTATTCAATCCATTGTGAACTGAGCCAAAACGGGTGTAATCTGAAATACATATGCAAGATAGCCAAGGCCAAGATGGTATTAGTTCTGGCAGTGGACAAATATAATCTAAGAAAGCAAAAGTCGCTCTTGCATAAGACATAGGCCTCAATTCACAATCATAAGTAAATGACACATGCAACAGAATAAAAATACTTGAATCCAGTACTATGTCCTGTGAATCATGAAAGAAAAAACAAAATCTTTCGAGCAAAACACTTACTTCTTACAATTGAAAGCAAGAGATGTTTTTGCCAGACGTTGCTTCTCAGCAGCACTAGTGTTCACACTGCCAGTGGTAGGACTGTTGTCCATCTGCATAAGTCAAAGAAGAAAGCTTTCCTCATAAAGAAACTCAGTGAATGCTATAAAAATTTCAGATACGTTTCGAAAAAAAAAAAAAAAAAATTCTAGGAAACAAAATTCAAGTAAATTTCAAGATATCAAGGAATTCAATATATGACGAAAATCAAGTAAAATTCAGGATATAGCAGCTTAGGCTCCAATTTGGTAAAAAGAAGCTCCAAAAAAATATCATACAGCAGTAGCAGATTCAGGTCTTAGTTGGCAAGCCCACCATAATTTGTACCAGGGTATATAACTAAACAGTCAAGAAACGCCTGAAGGCTGAAGCCCTCTATAAGGAAAAAAGTAACACACATAGAAGAAGACCCAAACATTTATTTGTAACAAACCCACTATAATAATTCAAATTGAATGCTTTAAAACATGCCGTGATGGATGACAAAAGAAGTAGAAAGCAGAAGCACCTGCCTTGGCTTAACTCAGAATAGATAGTAGTTTATACCAAAACATGACTAACTTGTTCACATCTCCAAACAATGATATGAAAAGGAAAATGATATGTCATCCAAATCACTGAGATCTACTAATGGGAAAGATAAAGCATTGTGTAATTATCATAATGCTGGTCCCTATACTTTTACCCATACAAAGAAATAAAATAAAAATAACAAAGCCAAGCAAGAATTGATCGGATCAGATAGAGAACTATGAACTCACCATAAAAGAGAGAAGCCCTGTCAGTATGCTGCATTTCGGAAATAGGGAAATATTAGTCCAATGAACTACAGAAGATGCAATCTATAGCAACCATTTTGTCTAAGAGTCTATCACAAATAAGTATATATGGGCAACCAAGAAAGCATACTGAGAACAAGCATAACAAAGGGGAGCTATATGCAAACAAACTTTCATATGAAAAAGAATAAAGTCACAACAAGAAGTTATACTACTACTTGTAATTGTCCTACCTTGATACAGACCACATCGGGTTCCAACTTTCTGGATGAACTGCAAAAACGAGAAGAACAATGTAAATCCAAAATTAAAGATATCAGTGATTTAGTGAACGATTAGTCTCTATGAATCAAAGTAAAACATACTTACAATCACTCATTGATAAGCAGATTTTCTTTTGTGTCATGAACCGTCCATTGGGAGTGATCATGCTACAAGCAAGGGAAATGTAGTTTATTATTATTAGAAGGAAATTTTGTGAAGAGAAAAGAAGATACTCCAAAAAAAAAAAAAAAAAAAAAAAAACCATTATAGTTCTTGAGAATTCAAGTAGAAATCGAGCACATACGTGATTCCAGGAGGTTTATAAGGATACTCAGCGGGGAACTTGATCTTTCCATAGTAGTATCCACCTTATAATGATAAATACAAGAATTGTCAACATTGAACAAATTAGGATTATGGTCTGAAAAGCTATAATGACCAGTTAATCAAAAAATATGAAGCCAAGATAAACAGAAAGCACCTAACCTGCAAAAGGTGTCCCTTGACTTCCCTCCAAGACATAATCTGGAAGTCAAAAGTCCAAAAGTTGAATAGGTTAAACATATCCAACTAAACCAAAATTTGAGAACATGAGACCAGAAAAAGTAGTCACATGCAAGAGTTGTAGAAAATCATAAAAGAGACGCCACAACATGTATGGTCACCTCAATTTACTGCTAACAGACAAAATAAAATATGACATTATTACTTATCAAAAACTCTGGCTACAGAAAAGCAATGATCCCTCGTTCCTGTGAACAATGAAATACCAAGTATAAAAATATGAGTAACAAATGAGCGTGGCTGGTAGCATCCTATTCACCTGAATATCAACTTTCCTAGCTGATTCTTAATCCTTCAAAACCAAATCTGGAAGTTCCAATCACTAAGAATGCACTTAAACTCACATTTTATTCAAGTTCAATGAATATAGAAATTATTAAGACAGCAACATGAGCAAGATTAAAGATAAAGATAGTAGCACAACACTGAAATATTGTGGTAAATACTTCCGGTAAATAATTTAAAGCGTGTTTAAGAAATGAAAAGAAGAACTTTGGACTACACTTACGCCACTCGAGAATGTTACTTGGGGAAGGACGTGCCACGACATGTGAAACTGGCTCCTACAAATTCACATGACAAGAATCATCATTGTCCAGTAAGATAAGAATAACAATTTTCCAGTAAAGTTTTAAAACATCAGATATTTATCTTCCAAGAACAGCCAGTCTAATAAGTAAAAAAACAGTGAGATGAACTTCTTGTTTATTGATAGATTTCAGATGAAAGAAATGTAACCAGCCAGAAACAAAATCCATGGAAACTGACCTGCCTAGCTTATAAACATGAATAAGCAAAAGAGAAGGAGATAATAAACTTTCTGATATCATACAACTAATGAATAAAAAAGAAGATACACATTCACATCAAGAGATTGCATCTAAAATGAAAGATCATCCAGATAACTAGTTTATCACATTAGTTAAGAATTTAAAAAGCCTCTTGTAGATGTTAAAATCTAAACAAATCAAATTAAGCTGAAATTTCAAAAAAGGAAAGGAAAATCAAAAGAAACAGAAGCATGCATATAGTGCAAACTGTTAATAATATATTAAATTTCACAAAAGGGAGGGGCATACTTTACAGAGTGCTCTATATTCCTTCTGAAGGCGCTTGACACATGCTTTTTCTGCCATCCCACAACTTTAAACTAGCAGTGAAACGAAAGTGAAAGCCTCAGGTGCTCCTTTGCTTCAACAAACCCCCAAAATACTTATCTGTTGGCTGATACGAAATGTGTAAAAGATGAAGTTAATTGATTAGGCAGTCGTTTGATGATAATTATTTTATAATAGTTGCTATATGATGAATTCCTCAAGTTATATTCATGAAAAGCAAATCATTATTAATCTAACAAATGGGGAAAATATAATTTGTAAATAAGGCATAAGGCAGCGCAAGTTCCACATAACAGTCCAAGAAACTAAAGCAATCCAAAGAGTGTTAAAGGTGTACAACAAAATGTACCATGAATGAAAACTAGTAGAGAATTGAATGAATAGAACACAAATGATGTTAGCTAATAAATTGTGATATGAGGACACACAAAAACCATGCTCAACACAAACATTGGATGCAAAGCTTGACAGCTCTCAAATATGAAATACCTAAACAAGAAGACACAGCTCTACATGCAATTGTTTGTGAATTTTTGCTTGTAGAAGAGTTATGGGAATGAAACATTATCAAGATTGCACCTGTAAATGTTAAACATATTGTGGGTAAATGAAGGTGTATTCTCCAATAAATACCTGGTGAGGGCGTCATGTCCTCAAACATGTGACATGCAAAACCTTTAATAGTTCCTATACATGTGACTACGAGTTTCCTAAAAATCTAATCTTTAATAGTTCCTACTCTTTTTCCAGCCAAGCAATAGGAGTACCCAAATTCTACAATATCCAATACGCCAATCTAGATAATTGCAAGTTCCATGTTACTATAACCATACAATTGAGGAACTTTCACCATACAAAGTCAACATGCTTCAAGTGGAACTCAAGGTCAAGGAGTACAATAACTAAGTGTTGTTTTTGATAAGAGAGCAAAAAGAAAAAAAAAAAAAAAAAAAAAACCTAAACAGGTTCATTTTCATTTACTTTGCTTTGCACCAAGAAAAGAAAATCATTTTCTTACTTCCAATTACAAGCATTTAGCACTGATGCACACTATCCCACAAATACTAGGAAGGAAAGTTCTTCATTTGTTTAATTTCTCATTTTCTAGAAACAAAAAAGAACAACCTTTGCACAAGCAGAACTTGATTATAAAAAAATTCCAGCAAAAATCAATTACAGAAAAAACCCATCTTCGTGAATCACAACATATTTCACACATGTACCCTACAATTCGATTGAATCTCATGATGATCAAAATGGCACAATCAAGTCAAATTCAAACAAACCCCAATGATCCGCCACCACCAATAACAACAAACAGCAACCAAATCAACGAGACAATATATACAAATGAACAAAAATAGAGATCCATCTCTAAACAAGCAAAAAAAAAAAAAAAAAACCCATCTCAAATCATCAAACAATTCTATAAAAACTGAAAATAAAAATAAAAGCAGAGAATCGGAGTAGACAAAACCCGAAAGGGAAGCTGACCTGGAGATGGGTTGGAGGGGTGTTTAACGGGTCATGAAAGCGGACAATAACGAACGAACGAACGAAGAAGAAGAAGCGTTGATCAAGTTTTGTTTTTGATCGAACTGTGTGTATGTGTGTGTATAATAGTGTCTGAGCTGGAGATTTGACTCGTTAATGGCGAGGAAAAATTAATTAAAGTTTGGGTCTAATTCTAATTGGTTTTATTTCAATGTGAATAGACTATTTTGCCCCTGCTTTACATAGTCTTTTTTTCTTCAATGACTATGCTTCATGTTGAGGGTTTTCCTAATAAGGGTAGATATTGGAAAAAAAATAATTAAAAGAATTTGGTCGCACCTTCCAAGTCTAACTAGATTTATGTGGTGAATTCTTTATATTGTCTGAGCCATAGATTTGACTCGTTAATGGCGAGGAAAAGTTAATTAAAGTTTGGGTCTAATTCTAATTGGTTTTATTTCAATGTGAATAGACTATTTTACCCCTGCTTTACATAGTCTTTTTTCCTTCAATAACTATGCTTCATGTTGAGGGTTTTCCTAATCAAGGGTAGATATTGGAAAAAAAAAATTAAAAGAATTTGGTTGCAACTAGATTTATATGGTGAATTCTTTATACTGTCTGAGCCGTAGATTTGACTCGTTAATGGCGAGGAAAAATTAATTAAAGTTTGGGTCTAATTCTAATTGGTTTTATTTCAATGTGAATAGACTATTTTGCCCTTGCTTTACATAGTCTTTTTTCCTTCAATAACTATGCTTCATGTTGAGGGTTTTCCTAATCAAGGGTAGATATTGGAAAAAAAAATATTAAAAGAATTTGGTCGCACCTTCCAAGTCTAACTAGATTTATATGGTGAATTCTTTATATTGTCTGAGTCGTAGATTTGACTCGTTAATGGCGAGGAAAAATTAATTAAAGTTTGGGTCTAATTCTAATTGGTTTTATTTCAATGTGAATAGACTATTTTGTCCCTGCTTTACATAGTCTTTTTTTCTTCAATGACTATGCTTCATGTTGAGGGTTTTCTTAATCAAAGGTAGATAATGGAATTTTTTTTTAAAAGAATTTGGTCGTGCCCTCCAAGTCTAACTAGGTTTATGTGGTGAGTTCTTTATCATATGATTTGTGATAGTATCCTCATCTTCACCTATCTCTTTAATTGCTTTGGTTTCTAAACTACAAAATTTGTTTGCGTCTTTTATCTCAACGGATTTGTTTTTGGTCATAGGTAAAGGGTATTTGCGTGAAACCGAATGATCCATAACAAATTCACTAAGGTGAAGGACTTACAGGTGATACAGATTTGTTTTGAGTCATGAATGAAAGGCGTTTGTGTAAACCGTAAAGTTATGATCCAAAGTATTTATGTGAAGGTGAAGGATGTGCATGTCGCGTCGTTGTTTTTATTTATTTATTTGGTGGGTTGGAACGGTCATAGTTGATACTAGATATAAAGAATGGGGAAACATTGTCTATTTGTGTACAAGGTCACTAAAATATGGGTAGATAATAGTTGTAAATGATGTGAGTATGTGACTGCCAACTTAAGCTATGTTTGTGATTTCTTTTGCTTGGGAAATAATCACTTATTTCTCAAGTTTTGAGTAAATGGGTATTTGGTAAACTTCCCAAAAACAACTTATTTTACAATTTGCTTCTCCATTAATTTGCTTTTGGGAAGCTGGGTGGGAGTTGCTTTTGGAAGTAAAAGCTGAAATTTTATTTCAAAAATATATAAAATATCCTCAGTATTATAGTAAAAGACAATATTGCCCCTACATTTAATAAAACTAAAAAATAAAAAATAAAACAGTCAAGTTTTCAAAAAATAATTATAATAAAACAGGGATGGTTGCCACTGCCGTGGTGGCCACTGCCGAACGTCGAGGACGGAGGAGGACCAGCATTCTCCAGCAATGACCATTATCGAACTAATCGCCATAATCAAAGTCGCCGCCGAAGATCGACCATTGTCGAACTAATTGCCGGAATCGTCGAACTAATCCATTGTCAAAAAAGAAATCCAAATCCATCCACCATTGTAGAACTAATCGCCGGAATCATTGTCGTCGTCGAAGATCGATACCCGGTTGTAGAGCAAGAACAAGATTAGAGCGAGAATAAGTGCGACTCCGACTGGCGATCTGTTGACCTGGTGGATGGAGTCGGGTTCGTCGGTGTAGAAAATGCCGAAGAGAACTGATGGATGAGGGTTCGCCTCCTCCACGGCCAAAATAAAATGGAGGAACGCCTCCTCCAACGTTGGAGGCAACGTCTCGACGCTGGTGCAGCAGATCCAGATGCTGAGTTTTTTATGCTTGGCAAGTTGGCTAAGTCCACCAAAAAGACAAAGTTGACTCGGTCCAACTCGTTTTGTCATTTTGTCAAAGTTAGCCGAGTTGACTGAGCTTGAGAAAATGTCTATTTTTGTCATTTTAACAAACATATTTTCCAGCCATTCAAAAGCAAAGCAATTTTAAAATTTAATTTAACAAATACTTGTCAACTTTTTTGCTAAGCTAATTATTTTTTAATTTAAGCTATAAGTAGATTAATTTTTAAGTAAAGCAATCTCAAACATAGCCAGAAATCATCAATGCAACTCAGTGTTCATAAACAGATAAAACATAGTCAGAAATCATCAATGCAACTCAGTGTTCATAACACAAACAAAGTATCAATTTACGAAGTAAACATTATGGTGTCATATGTTTTATAATTATCGGTGCAGAATCCGTACATTGTAAGTTACAGAGTGAACTCTCTGGAAACGTTACATAATCGAATTTCGTATTAAAAAAAACTTTAGGGAATCTCACATTTGAAAGCTCCTCCATCACATGTTAATACTATACTTAGTGGTGAAGTAGCTAAGCATGGTTTTTTTATGGCATAGACAATGCTTGTGTGTAGTTTCAAAGTTTGTTGAAAAATCAGCTGCTTAACACTTAACAGACACTTTGTTTGACTTGTGGATCCACCAACACGATACTACCGATCCTCTCACTTCCCCAAAAATGTATTAATATTGAAATCACGTGCCTAATCACATGACCTCTCTAGAATATATCTCATAATTTTTACCAAAACATATGGGTCAGAGCTGCATCATGTAGCAGTCAAACTCAAAGCACATGATCCTACTTCAAATCAGATCACAATTGGATTTTTACAGGTTTATATATAAAAACATATCAACAACCTTAAACCCACCTCCAGTTTTGAGCTTGGAAGCCATTTTAGCTCACTAAAGCAACTCAAAAACTCTTTCACTCAGCACTGCACAACTCACAATGAAGGCACAATCAATAGCCTTGGCTGCTGTTGTTGTTGTTCTACTCTCACTAATTCTATCAACCTGCCTCAACAGAGCTCAAGCAGAGGGGAGAACAATTCCACAGCTAAGATCATCCTCCTCAGTGTCAACCATGGCTTCATCTTATCAAGCTTTCAAAGATCTGCAAGCAGACAAGAATCATCCTTTTAAAAAGGTCGACTCGAGCTTTGGAAGAATTCCACCAAGCACTTGGAATCCTATAAATAACAAGTAACTTCCCACAAAAAAAATAAGTAGTTTCCATGCTTCTCAAGCATTAGACAGCTTTTTGATCCATGATTGACTTTAGATAGTTTATGTCTCGACTCTCGAGTAGTGTTTGATCACATGTATTGTACAATATAATGCAATGAAACAATTTATTTATTTTTATATTATATTTTTGGATGTCTGGAAAATCTTTGTTAGAAAGAGTTCAACTAGTTCAAAAACAAAACAAAATTTCAACTTCATAAACCCCTCTCAACTCAACGAACAAGAAGAAAACAAAATGGAACAAGAGAACATGCAACTCTCCACCTAAGTAACTGGTTACAACTTACGTCAGGTCCTGTGTAAGTATAATCTTCATACTTTCAATTTTTTTGAAGACTTTGATGGCTTGTCCTTACTGTGTCGTTTCTTTACTTCTTTGTCAGTGGAGAGGAACTGTTTGGTTGCATTTTCTGCTCCTTTGCTAGATGCACCAGCATCCTCAGAAAAAACTTGGTCCTTTTTCTTTTTCGACTTCTTTTTTTTTCCCTTTTGGTATATTTCTCACTTCGCTGCTCTTCTTTTTTGAGCGGCGCTTTGAGCCTGACAGGCTCATAGATGGTGCTGCAGAACCGAGGCAATGATCAATCTCTTCCCTCATGGTTTTTATATTATTAGAGTTTGAAGCAGGCTTGGAAGAATCAGCAAGGAAAGTGTCCTTTTTGGATGAATTGGTTCACTAGAGCCAAATGCGGCATAGAATTCTTAGTCAATTAGAGGTAGTGTAAAACCAAACACATCTCCAAAACTAAAATAAAAACCGTAACACCCTAATGTATTTTATCCAATGATATCATGTTGTCATATGAATAATCAATCAAATGTATTTTTCATGTCACATTCTTTGATAAAGTGACTAGACATATAGGCCAGGATGCATCGAAGCTTTTATTGGAACCAAACATCATTTTCTTTCGTGTATTGTCACTTTCTCGAGAAAGTTAAAAGAAGAATATGATTTGAACATTGATAAACTCCATGAACACTTTTACCACTAAACCACACTGAGCTATAGTAAATGCATGTATATATAGTACTGACATCGTTTACCATCATTTTGCCGACTAGGTTGGTTATAAGCATAATGTTTGTTACTATCATTTTGAAGACTAAGTTGCTTAGAAATAAAATACTTGTTCGATGAACAATTACAGAAGACTGTTCTGCTCCACAGAGATCTTCACCTTTGATTATCAAGGATTTGGAGGATCGTTTAAGGATGGAGTGAATAAATTGCAATACAAGTTTTGCCATTTTATAAAGCTTGCAGATGGCCAGGATATGCGTCATCTGGAAGTGTCCCTCTTCATCAAGAATTCAATTCAAATATATGTGTACGTAAATTGTAGTAATGGGCTTGCAATGTAGTGTAGCTGGACATAGTAGTGGTTCGGAGTCTTCCTTACAAGTACATTGCTATAACAATTCCTTATACATAGGCATATATAAGTCCGGACGATCGAATGCTAAGGCTCTGGATACTCTTGAGCCGCCCCTGATTTACAAGATATTAACAATTTATGTGCTACATCAATTTGAAAAAGGTTTTGGTTTATTGTTTTTAGCCACCAATTTATATTTTATTGTTTTATTAATTTTAACCACTTTTGAACAAAATTATCCCTAAATTTTACTTCACCTGACATGTAACTTGGTTACATGTCATTTAATTCTAAGTTACATGCGAGTTGATTTTTCAAGTTACATGTTAGTTAAGTTTTAAATTACATACCAATTGACTTCCAACTTACATGTCAATGATTTTTAAGTTACATGTCAGTTGATTTCCAAATTTTTGGGTGGGTGAAGTAAAGACAAAATGAAGAACAATCTTGTCTGTTCAAGGCTAAAGGTGATAAGTATAATAAAATATAAATTTATGGCTACAAACAATAAACTAATAAATTTTTTGATTACTTCTTGCAATTTCCTATATTATATATATATATATATATATATATATATATATATAAAGTTTGAGTTCGCCCTAATCCAAAATATCAAACCATATTCATATTTGGTAATTTGTTGATAATCCGTATTTGATTTCACCCTTAGCATTAACCTCAGAGGCGGATTCTGCTAAATTTGTTGATTGTGCATGAGAATGGGGTGAATAAGCTTCTAACAAAGTATCTTAAATTTGTCGATTGTGCTTGAGAATGGGGTGAATAACCTTCTAACAAAGTATCTTATAGAAGAATTACAAAATAAGAAAACACAGCATAGCATATTTGGGAGAACAATATTGTCACACAACAAATATATATTAAATGACACTGAAATAGTCATAAAATGATTGAAACCAGTTTACTCATAGCGTATGGTCGGAGTTGGCCTGATACCAGCTATCCACATTCATCACATTCCCAAATGGAAAATCAGTTGGTATACAATTCAGTAATAAATAAATCAAGAGAAAGGTTTATTATTATTATTATTAATGGTAAAAAGCACTTTGAAGGGTAAAAAGCCATAAAATTGATGAGATTTAAAAATAAATAAATAAATAATAATAATAATAATAATGTGTGTGGTTGTTGATGGTCCTTAGAAATAAATGTATTAACCAACTCTAATTTTCATCTACTTTGTAATCTCTCCCGTCGCTCATTATCCAACCTCACCTACCCTCTGGTTTTGAAACTTATTTGCAGAAGATGAATTCCGTTCTTGACTAAGACCATCTCCAACCAGCAACTCTAAAATGCAGCAACTTTCACACTTCCATATCTAACCAACAACTCCAAATTCTACTCTAAAAAGAATATTCCCTAAATATTCCCTCTTAATTAAGATAATATTACGATAAGTTAAGGTAATATTACGATAAGTTAAGAAATTATCATATAATATTACGATAAATTAAGAAATTAATAAATTAATAAATTTAATTCATTAATAAATTAAATGAAATTAACTAAAATAATACATTTATTATTAATTGAACTTCGACATTACATTTCATAAAATAAATAAAAAAACACAATTAAAAGTACATATTAATCATCATTTAATTCTTTGAATTAGTATATTCATACCACAAATGATCAATTAATGCATCCTGGAGTGCATTGTGAGCTTTTTTATCCTTGATTTGTCTATGTCGAACTAGGAATTCTTGGAAACGGGTATTTTCATCTACCGCCCTCTCAACTTCTGGTGGTGGCGCCTCCATATGATCATCAATAGATGCATCGACATCACGCTCGTCCTTGATATGTTGTGCATAATAATGCACGTAGTCATTATATCATGTAATACATGTGTTTTCCAAAAACGGGTCGGTCTTGCCACAATCGCAAACCGTGACTAGAGAACTCCAAATGCACGTTCTATGTCTTTTCTACATCCTTCTTGTTTCATTGCAAATAATTTCTTTTTTGGACCACGTGGGTCGTGAATTGTTTGTACAAGTGTAGACCATCGTGGGTATATACCATCGGCTAAATAATAACCCATGTTGTATTCTTTTCCTTGAATGACATAATGAGCTGGAGGAGCAATACCTTCAGTGAGATTGGCAAAAAGATGGGATGCCTCCAACACATTAATGTCATTGTTGGAACCTAGCAACCAAAATATGCATGCCATATCCAAAGCTACTGCTTCAAGAATAATAGTTAGGGATCCACTACGACTTGCATATTGTCCTGCTAAGGCCGTTGGGCAATTTTTCCACTTCCAGTGCATACAATCTAGACTACCCATCATTCTTGGAAAACCACGATGCTTAACTATGCAGAGTAGTCTGGCAACGTCATTGGCGTTAGGTGATCTTAGATACCGTGGTCCAAATTCTGAAACAACAACGCAACAAAATCTTGACAAACTTTGAATTGTTGTAGACTCACCTATTTTAATATACTCGTCGGTAGAATCTGTTGGTACACCATATGCCAACATCTGAAACACGACTGTTTTTTTTTGAAGAGCAGACAAACAGAGTCTATCGAGCCCAACTTTTTGTTGCACAAAGTAGTTGTCACGAGCTTCCACAACATTAACTATATGAAAGAATAAATTTCGACCCATCTAAAACCATCGACAAAACATTTGCTCGTTATATCGTGGGTTCTCGGTAAAATAGTCGTTGATCAAATTACGGTTAGCACTTTCCCGGTCTCGATTGATCATTATATGACCAGGAACTAAGCCTCCATGGGTCACTTGGTTGGATTGTTGATTGAAATACTGAGTGAGCAGGATGAGGTTAGCCCGATGTTTAATTGTCGCTTCTTGTTCTGCATCAATTGCTTGAAGATCATCCATAAGTTGTGTTCCATCTTCACTGTTATCGTCGGAAGATGAAGATGAAGATGAAATAGAATATGAAAAATGAGATGGACCTCCAACATTGAAATTCATTTTGTAAGATAGAAAAAATTGAATGAGTTTGAGTGGGCTTTTAAAAGATAAGTTAAGATGTTGGGAACATTGATGGGCTTTTTATAGATAAGTTAAGATGTTGGGTTGGGTGAAAGTTAATAAGGTGGTTGATATTGTGTTGGGTGGAAGATAAAGAGGGTGGAAGTTAATAAGGTGGTTGATGTTGTGTTGGGTTGAAGATAAGGAGGGTGGAAGTTAATAAGGTTGTTGATATTGTGTTGTATATAAATAGCATACTACATTGGAATTAACCATATCTCTTGAAATTACTTTGCTATGAAAATGACTTCAAGTGGCCGAAGTTCTGGATTCATAAATGAAGAAGACATACACATTTGTCATGTATATCTTGATGACCCAATCATAGGTGTAAGTGCCTCACTTTGATTGGCGTATTTCGTTGGCAAAATCACAATGGGGTTATATATGTAAGGGTAGCTTAGAATGGAAGAAAAACCTCATTGTGTGTTCAAGAGCTTTAAGGAAGGTAGATTTCTTGACTTACTCTATTTTGAAGAGATGTAGTCGCACACACTCACATTTTGCATGTTTTGATGATTGCATTTTGTATTCCCAAAGCCTTGCCATGCATTAGTTCTAGGATTACAATTGTTGCAAAGGGCGCTGTTTAAAGCGCCTTACAAGGCGCTGTACGAACAGCGCCCCCTTAAGACCTGATGAAATGGGTCATTTTTTTGATCAGACCTGATGCATTTTTGTATAGGCGCTATACGAGCGCTGTACGTACAGCGCCCTTCCTTGGCCGAGCGAGGGCAGAATCTTGGCGCTGTTCAGGCGCTGTTCAAAAGCGCTCTTCTGAACAGCGCCCATTCAGATGACCTTTCATATTCTTCTTCTGGCGCTGTTCAGGTCGCCCTACCTACAACGACCTGTACAGCGCCCAAGCCAATTTCTAGCCACTTTCCCAAAACGATGTCACTTCACTTGGATCCCATTTATATATGTCTTGACAGCCTTGGCTCGTTTTTTACACCAAAAATTACACTTTTGAGAGCCTCTTGAGCATCTTCAACTTCAAGGTATCAAGACTTCATCTTTAAGCTTCAAAATCACAAAACCCTTCATCTTGCATCTTGCATCTTTCATTCATCATCTAGTAAGATTCTAGGTTGATTTCATTTAGGGTTTTTTGTTTTGTTCACATGACTTGTATCTAGAACATTATTCTCATATCTACATGTTCTTGCTTTACAAGATAGCTTTTTTATGACTTGAATTGATTCAAGATTGCATTTTTATGACTTGACTTAGCTTCAAGATAGTTTTATTGTGGTTTGTGAGTTGTTTTGTGATAGATGATGCATATAGGTCTTTGGTTGCTTATTTGGTGTTGGTTTATGCATGTCATCTAGTAATATGATATCTAGGAATGTCTAACATGTTCATCTATGCCTAGATAAGCTTAAATGTCTAACCTTGCATTTTTAGCATCTTAAGTATTTCACATATTCACCTAGGTTGTGTTATCTCTTCACTTTAGAGACAAGTCTTGTATTTACCTCTTAGGTAGTTTGCAAGCAAGGAACTAGAGTCACTATTAAAGGCCTGCGGGTAGCAAAGACGGATTAGTAAATTTAGGTGTGATGTGGTCAACCTAATTTGTAATCGTATTTGCAAATAGTGGATTCGAGGTTCTCATGTGGCGCACATAACAGCCCGTGGTTTTTCCCCGTGTGGGTTTCCACGTAAATATTGTGTGTCCTTTATTTTCCGCACTTGTATGCTTGTTTTTGTATATTGACTAGATTGGGGCTTTTTCGTAATTTGGATTAATCTCGAAAAATTGGGTAAAAATGTTTAAAATCTATTCACCCCCCCTCTAGATTACTTTGGGACATATTAATATTTATTTTCAATAGGTATAAACCAATCCAGAGATAAATTATGGCCTCAAGTTGAATGGGAGTACCACAATTTGATACCCGAGTTTATCACTGAAGTTTGTACTCAAAGATCACTACAGTGTCGAATGCTTACTATGAATTCAACAGTAAGCAAATTGAGGGATGCGTGCAACAGATAGAAAATCGAAATCCAAGTGGTGCTTCGAAACAAGATATGGTGAGTATTTGTTACTATTGTAGTTTTTGAAATGTTATATATAATATTGAATTTTAACGATATATATTTGTGAATTCTTTTTTGCAAATAAATCGAGCCAAAGCATTATTAACGCAAGACGACAAATACAGTAAATGATTCAAATTTGATCATGTGTGGCCCATCCTTAAAGATATTCCAAAATTTACAACTGATGCTAGTCCAACACAAGTCTCTCAAAGGCAGATGAGTGGCAGTAGTTCACCACAATTAGACTCTCCATGTACACAATCTCCTACATCAGCAAGTCCTGGACTATCTCCATTTTCTCTTAATATAACTAATGAGGATATTGGCGGTAGTTCATCTCAAATGCCCGTTGGGGTGAAGACGTGAAATTAAAAAGGCTACAAGAGGAATAAAATTCAAAGTTTTTTGAATCTGTCGCTAAGGAAAGATAAGAACTAAAGGAAATGTTGAAAATAAACACATTGGATAGGCAAAAAAAATTTAGAAATCCAAATGTTATGAGCTCAAATTGAGGCAAAAAAATGGGCCGTCAAACAATTACGGGAGGAAAATAGGGTTTTTCTAAAAGATATAATTTCCGAACCTGATCCAAGCGTACGCCTGTTTATACGAACTGAACGAGCAAAAATTATGGCAAATAGAGCTGAAGAAGGCCAAGGTTCTCATAATACCTCTGGTTCTTTTAACCAATATTTCAATGAACTTGGAAGATCCGCAAATGATCTCTCGAATTACTAAATTGTTATTGTAATTTCTATTGTATTTTTCCTTCTTGTTTTAATGTTTTTATTAATGTAGTGTGTTGCTTCAATTGTATTTTTTTTTTTTTTTTAAATCCAATTTAGTGTTTATAATTATCATTTAGTAATTTTTGTATTATATACTTAATTTTAGTTTATTATAAATATTATTATAAATAATAATTAAATTAAAACAAATATAATTTAACCAAAAGCATTAGATAATTTAAAGGATACAATTGGAATACATTTGATTTAATAGGGGTAAAACTGTGATTAAACAAAACTTTTAAAAAGGGATACAAGTGAGAAATCACCAAACAAAACTGTGATTACATGAAAATGAAGAGACTGAAAAATAAAAAAACCAATTAGATCAGCAAAGTAACATTGAACTTCCAAGATCGCCATATCTGGTGACAAAAACTCTTTAGCTCTACTTTGGCGATGAGAATGGCGCTCGGTTGGAGAAGATTGTTGCAGCAAAATGGAGATTTATAGTTCGGTTGGAGATGCTCTAATGATGGACTATTGGAGATAAAACTTTTACAAAAAGTTTTTTTATTATTAAAAAGTAGGTTAAAGTTTTTTTATTATTAAAAAGTAGGTTAGCTGTTAGAGCATCTCCAACCGAACTGTAAATCTCCATTTTGCAGCAACAATCTTCCCCAACCGAGCGCCATTCTCATCGCCAAAGTAGAGCTAAAGAGTTTTTGTCGCCAGATCTAGCGATCTTAGAAGTTCAACGCTACTTTGCTGATCTGCTTGGTTTTTTTTTTTTTTTTTTTTTTTTTTTTTTTTTTTTTTTTTTTTTTTTTCAGTCCCTTCATTTTCATGTAATCACAGTTTTGTTTGCTGATTTGCTGATTTCTCACTTGTATCCCTTTTTAAAAGTTTTGTTTAATCACAGTTTTACCCCTATTAAATCAAATGTATTCCAATTGTATCATTTTAATTATCTAATGCTTTTGGTTAAATTATATTTGTTTTAATTTAATTATTATTTATATTAATATTTATAATAAACTAAAATTAAGTATATAATACAAAAATTACTAAATGATAATTATAAACACTAAATTGGATTTAAAAAAAAAAAAAAAAAACAATTGAAGCAACACACTACATTAATAAAAACATTAAAACAAGAAGGAAAAACACAATAGAAATTATAATAACAATTTAGTAATCCGGGAGATCATTTGCGGATCCTCCAAGTTCATTGAAATATTGGCTAAAGAACCAGAGGTATTATGAGAACCTTGGCCTTCTTCAGCTCTTTTTGCCATAATTCTTGCTCGTTCAGTTCGTATAAACAGGCGTACGCTTGGATCAGGTTCGAAAATTATATCTTTTAGAAAAACCCTATTTTCCTCCTGTAATTGTTTGACGGCCCATTTTTTTGCCTCAATTTGAGCTCGTAACATTTGGATTTCTAAATTTTTTTGCCCATCCAATGTGTCTATTTTCAACATTTCCTTTAGTTCTTGTCTTTCCTCAATGACAGATTCAAAAAACTTTGAATTTTGTTCCTCTTGTAGACTTTTTAATTTCGCCTTCTTTACCCCAACGGGCCTTTGAGATGAACTACTGCCAATATCCTCATCAGTTATATTAAGAGAAAATGGAGATAGTCTAGAACTTGCTGATGTAGAAGACTATGTACATGGAGAGTCTAATTGTGGTGAACTACTGCCACTCCTCCGCCTTTGAGAGACTTGTGTTGGACTAGCGTCAGTTGTAAATTTTGGAATATCTTTAAGGATGGGCCACACGTGATCAAATTTGAATCATTTACTGTATTTGTCGTCATGTGTTAATAACGCTTTGGCTTGATTTATTTGCAAAAAAGAATTCACAAATATATATCGTTAAAACTCAATATTATATATAACATTTCAAAATCTACAATAGTAACAAATACTCACCATATCTTGTTCCGAAGCACCACCTGGATTTCGATTTTCTATCTGTTGCACGCATCCCCTCAATTTGCTTACTGCTGAATTCATAGTAAGCATTCGACACTACAATGATCTTTGGGTACGAACTTCAGTGATAAACTCGGGTATCGAATTGTGGTACTCCCTTTCAACTCGAGACCAGAATTTATCTCTGGATTTGTTTATACCTATGATTGGGTTTTGGGAAACATCAAGATATACATGACAAATGTGTATGTCTTCTTCATTTGTGAATCCAGAACTTCGGCGACTTGAAGTCATTTTCATAGCAAAGTGATTTCAAGAGATATGGTTAATTCCAATGTTGTATGCTATGTATATACAACACAATATCAACAACCTTATTAACTTCCATCCACCCAACACAATATCAACCACTTTATTAACTTCCACCCAACCCAACATCTTAACTTATCTATAAAAAGCCCACCAATGTTCCCAACATCTTAACTTATCTTTCAAAAGCCCACTCAAACTCATTCAATATCAACCACACAATATCAACCACCTTATTAACTTCCACCTAACCCAACATCTTAACTTATCTATAAAAAGCCCACCAATGTTCCCAACATCTTAACTTATCTTTCAAAAGCCCACTCAAACTCATTCAATTTTTTCTATCTTACAAAATGAATTTCAATGTTGGAGGTCCATCTCATTTTTCATATTCTATTTCATCTTCATCTTCATCTTCATCTTTCGACGATAACAGTGAAGATGGAACACAACGTATGGATGATCTTCAAGCAATTGATGCAGAACAAGAAGCGATAATTAAACATCGAGGTAACCTCATCTTGCTCACTCAATATTTCAATAAACAATCCAACCAAGTGACCCATGAAGGCTCAGTTCCTGGTCATATAGTGATCAATCGAGACCGGGAAAGTGCTAATCGTAAATTGATCAACGACTATTTTGCCGAGAACCCACGATATAACGAGCAAATGTTTCGTCGACGATTTCGGATGGGTCAAAATTTATTCCTTCATATAGTTAATGTTGTGGAAGCTCGTGACAACTACTTTGTACAACGAAGAGATGGGCTCGGTAGACTCGGTTTATCTGCTTTGCAAAAAATAACAGCCATGTTTCGGATGTTGGCATATGGTGTACTAGCTGATTCTACCGACGAGTATATTAAAATAGGTGAGTCTACAACAATTCAAAGTTTGTCAAGATTTTGTCGTGCTGTTGTTTTAGAATTTGGACCACGATATCTAAGATCACCTAACGCCAATGACGTTGCCAGACTACTCCGTATTGGTAAGCATCGTGGTTTTCCAGGAATGCTGGGCAGTTTAGATTGTATGCACTGGAAGTGAAAAAATTATCCAACCGCTTGGACAGGACAATATGCAAGTCGTAGTGGATCCCCAACTATTATTCTCAAAGCGGTAGCTGATTATGATCTTTGGATATGACATGCATATTTTGGTTTGCCAGGTTCTAACAATGACATTAATGTGTTGGAGGCATCCCATCTTTTTGCCAATCTTGTAGAAGGTATTGCTCATCCAGCTCATTATGTCATTCAAGGTAAAGAATACAACATGAGTTATTATTTAGCCAATGGTATATACCTACAGTGGTCTATGCTTGTACAAACAATTCATGACCCATGTGGTCCGAAAAATAAATTATTTGCAATGAAACAAGAAGGATGTAGAAAAGACATAGAACGTGCATTTGGAGTTCTCCAGTCACGGTTTGCGATTGTGGCAGGACCGGCCTATTTTTGGAAAACACATGTATTACATGATATAATGACTACGTGCATTATTATGCACAACATGATAATCGAGTACGAGTGACAATAAGAACCCGGCGGAAAGGCGCGCAACACCATAAAGCTAACATAAGGATTTAAAGGACATAACAAAATAAAAAGATAACTCAATTAATGGCTCAAAAGGCAAGCATCTCAAAACAACTAGCATGTGGGTGAGATTAACACCAACCACAGCACAACGCGCACCCTTAAGCTTTAAGTTCCACAAAAAGGATAACTACATGAAATAAGAGTTCAAAAGCATGAATGGAAATGCGAAAGGTAAACAAAAAAATATCCGAAAATAAAGCAAATAAAACCCCAAAGCAACTAAAAGGTAACTAAGTCTAACAAAGCTAAGCAAAAATCTAAAAGTGGTGGAATGTGACTATGAGGGCCCCGACAACTTTCCTTTGCCCCTGCTTGATGCGGCCTCTCTATCTGCCTGATCCTTCAAGGACCTCTCCATAGCGATGCGCACTTGCACCTCCTCTTCTGAAATAATGGGACCATCGATCGGGCGAGGACAGGCTGGAGGAACAGGATGGGCCTTCTTCTATCTGTTGTACGGGGAGACGTGGAGCTCAATCATAAGCTCAACAAAATCCTGCATGAGCCCATCTTCCACCTCACTAATCACGGCCCTCGTCCTGCCCTCCGAAGCTGCTATCTCCCTCAGGATCTCCTTCTTGGCAACCCTAATTTGTTCAGTTTGCGCTGCATGTGCAGCTGCTTTTTCCATCAGTTTAAGCTTCCTTGTAAGCTTTAGTGTAGATAACATACGTGACCACCCGCTATGGCTTTCATCATCCTTTAATAACATCTCACCATCCCCAGCCTCTGACTCTGAACCCTCAACCTCTGTATCTGCATCTGCATCTTTTGTCCATGCTCTCTTATGTCCTCTAGGCCTCCTCAGTCCCCTGTTAGGGTAGAGTGAATACCATTGATTGATTCCTAAGTCTATGGGAGACTCCGTCATCTCTTCTGCAGAAAGATCTACACTTGCATGTATGTAGAAATGGGTAATCAGGCTAGGGAATCCCATGTTCTCCTTTCCGCTCTCATCCTTACCGCACTTGTGGATTTCCATCTTGGCGAGCACACCAACATCAAGTGGTTAGCCAAGGCGTATGCAGTAAAGAAACTGTGCCACCTCATAGGCTACAGTAGTGCGGTGCCCACAAGGTCTCAGTGAATAGGATATGAAGACATGCCAGAAGGCTAGGTCAATGTGGATCTTTAACTGCTTTAGAGGACTGGACCTAGCATTCCAAAATAGCAACGGATGATCTGTCAAGGTGTTTGCCAACTCCATATTCATCTTGGTGAAGATGTTGTTTTTCGTCAACCTTTCCTGTGCTTCTTCTGGTATAGCGGTCTTGAAAAACCTGTTGATGTCCGAAGCGTTGATCTTGACTTCCTTACCACGGACCCATATTGCGCCTCCCAAAAGATAGTTCCTTGAGACCATTCTCGCGTAAACTCACCTGCAATCCGTTTGCAATACTTGGTGGGGGAGAGGGCTGGACATAGAGGTCTGCCAGCCCCTTCTCTCAATCGTTTGAGGAATCGGCGTCTGGCTCAATTTCGAAATGTTGATTCCTCTTAGCCCATTTAGCCAACTGGTCTGAAAAATCAGGATTCTGGACACATGGGGGAGCTGGTTGTTGCCCCTTTCCCGTGCCACTTTTCGGCCTGGAAGACGTACTAGAATCGCCTACTTCAACTACCTTGCGGTTTGCTTTGTTCTTGCCATCTGGACACTTAGAAAACTGTGCCACTTCAACAATTCTATCACAAATCCGACAACACTTCGATACTTAACAAATCAAAACCAATGGTAACCAGATACACCAAGGGTACCCACAAGCCACAAACCACCACAATGCAAAAATAAACAAAAGAAACACTTCCAAACACCCTTCTTCACACAAACGAACACTAACACCCCAAATTTTTGGTCTAAACTTCACTACTTCAAACCAAATATTCAATAATCACTCAAATCACCAAATAAACATGTCAATGACCATCAAACCACTTATCAAACATAAACCATCAAACACAAATGTGTTTCATGTTCGAAATTAATGTGTGGGTTTATGTTTGATAAGTGGTTTGATGGTCATTGGCATGCTTATTTGGTGATTTGAGTGATTATTGAATATTTGGTTTGAAGTAGTGAAGTTTAGACCGAAAATTTGGGGTGTTAGTGTTCGTTTATGTGAAGAAAGGTGTGTTTCATGTTCGAAATTGATGTGTGGGTTTATGTTTGATAAGTGGTTTGATGGTCATTGGCATGTTTATTTGGTGATTTGAGTGATTATTGAATATTTGGTTTGAAATAGTGAAGTTTAGAACGAAAATTTGGGGTGTTAGTGTTCGTTTGTGTGAAGAAAGGCGTTTGGAAGTGTTTCTTTTGTTTATTTTTGCATTATGGTGGTTTGTGGCTTGTGGGTACCCATGGTGTATCGGGTTACCATTGGTTTTGATTGGTTGAGTACCGAAGTACTGTCGGATTTGTGATAGAATATTTTAAGCGGCACAGTTTTTTAAGTGTCCAGATGACAAGAACAAAGCAAACCGCAAGGGTAGTTGAAGTAAACGATTATAGTACATTTTCCAGGCCCAGAAGGGGCATGGGAAAGGGGCAACAACTAGGTCCCCCATGTGTCCAGAATCCTGATTTTCTAGACTAGTTGGCTAAATAGGCTAAGAGGAAAATAATTCCAGAAAAGGGAATCAACGTTTCGAAATTGAGCCAGACGTCGATTCATCAGACAATTGAGAGAAGCGGCTAGCAGACCTATTTCCAACGCCCCCCAAGTATTACAGACGGATTGTAGAGGAGTTTTACGCGGGAATGGTCCCAAGGAACTATCTTTTGGGCAACGTAATATGGGTCTGTGGTAAGGAAGTCAAGATCAACGCTTCAGACATCAACAGGTATTTCAAGATCGCTATACCAGAAGAAGCACAGGAAAGGTTGACGAAAAACAGCATATTCACCAAGATGAATGTGGAGTTGGCAAACACCTTGATAGATCATCCGTTGCTGTTTTGGAACGCTGGGTCCAATCCTTTGAAGCAGTTAAAGATCCACATTGACCTAGCTTTCTGGCATGTTTTCATATCCTATTCACTGAGTACTTGTGGGCACCGCACTATTGTAGCCTATGAGGTGGCACAGTTGCTTTATAGCCGATAATGCCTATTTCTACACTTGATGTAGCCCCGTTTTACCTATCATTTGCCTTTGTTTTCTGGGTAAAATCAGTATTTTTAATGTTTAAATAAGCTTGTGCAGGTTTCTAGTCTTCTAAGGGCTTTATTGTAGAAGAATGAAGAATTGGAGACAAAAACAGCAATGTTGAGGAAAAATCAGGTTGGGCGCTGTACAAAAGCGCTTTATGTACAGCGCCTAAGCTAGGAGAATTGAAAACAGAGAAGTGGCACTATACGGGCGCTGTATAGAAGCGCCCAAACTGGAAACGAAAGAACAAAAAGTGGCGCTGTACATAAGCGCTCTACGTACAGCGCCCACACTGCCACATCAACATTTGGTATAGGTTTTCGTGCCCTAAATCCATACACTATAAATACCTTATTTCAGACCAAATTTCCTCACCTCTTGCACTACCCTTGATCTCCAAAACAGTCTTACATCACTCCAAAACATCCAAGATCAAATCTTTCACCAAAATCCTTCACTAAATCACCAAAATCCTTCACTAAACCTCCATCTAAACCCATTTCTCACATCACCACCTCATTTCCTCACCTAGACCCACCATAAAAATCACATCTTGGAGCAAAAGAAGTCAAGGAGAGAAGAAATCTAGCACAACCAAGCAAGAGAGGAGTTCATCACATTGGTTTACTCTAATCCTTTCTCTTTTTACATTTATTTGTCTTCAATTATGACTTGTACTTATTACACATATTTTGTAGCTATTTATTGTATCATGAACTAAAACTTAATTGGCTAAGGCCAAGATGAAGCCTTTTCCATGAATTATTAATCAAGGCCATCACTTTATCGTTATTGCTTCTGTTGTGTGTACTCATTTCATGTTCTTAATTATTATTGAATGTCTAGCTAGCATTTAGTAATTGTTTGGTTGTTGTGTGAAGTACCGAAAGGAGAAGCACACAATGTGCTCGATGAAATGAGTGATAGAGATTGGTAAGGTAGAGATATGCGATGCTAGCCTCTAGGATTCATTTGTGTGCCATAAAACTTAATGAATTTGTATATAGTTCGGATAACTATTGAGAAATAGGTTGTTGGTGCAAATAAATATTGTCTCTATCACTTGAGAGAGGTTAGAGACTAATTGAGGGTATCACAAATCTACACACATGCTTGCATCTTTACTTCAATGATGTGCCTGAAATTGATGAGAATTTGATAGGTGGATTCACGATCTTAGCCTAATTTCCCATAAGAAATACAATCACTTGCTTATGTTTGACTTTGCTTGCTTGTTTAGTTTTATTAATTGCATCATAGTGTAATTTAATTCAAGTAATCTTGAGTAGTATAATTTCATCATCAAATCTTTGCTTGTCTAGATGGTATTTAAATCAATCAATTGTGGTAATCAATATATCAATCCTTGTGGAACGAATCTTATTTATCATTGTGCTATTCACACGGCTCCGTACTATTGCAGGTGCTCATTTAGGAGTGGTCAATTTTTGGCGCCGCTGTTGAGGATTGAGCGGTTTATTGATATCATTACTAGTTGATTTATTACTATTTAGATCTTTTACTTTGTGTTTATTTCTTTGTGTTTGTAGGCGATTGCTCTTGTATGCATCATCGTACAAGGAGCAACAACATATAGGATTTGAGCTTCGATCCAGATATAGAGGGGATGGCCCGAAGAAATAGAAAGAACCGACGACTAGCTATGAATAGAGCTAACATGGATCAAGATCCGATACCACCCGCAGCCCAAGAGAGACAACATGGGCCAAATGGGCAACATGCACAAAATGAGCAACTTGGGTGGGGGAGGGGGTGGATGATAGAGTCATGAGGGACTACGTCATGCCAAGGGTGGATCAAAACTTGTCACCGATCTAACTCCTGACGATTAATTTAAACAATTTCAAGAGGAAGTCTCATGTCTTTCAACAGTTGGCGATGATGGGGCTATTTGGTGGTAAGCCCACGGATGACTCAAACGAGCATTTGAGGAATTTTGACCAAATTTGCTCAACCTTCAAAATCAACGGGGCTTCAGACGATGCAATTCGGCTAAGGATCTTTCCGTTCTCATTGACGAACCGAGCTAAGGCATGGTATGATCCCCTTGCACCAAGGTCGATCGCCCATTGGGATATGTTGGCCCAAGCCTTCCTTAACAAATACTTCCCTCCCGGAAGAGCGGCTCAACTAATGAATGAGATTCATGAATTCTCCCAATTTGAGTTGGAATCGTTATATGAAGCTTGAGAGAGATACAAGGATTTGCTTAGGAAATGTCCATGCCATGGAATGCCAAAGTGGTCGATAGTGGAGAAGTTTTATTGAGGTATGAACTTGTCCACTCGCTAATTTATGGATGCTTCGGTGGGAGGCTTTTTGATGAACAAGTCGATGGAGGCGGCATATGACTTGATAGAAGATATGTCCATTGCAAATAGTCATTGGGGTAGCGATAGGAAGACACCGAAGAAAGCACCCGGTATGTTGGAGGTTGATCAAGTGACCACATTGCAAGCACAAATTGATGCCTTAACAAGACAAATGAGCAACATGGGTGGGTAGGGGCAAGCTCTAATGTGGCCCAAGTAAAAATGGTGAGTTGTAACTTATGCTCGGGGCCTCATGAAAGTGTGGATTGTCAAGCGGGGAACCCATTTGCTCCCGGATCCTCGGAGCAAGTTTCTTTTGTGAATTATAATAGGAACTTCAACAACCAACCAAGACCCCAAAATAATCCCTACTCCAACACCTATAACCTCCTTTGGAAATATCACCCCAACTTCTCAGAGAAAGATAACCAAAATAACCTCTAACCCGAAGCCAACCTTAAACCACCCAGATTTAACCAACCACAACAAGCCTTTCCAAACTAACAATCCCAATTCCAAAATCAAGCTAAGAGAAAGCCTACAGTTGAAGAAATGTTCTCTAAGTACATGGGCAAGCTTGATGTTCGCATGGAGACTCAAGATTTGGCTTTGAGGAAGTTAGACACCAAAGTTGGTCAATTTGCACAACATACACAAGCCGCAATTCAAAATCTTGAAATGCAAGTGGGTCAATTGGCTAGGGGATCTCAAGCTCGCCAACAAGGGACATTGCCAAGTGACACAGTGATCAATCCTAAGGAGCAATGCAAAGCAATTTCTTTAAGAAGCAAGAGAACGGTTGAGCAACCGGAAGAAGTTGGCTAAAAGAAGGAAGAGGTGGTTGGAGAAGAGGTGATCGAAGAAGTGATTGAAGAAGAGGTTGTTAAGGAGAACAAAGAGGAAGATAGCCCACCCAAGACATCTTGTGATCCACCCCCACCACAAGTCAAGGCATATGTGCCTCAAATCCCATACCCCCAATGGTTGAGGAAACACAAGGATGCCCATCAATTTGCAAAGTTCTTGGAGGTGTTTAAGAAGCTTCATATTAATATTCCATTTGTCGAAGCCCTAGCACAAATGCCCACTTATGTCAAGTTCTTGAAGGACTTACTTTCCAACAAACGGAAGCTTGAAGAGTTTGAAACGGTGGCATTAATGGAGGAATGTAGTGCTATTTTGCAAAACAAGCTCCCTCCTAAGTTGAAGGATCCGAGCAAATTTATAATACCATGCACCATTGGAAGCTCGGAATTTAGCAAAACCATGATCGATTCGGGGGCAAGCATAAACTTGATGCCCTACTCGATGTTCAAAAAGCTAAATGTTGGAGAAGTGAAGCCTACACATATCACTCTTCAATTGGCAGACCAGTCAATCAAATATCTTAGAGGTGTGATGGAAAATATCCTAGTGAAGGTGGATAGCCTATACTTTCCGGTGGATTTCGTCATTTTGGAGATGGAGGAGGATGTAGAGATACCTCTTCTCTTAGGAAGGCCGTTTTTTAAGACGGAGGGTGCTTTAATTGATGTAAGAGATGAGAAGATGACTTTAAGAGTTGGTGACGAGCAAGTGGTGTTTGATATGTCTAAGGCAACCAAAAGGCTATTGGACGAGGGCGATTGTTATATGGTGGATGTGGTTAAGCTCATGATACAAGAGTACTTGAGAAAGAAGAACCCCAAAGAGCCGCTTGAAGCGTGTATAATGCATGGAGTGATGGAGGAAGATGAGAACTTGGAAGTTGAAGAATGTGCCAAACAACTCAACTCCCTACCCTTGAGGACACTTATGGGGAAGATTGCACTTTAAAGAACTTAGTGTGGGAAAGCCAGAACTTGGTGTGGGAAAGCCAAAACTCCCACCGTCTATTGAGAAACCTCCTACTCTAGAGCTCAAGCAATTACCATCTCACTTGCGGTATGCTTTCTTGGTAGAATCATCAACGTTACCGGTAATAATCTCGGTAAGTTTGTCCAAGATTGAAGAGGAGAAGCTACTAAGGGTGTTGAGAGAGTACAAAAGAGCAATTGGTTGGTCAATTTTGGATATTAAAGGGATTAGCCCATCCTTATGCATGCACAAGATCTTGATGGAAGATAATTTCAAACCCTCGGTGGAACACCAAAGAAGACTCAATCCCAACATGAAAGAGGTTGTAAAAACAGAGGTGTTGAAACTATTAGATGCGAGGATCATTTATCCAATATCGGATAGCCCTTGGATTAGTCTGATTCAAGTGGTGCCCAAGAAAGAGGGGATGACGGTAATACCAAATAAGAAGAATGAATTGATCCCCTTGAGGACCGTTACCGGATGGAGAGTGTGTATCGATTATCGGAAGTTAAACAATGCCACCCGAAAGGACCATTTCCCACTTCCGTTCATAGATCAAATGTTGGAAAGGTTAGCCGGCCATGACTACTATTGCTTCCTTGACGGGTTTTCCATTTACAACCAAATCCATATTGATCCCGAAGACCAAGAAAAGACCACCTTCACTTGTCCTTATAGCACATTTACATATAGAAGAATGTCATTCGGGTTGTGCAACGCACCGGCCACATTTCAACGATGCATGATGACAATATTCTCGGACATGGTGGAGAAATTTATTGAAATTTTTATGGACGACTTCTTGGTTTTCGGAGCATTCTATGACGATTGTTTGAAGAAATTGAGGTTAGTTTTGAAAAGATGTGAAGAAACTAATTTGGTACTAAATTGGGAGAAGTGTCATTTCATGGTGAAGGAAGGCATTGTTCTAGGCCATTAGATTTCATCCAATGGAATTGAAGTGGATCGGGCCAAGGTAGAAGTCATAGAGAAGCTACCTCGTCCTACCTCGTCCTGCCTCGATCAAGGGCATTAGAAGCTTCCTTGGACATGCCGGGTTTTATAGACGTTTCATCAAGGACTTCTCCAAAATCACAAAACCCATTTGTCATTTGCTAGGGAAAGATGTCCCTTTCATTTTTGATGAAAATTGCCTTGAGAAATTGAAGAAGGAGCTTACCTCCGCTCCTATCATGTCTGCACCGGATTGGGAACTTCCCTTCGAACTAATGTGTGATGCAAGTGATTATGTGGTGGGAGCCATTTTGGGACAAAGAAGATATAAGAGGCTCCATGTGATCTACTATACGAGCCAAACCCTAAATGATGCTCAAGTGAACTATGCCACCATGGAAAAGGAACTCTTAACCATTGTCTTTGCCTTTGACAAATTCCGATCTTACCTAGTGGGCTCAAAGGTGATTGTGTACATTGACCATGCAGCAATCAAATACTTTATGGCAAAGAAAGATTCCAAGCCACGATTACTTAAGTGGATTCTCCTTTTACAAGAGTTCAACTTAGAGATTAAAGACAAGAAAGGATCCGAGAACATTGTGGCAGATCACCTTTCAAGGCTAGAGAGGAATGAGAAGGATGAAGTGCAAGTAGCCATAAATGAAGCATTCCCGGACAAGCAATTACTAGTGGTCCAAGACTTAATGGCTCCTTGGTTTGCCGATTTTGTGAATTTTCTAGCAAGTGAGGTCATGCCGGTGGAGATGAACTTCCATCAAAAGAGGAAATTCCTCTCGGATGCAAAGTCATACTTGTGGGATGAGCCACTCCTATTCCGGATTTGTAGTGATGATCTTATTAGAAGATGTGTACCCGAGGAGGAGATGAGGGATATCCTCATGCATTGCCACTCTAAGGAGTGTTAAGGACACTTTGGAGCAATTAGAACCTCAAAGAAAGTCCTCCAATTGGGATTCTATTAGCCTACACTTTTTTGAGATGCAAGAAGCTTTGTGGAAGCATGTGACCGGTGCCAAAGGACCGGTAATATTAGCAAGAGGGAAGAGATGCCACTCAACGTGATGCTTGAAGTGGAATTATTTGATGTGTGGGGTATTGATTTCATGGGACCATTCCCAAGCTCTTACAGAAACCAATATATCTTAGTGGCGGTGGATTATGTGTCTAAGTGGGTGGAAGCTATAGCCACACCAAAGAGTGATGCCAATGCGGTCACAAAATTTCTAAAGAAGAACATCTTCACAAGATTCGGTACTCCAAGAGCAATTACTAGTGATGGAGACCCTCACTTTTGCAACAAATTGTTTGAAGCTCTATTGAAGAAGTATAGTGTGAAACACCGCATCACCACCCCTTACCACCCTTAAGCAAATGGTTAAGCGGAGGTATCAAATCGAGAAATCAAGAGCATCCTAGAAAAGACGGTGGGAAGCCGGAGGAAGGATTGGGCTAAGAAACTCGATGATGCTTTATGGGCTTATAGAACGGCCTTCAAAACCCCATTGGGCATGTCTCCTTATCAGCTTGTCTATGGGAAGGCGTGCCACCTTCCGGTGGAGCTTGAACACAAGGAGTATTGGGCTATCAAAAAGTTGAACTTTGACATGCAAGCGATGGGAGAGAAGAGGTTGCTTCAACTCAATGAGCTTGATGAAATCCGGCTTGAGGCATATGAGAATGCTCGCATTTACAAGGAGAAAGGCAAGAAGTGGCATGATAAAAGAATTGTGAAGAAAGATATTCAAGTGGGAAACCAAGTCCTCCTATTCAACTCAAGACTCCGTTTATTTCTTGGAAAACTCAAGAGCCAGTGGACGGGTCCATTTACCGTCACCCAAGTGTTCCATACGGAAGTGTGGAAATTGAAAATAGAGCAAATGAGAAATTCAAAGTCAAAGGGCAAAGACTAAAACTTTATTGGGAGAATGCATTGGAAGAGCCAAAGGAGAAGGTTCTTCTCAAATAACCAACTTGATTCATCCATCCAAGGGAGGTACTTTCTTGTAAATATTAATTAGATTTAATTGCTTTCTTTATTTTATTTTATTTTGAGATTGAGTTTTTTTTTTTTCCTTCTAAGCTTGTATTATGCATTGTAAAATCTTTTTGGTGAATGTGGACACAATGTGGACACTAAGCAATTTAGGTTTGGGGGTATGGAAAACTCAATCGTTTTTATTTTAATTTATTTATCATAAAAAAAAAAAAAAAAAAATCCATGCAAGTAATGTTCTAGTTGAGTTTTGTAAGTATGCAGGACCAATTTCAAGTAGGGAAGCATAGGGATGAAATAGGTGTGCAAACAGGTCCAATTTGCCTAAAATCCCAGAAAGGCGTTGTACGAAGCGCTGTACGTACAACGCCCATCCTGAAGAAAAGGCCCCACTACTTACCCAAAACACACCGTTTTTAGCATGGGCGCTGTACGTACAGCACCCAACCTAGAATTGCGTTTTTAAGGAGGGCATCGAGCAGCACACTTCACACACTTTCAAGAACTCACCAAAAACGCTCATTTCCTCTCTCAAGGGTTTTTTTTGTCCAAAGTGGTAAGTTTTCCGTCCAAAGTGGTAAGTTTTCCATCCAAATCCTATTATTTTTACTCCCTTATCATCCCAAGTCTCTGTATTGCATGATTTAAGCCAATTAGGGCAAGATTTGGGGATTTTCGCAAGATTATGGCATAAATCGGGGGTTTTCGAAATTCTGTGGATTTGGTGGTTTGTGGGTGTGATTTTATTCCATTTTGGCTACAACTTGCATGGGTTATTGGTTGTTTTTGTTTGATTTTCGTTTGGAGCAATTATTGGCATGATTTTGGTTGTCTTTGGTTGAGAATCCGAATTTGGCAAGAAATTGAAGTTTGTGTGGAAGAGGAAATTGTTTGGGTTGGCTCTTGAAGTGAAGTTTGGGTTGATTGACAATATAGAAGTGTTAGATTTAAGGGTGGTTGTGCTTTGTGAGTTGCTTGGGAAGTATTGTATGGTTTCAATTTGCCTCAGTTTCAGTTGAAGTGCTGCCCAATTGTGCCGAGAACGCCGTCAAGGGGTAACAAGCGTGCTAGGGCCGGTGAGGGGGTCTTTAGTCGGTGAAAGTCAAGAAGTAGCCCCATGTGTGCGAAATAGGGATTATGCGACAAGAAAAGCAATACTTATGAACCGTCCCATCATTCATGAGAGAGGCATTCAGGTTTCCACGTTAGAGGGTACTTCCATCCCAGCGATTGTTGAGGCAAGGAAATGGGAGAATTTTGTCATGTCTTGTGGATTGGCCAACATCACCTTGGTGAGAGTTTTTTGCCAGTATGGTGCCTGAGACCTTCAGAAGTAGGGGATGTGTGTTGGTCAGAAATGTTGTGGTGGAAATTTTAGAAAATAGGATCAATGAGCATTTTGGCACAACCCCCGTGAGACAGAGCGCCCTACCTTTAGGTTATGCCCCATTCAATGGTGACTCTAAAAAACTGGCTAAGCTACTAAAAGGGAATAAAGATGGGGTGTGGACCAAGAAGCACCCAATTAGGCAATCCGACCTATCCAAAGATATGTCTTTGATGAACATTTTCAACTCAGCCTCCCTAAGACCAGTATCCCACACCAATTCCATTTCAATTAAGAGGGCGAAGTTAATAGCATGCTACCTCACTGGGGGCAGATTCATGTGGGGAGAGTCATCAAGGCTGAACTTAATGAGGCAGGGGACATTGACCTCAAGAACAAGCCACAAGCAATAAAGAAGCCCGTCCCTTTTCCGTACGTAATCACTACACTATTAAAGGAAGCTGGTGTTCCGGAACATGAAAATGATAAGATGGCTAAGGGAGAAAAGGGGGATCTAAACCTTCGCTCTTGGAATGACACAACCAACAAGACCAATGGACGGAGAAAGTTATGGAGATTGTCGTATTCCCGTTCAAGAGCAGATTCTGAGCCTGAGGAATCCGATGAGGAAGACGAGGAAGATGAGGATTTTGAGCCTCAAGAAGAGGAGTTGCATTTTGGGGATTCAGGGTAGGCATGCAGCTCAGAGATGTCTCAGTTTGATCAAATTATGAAGGCTATTGCGGGCAACAAGCTCACCACAAAACGAGTGGAAACGAAGATTGATACCCTCACTCAGCAGTTCTCTGACTACGTGCAACGCTATCTCCTCTGATAGGTCTGAAAGCCAAGCTGGGTCCTCACAGCATCCACGTCTGCCCTGACATCCTCCACTTCGGCTTCCTGTTCATGCCTATAGAACTCATGTGTCCGCATGTAGTCAGAGAACTGCTGAATGAGGGCATCAATCTTCGTTTCCACTCATTCTGTGGCGAGCTTGTTGCCCGCAATAGCCTTCATAATTTGATCAAACTGAGACATCTCTGAGCTGCCTGCCTGCCCTGAATCCCCAAAATGCAACTCCTCTTCTTGAGGCTCAAAATCCTCATCTTCCTCATTAAATTCCTCAGGCTCAGAATCTGCTCTTGAACGGAAAGACGGCAATCTCCATAACTTCATCCTTCCCTTGGTCTTGCTGGTTGTGTCATTCCAAAAGCGAAGGTTTAGATCCCCCTTTTCTCCCTTGGCCATCTAATCATTGTCATGTTCCAGAACACCAGCTTCCCTTAATAGTGTAGTGATTAAGTATGGAAAAGGGACAGGCTTCTTCATTGCTTGTGGCTTGTTCTTGAGGTCAATGTCCCCTACCTCATTAAGTTCAGCCCTGATGACTCTCCCCACATCAATCGGGCCCCTAGTGAGATAACATGCTATTAACTCCGCCCGATTAACTGAAATGGAACCGGTGTGGGATACTGGTCTCAGGGAGGCTGAGTTGAAAAGGTTCATCAAAGCCATATCTTTGGATATGTTGGATTGCCTAATTGGGTGCTTCTTGGTCCACACCCCATCTTCATTCCCTCTTAGTAGCTTAGCCAGTTTTTCAGAGTCACCATTGAATGGGGCATAACCTAAAGGTAGGGTGCTCTGTCTCACAGGGGTTGTGCCAAAATGCTCATTGATCTTGTTTTCTGAAATTTCCACCACAACATTTCTGACCAACACACATCCCCTACTTCTGAAGGTCTCAGGCACCATACTAGCAAAAAACTCTCTCACCAAGGTGATGATGGCTAATCCGCGTGACATGACAAAATTCTCCAATTTCCTTGCCTCGACAATCGTTGGGATGGAAGTACCCTCTGGAGTGGAAACCTGAATACCTTTCTCATAAATGATGGGACGGTTCATAAGTATTGCTTTTCTTGTGGCATAATCCTTATTTTACACACATAGGGCTACTTCTTGACTTTCACCCATTGAAGACCCCATCACCGGCCCTAGCACACTTGTTACCCCTAGGTGGCATTCTCGGCACAATTGAGCAGCACTTCGACTAAAACTGAGGCAAACTGAAACCATACAATACTTCCCAAGCAACTCACAAAGCACAACCACCCTTAAATCTAACACTTCTATATTATCAATCAACCCATACTTCACTTCAAGAGCCAACCCAAACAATTTCCTCTTCCACACAAACTTCAATTTCTTGCCAAATTCGGATTCTCAACCAAAGACAACCAAAATCATGCCAATAATTGCTCCAAACGAAAATCAAACAAAAACAACCAATAACCCATGCAAGTTGCAGCCAAAATGGAACAAAATCACACCTACAAACTACCAATCCACAAAATTTCGAAAACCCCCAATTTATGCCCTAATCTTGCAAAAATCCCCAAATCTTGCCCTAATTGGCTTAAATCATGCAATAAAGAGACTTGGGATGATAAAGGAGTAAAAATAATGGGATTTGGATGGAAAACTTACTACTTTGGACGAAAAACCCTTGAGAGAGGAGGGGAAAGGAAAGGAGAGGAGAGGAGAGGAGAGGAGAGGAGAGGAGAGGAGAGCGGAGTGTTTTTGGTGAGTTCTTGAAAGTATGTGAAGTCTGCTACTCGACGCCCTCCTTAAAAACGCAATTCTGGGGTGAGCGCTGTACGTACAGCACCCATGCTAAAAACGATACATTTTGGGTAAGTGGTGGGGCCTTTTCTTCAGGATGGGCGATGTATGTACATCGATATGTACAGCGCTTCATACAGCGCCCATGCTAAAAACAGTGCGTTTTGGGTAAGTGGAGGGGCCTTTTCTTCAGGATGGACGCTGTACGTACAGCGCTATGTACATCGCTTCGTACAATGCCTATCTGGGATTTTGGGCAAATTGGACATGTTTGCACGCCTATTTCACCCCTATGCTTCCCTACTTGAAATTGGTCCTGCATACTTACAAAACTCAACTAAAACATTACTTGCATGGATTTTTTTTTTATGATAAATAAATTAAAATAAAAACGATTAAGTTTTCCATACCCCCAAACTTAAATTGCGCAATGTCCACATTGTGTCCACATTCACCAAAAAGATTTCACAATGCACAATTCAAGCTTAGAAGGAAAAAAAACTCAATTTCAAAATAAAATAAAATAAAATAAATAAAGCAATTAAATCTAATTAATATTTACAAGAAGGTACCTCCCTTGGATGGATGAATCAAGTTAGTTCTTTGAAAAGAACCTTCTCCTTTGGCTCTTCCAATGCATTCTCCCAATAAATCTTTAGTCTTTGCCCGTTGACTTTGAATTTCTCCTTTGCTTCATTTTCAATTTTCACACTTTTGTATGGGAACACTAGGGTGACGGTAAAAAGACCCGTCCACCGGCTCTTGAGTTTTCTGGGAAATAAACGGAGTCTTGAGTTAAAAAAGAGAACTTGGTTTCCCACTTGAATATATTTCTTCACAATTCTTCTATCATGCCACTTCTTGCTTTCCTCCTTGTAAATGCGAGCATTCTCATATGCCTAAAGCCGGATTTCATCAAGCTCACTGAGTTGAAGCAACCTCTTCTCTCCCACCGCTTGCATGTTAAAGTTCAACTTTTTGATAGCTCAATACGCCTTGTGTTTAAGCTCCACTGGAAGGTGGCACGCCTTCCCGTAGACAAGCCTATAAAGAGACATGCCCAATAGGGTTTTGAAGGCTGTTTTATAAGCCCATAAAGCATCATCGAGTTTCTTAGCCCAATCCTTCCTCTGGATTCCCACCATCTTTTCTAGAATGCTCTTGATTTCTTGATTTGACACCTCTGCTTGACCCTTTGCTTGAGAGTGATAAAGGGTGGTGATGCGATGCATCACACCATACTTCTTCAATAGAGCTTCAAACAATTTGTTGCAAAAGTGAGAGCCTCCATCACTAGTAATTGCTCTTGGAGTACCAAATCTTGTGAAGATGTTCTTCTTTAGAAATTTTAGGACCGCATTGGCGTCACTCTTTGGTGTGACTATAGCTTCCACCCACTTATACACATAGTCCATCACCACCAAGATATATTGGTTTTCGTAAGATCTTGGGAATGGTCCCATGAAATCAATACCTCACACATCAAATAATTCCACTTCAAGCATCACATTAAGTGGCATCTCATCCCTCTTACTAATATTACCGGTCCTTTGGCAACGGTTACATGCTTTCACAAAGCTTCTTGCATCTCAAAAAAGTGTAGGCCAATAGAATCCCGATTGGAGGACTTTCTTTGAGGTTCTAATTGCTCCAAGTGTCCTCCGCACTCCTTAGAGTGGCAATACATGAGGATATCCCTCATCTCCTCCTCGGTTACACATATTCTAATAAGACCATCACTACAAATCCGGAATAGGAGTGGCTCATCCCATAAGTATGACTTTGCATTTGAGAGGAATTTCCTCTTTTAGTGGAAGTTCATCTCCATCGACATGACCTCACTTGCTAGAAAATTCACAAAATCGGCAATCCAAGGAGCCATTAAGTCTTGGACCACTAGTAGTTTCTCATCCGGGAAAGCTTCATTTATGGCTACTTACACTTTATCCTTCTCATTCCTCTCTAGCCTTGAAAGGTGATCCGCCACAAGGTTCTCGAATCCTTTCTTGTCTTTAATCTTTAAGTTGAACTCTTGTAAGAGGCGAATCCACCTAAGTAATCGTGGCTTAGAATTTTTCTTTGCCATCAAGTATTTGATTGCCGAATGGTCGGTGTACACAATCACCTTTCAGCCCACCAGGTAAGATCGGAATTTGTCAAAGGCAAAGACAATGGCTAAGAGTTCCTTTTTTGTGGTGGCATAGTTCACTTGAGCATCATTTAGGGTTTGGCACGCATAATAGATCACATGGAGCCTCTTTTCTCTTCTTTGTCCCAAAACGGCTCCTATCGCATAATCACTTGCATCACACATTAGTTCGAAGGGAAGTTCCCAATCCGGTGCCGACATGATAGGAGCGGAGGTAAGCTCCTTCTTCAATTTCTCAAGGCAATTTTCATCAAAAATGAAAGGGACATCTTTCCCTAGCAAATGACAAAGGGGTTTTGTGATTTTGGAGAAGTCCTTGATGAAGCGTTTATAAAACCCGGCATGTCCAAGGAAGCTTCTAATGCCCTTGATCGAGGTAGGATAAGGTAGCTTCTCTATGACTTCTACCTTGGCCCGATCCACTTCAATTCCATTGGATGAAATCCGATGGCCTAAAACAATGCTTTCCTTCACCATGAAACCAAATTAGTTTCTTCACATCTTTTTAAAACTAACCCCAATTTCTTCAAACAATCGTCATAGGATGCTCCTAAAACCGAGAAGTCTAACCCCAATTTCTTCAAACAATCGTCATAGGATGCTTCGAAAACCGATAAGTCGTCCATAAAAATTTCAATAAATTTATCCACCATGTCCAAGAATATTGCCATCATGCACCGTTGAAATATGGTCAATGCGTTGCAAAACCCGAATGACATTCTTCTATATGCAAATGTGCCATAGGGACAAGTGAAGATGGTATTTTCTTGGTCTTCGGGATCAACATGGATTTGGTTGTAACCGGAAAACCCATCAAGGAAGCAATAATAGTCATGGCCGGCCAACCTTTCCAACATTTGATCTATGAACGGAAGTGGGAAATGGTCCTTTCGAATGGCATTGTTTAACTTCTAATAATCGATGCACACTCTCCATCCGGTAACGGTTTTTATGGGGATCAATTCATTCTTCTCATTTGGTACTACCGCCATCCCCCCTTTCTTGGGCACCACTTGAACCGGACTAATCCAAGGGCTATCTGATATTGGATAAATGATCCCCGTATCCAATAGTTTTAACACCTCCGTTTTTACAACCTCTTTCATGTTGGGATTGAGTCTTCTTTGGTGTTCCACCGAGGGCTAGAAATTGTCTTCCATCAAGATCTTGTGTATGTATAAGGATGGGCTAATCCCTTTGATGTCCGAAATTGACCAACCAATTGCTCTTTTGTACTCTCTCAACACCCTTAGTAGCTTTTCCTCTTCAATCTTGGACAAACTTGTCGAGATTATTATCGATAACGTTGATGAATCTCCCAAGAAAGCATACTGTAAGTGAGATGGTAATTGTTTGAGCTCTAGAGTAGGAGGCTTCTCAATAGACGGTGGGAGTTTTGGCTTTCCCATACCAAGTTCTTCAAAGTGCAATCTTTCCCTAAGTGTCCTCAAGGGTAGGGAGTTAAGTTGTTTGGCACATTCTTCAACTTCCAAGTTCTCATCTTCCTCCATCACTCTATGCATTATACACGATTCAAGCGGCTCTTTGAGGTTCTCCTTTCTCAAGTACTCTTGTATCATGGGCTCAACCATATAACAATCGCCCTCGTCCAATGGCCTTTTGGTTGCCTTAGACATATCAAACACCACTTGCTCGTCACCAACTCTCAAAGTCATCTTCTCATCTCTTACATCAATTAAAGCACCCGCCGTCTTCAAAAATGGCCTTCCTAAGAGAAGAGGTATCTCTACATCCTCCTCCATCTCTAAAATGATGAAATCCACCGGAAAGTATAAGCTATCCACCTTCACTAGGACATCTTCCATCACACCTCTAGGATATTTGATTGACCGGTCTGCCAATTGGAGAGTGATATGTGTAGGCTTCACTTCTCCAACATTTAGCTTTTTAAACACCGAGTAGGGCATCAAGTTTATGCTTGCCCCCGAATCGATCAAGGCTTTGCTAAATTCCGAGGTTCCAATGGTGCATGGTATTGTAAATTTACCCGGATCCTTCAACTTATGAGGGAGCTTATTTTGTAAAATAACACTACATTCCTCCGTTAGTGCCACCGTTTCAAACTCTTCAAGCTTCCATTTGTTGGAAAGTAAGTCCTTCAAGAACTTGACATAAGTGGGCATTTGTGCTAGGGCTTCGGCAATTGGAATATTAATATGGAGCTGCTTAAACATCTCTAAGAACTTTACAAATTGATGGGCATCCTTGTGTTTCCTCAACCGTTAGGGGTATGGGATTGGAGGCACATATGCCTTGACTTGTGGTGGGGGTGGATCACAAGATGTCTTGGGTGGGCTATCTTCCTCTTTGTTCTCTTCAACAACCTCTTCTTCAATCACTTCTTCGATCACCTCTTCTCCAACCACCTCTTCCTTCTTTTAGCCAACTTCTTCCGGTTGCTCAACTGTTCTCCCGCTTCTTAAAGAAATTGCTTTGCATTGCTCTTTAGGATTGATCACCATGTCACTTGGCAATGTCCCTTATTGGCGAGCTTGAGATCCCCTGTACAATTGACCCACTTGCATTTCAAGATTTTGAATTGCGGCTTGTGTATGTTGTGCAAGTTGATCAACTTTGGTGTCTAGCTTACTCAAAGCCAAATCTTGAGTCTCCATGCGAACATCAAGCTTGCCCATGTACTTAGAGAACATTTCTTCAACTGTAGGTTTTCTCTCGACTTGATTTTGGAATTGGGATTGTTGGTTTGGAAAGGCTTGTTGTGGTTGGTTAAATCTAGGTGGTTTAAGGTTGGCTTTGGGTTTAAGGTTATTTTGGTTATCTTTCCATGAAAAGTTGGGGTGATATTTCCAAATGGGGTTATAGGTGTTGTAGTAGGGGTTATTTTGGGGTCATGGTTGGTTGTTGAAGTTCCTATTGTAATTCACAAAAGAAACTTGCTCCGAGGATCTGGGAGCAAATGGATTCCTCGCTTGACAATCCACACTTTTATGAGGCCCCGAGTATAAGTTACAACTCACCATTTTTACTTGGGCCGCACTAGAGCTTGCCCCCATGTTGCTCATTTGTCTTGTTAAGGCATCAATTTGTGCTTGCAATGCGGTCACTTGATCAACCTCCAACATACCTGGTGCTTTCTTCGGTGTCTTCCTATCGCTACCCCAATGACTATTTGCAATGGACATGTCTTCTATCAAGTCATATACCGCATCCATCGACTTGTTCATCAAAGAACCTCCCGCCGAAGCATCCACAAATTGGCGAGTGGACAAGCTCATACCCCGATAAAACTTCTCCACTATCGACCACTTTGGCATTCCATGGCATGGACATTTTCTAAGCAACTCCTTGTATCTCTCCCAAACTTCATATAATGATTCCAACTTAAATTAGGAGAATTCATGAATCTCGTTCATTAGTTGAGCCACTCTTCCGGGAGAGAAGTATTTGTTAAGGAAGGTTTGGGCCAACATATCCCAATGGGCGATCGACCTTGGTGCAACGGCATCATACCAAGCCTTAGCTCGGTTCATCAATGAGAACGGAAAGATCCTTAGCTGAATTGCATCGTCCGAAGCCCCATTGATTTTGAAGGTCGAGCAAATTTGGTCAAAATTCCTCAAATGCTCGTTTGGGTCATCCGTGGGCTTACCACCAAATAGCCCCATCATCGCCAACTGTTGAAAGACATGAGACTTGATCTCGAAATTGTTTGTATTAATCGTCGGGAGTTGGATCGGTGACAAGTTTTGATCCACCATTGGCATGACGTAGTCCTTCATGACTCTATCATCCCCCATAAGTTGCTCATTTTGTGCATGTTGCCCATTTGGCCATGTTGTCCCTCTTGGGCTGCAGGTGGTATCGAATCTTGATCCAAGTTAGCTTTATTCATAGCTAGTCTTCGGTTCCTTCTATTTCTTCAGGTTGTCTCTTCTATATCTAGATCGAAGCTCAAATCCTGTATGTTGTTGCTCCTTGTACGATGATGCATACAAGAGCAACCGCCTACAAACACAAAGTAAAAGATCTAAATTAGTAATAAATCAACTAGTAATGATATCAATAAACCGCTCAATCCCCGGCAGCGGTGCCAAAAATTGACCACTCATAAATGAGCACCCATAATAGTACAAAGCCGTGGGAATAGCACAATGATAAATAAGATTCGTTCCACAAGGATTGATGTATTGATTACCACAATTGATTGATTTAAATACTATCTAGACAAGCAAAGATTTGATGATGAAATTATACTACTCAAGATTACTTAAATTAAATTACACTATGATGCAATTAATAAAACTAAACAAGTAAGCAAAGTCAAACACAAGCAAGTGATTGTATTTCTTATGGGAAATTAGGCTAAGACCGTGAATCCACTTATCAAATTCTCATCAATTTTAGGCACATCATTGAAGTAAAGTATGTAAGTGTGTGTGTAAATTCGTGATACCCTCAATTAGTCTCTAACCTCTCTCAAGTGATAGAGACAATATTTATATGTACCAATAACATATTTCTCAATGGTTATCCGAACTACATACAAATTCATTAAGTTTTATGGCACACAAATGAATCCTAGAGGCTAGCATCGCATATCTCTATCTTACCAACCTCTATCACTCATTTCATCGAGCACGTTGTGTGCTTCTCCTCTCGGTACTTCACACAACAACCAAACAATTACTAAATGTTAGCTAGACATTCAATAATAATTAAGAACATGAAATAAGTATACACAACACAAGCAATAATGATAAAGTGATGGCCTTGATTAATAATTCATGGAAAAAGCTTCATCTTGGCCTTAGCCAAGGAAGTTTTAGTTCATGATACAATAAATGGCTACAAAATATGTGTAATAAGTACAAGCCATAATTGAAGACAAATAAATGTAAAGAGAAAAAGGATTAGAGTAAACTAATATGAAGAACTCCTCCTTTCTTGCTTGGTTGTGCTAGACTTCTTCTCTCTTTGACTTCTTTTGCTCCAAGGTGTGATTTTTATAGTGGGTCTAAGTGAGGAAATGAGGTGGTGATGTGAGAAATGGGTTCAGATGGAGGTTTGGTGAAGGATTTGGGTGATTTAGTGAAGGATTTTTGTGAAAGATTTGATCTTGGATGTTTTTTGGAGTGATATGGGAGTGTTTTGGAGCTCAAGGGTCGTGCAAGAGGTGAGGAAATTTGGTCTGAAAGAAGGTATTTATAGTCTATGGATTTAGGGCACGAAAACCTAGACCAAATGTTAATGTGGCAGTGTGGGCGCTATACATAGAGTGCTTCTGTACAGCGCCTGTACAACACCACTTTTCTGTTCTCGATTTTCCAATTTGGGCGCTTCTGTACAGCGCCACTTCTCTGTTTCCTGTTTGCCAAGCTTGGGCGCTGTACGTAGGGCGCTTTGTGCTTCTGTATAGCGCCCGTACAACGCCAAATCTCTATTTTCAATTCTCCCAGCTTAGGCGCTGTACGTAGAACGCTTCTGTACAGCGCCTGTACAGCGCCAGATCTCTGTCTTCTGAGTCGCTCCCATATGGGCGCTGTACGTAGAGCGACCTGTATAGCGTCCAACCTGATTTTTCCTCAACATTACTGTTTTTGCCTCCAATTCTTCATCCTTCTACAATAAAGCCCTTAGAAGACTAGAAACTTGCACAAGCTTATTTAAACATTAAAAATACCGGTTTTACCCGGAAAACGAAGGCAAATGATAGGTAAAACGGGGCTACATCAAGTGTAGAAATAGGCATTATCAACTGCATATGCCATGACCAGCCACTTGATATTGGTGTGCTCGCCAAGATGGAAATCCACTTGTGCGGTAAGGATGAGAGCGGAAAGGAGAACATGGGATTCCCTAGCCTGATTACCCAATTCTGCATACATGCAGGTGTAGATCTTTCTGCAGAAGAGATGACGGAGCCTCCCGTAGACTTAGGAATCAATTAATGGTATTCACTCTACCCTAGCAGGAAACTGAGGAGGCCCAAGGGACATAAGAGAGCACGGACAGAAGATGCAGATGCAGATATAAAGGCTGAGGGTTTAGAGTCAGAGGCTAGGGATGGTGACATGTTATCAGAGGATGATGAAAGCTGGAGTGGGTGGTCACGTATGTTATCTGCACTAAAGCTTGCAAGGAAGCTTGAACTGAAGGAACAGGCAGTTGCACATGCAACGTAGACCGAACAAATTAGGGTTGCCAATGAAGAGATCCTGAGGGAGATAGCAGCTTTGGAGGGCAGGACGAGGGCCGTGATTAGTGAGGTGGAAGATGGGCTCATGCAGGATTTTGCTGAGCTTATGACTGAGCTCCACGTCTCTGCATACAACAGACAGAAGAAGGCCCATCCTGTTCCTCTAGCCCATCCTTGCCCGATCGGTGGTCCTATTATTTCAGAAGAGGAGGTTCACATGCGCATCGCTATGGAGAGGTCCTTGAAGGAACATGCAGATAGAGAGGCCGTGTCAAGCAAGGGCAAAGGAAAGTTACCGAGGCCCTCATAATCACATTCCACCACTTTTAGTTTTTTGCTTAGCTTTGTTAGACTTAGTTACTTTTTAATTGCTTTGGGTTTTTATTTGCTTTATTTTCGGATATTTTTTATTTACCTTTCACATTTCGATATTCATGCTTTTAAACTCTTATTTCATGTTGTTATCCTTTTTGTGGAACTTAATTTATGATGCTTAGCTTAAGGGTGCACGTTGTGTTGTGATAGTTAGGTTGGTGTTGATCTCGCCCGCATGCTAGTGGTTTTGAGATGCTTGCCTTTTGAGCCATTAATTGAGTCATCTTTTTATTTTGTTTTGTCCTTTAAGTCCTTGTGTCAGCTATGTGGTGTTACGCGCCTTTCCGCCGGGTTCTCATTGTCAACATTATCGATAATGTTGGATTTAGGTTTGGGGGTGTAGGCGACGCCGTGTCTTTTTGATAATTTTTTTTAAATTTTAATTTTTTTTTTTTTTTTTGCGTTCAATTTTTGTTTGGTTTGAGTCTTTTTGAGTCAATTTTTTGCGAAATGGCCATGTTGATCATATATTGTTTAGTGAGATGCTCTTGAGCGAGTGCCGTTGAAGAATGTTTGTATGCATTGGTGTGCTGAGTAGTTTTAGGTGCATTGCGCAAGTGCGATTAATCCTTTTCTCTTAGTGCCTGTGTGGATAAGGCATCATGTTTGAAAGTGAGAGATTAATAGTGGAGACTACCCATGAGTGTTTAAGCTTTTTAGCGTTTTTTTTAGGGTAAATTCATTTTCACTCTTCACACACGCTTCTAAACACATCTTTGTTTGAATATAAAAAGTCTCATTGCACTTAAATCGTCGTTTATCATAGAACACTTAATCAATTGTGGACTGCTTGCTGAAATTGGTTTTCCTTTGATAGATGAACATCATGAAAGGATTGTAGGCAATGTGTGCTAAACCACTCAATTATGGCCTAAACACGTTTCCATCCTATATGTGTGTGCTCCCAAGCCAATTTTTAAGCCAAACACATGTAACCTTTCATTTCATCACCCACATCATCCATAACCTTACAACCTAAACACTAACCGTCCATTTGACTAATTGATGAAGTTATGGCTGAAAATATTTGCAAATTGGGCTCTGTTTTGAATGGCGTGTACTTATGCTTGAGTAAGGAATTGTGCAATTGATGTTTTATAAAAAATAAAAAATAAAAAATAAAAAAATAAAATAAAAAATATCAGTAATTAATAAGGCTTAAGAGCCTTGTGCTATTGTGTAAGTACAACTTGAGCAATAAAGTTAAGTTTGAAGCACAATAAAGCAAATTGTTGCCTGGATACCGTATGTATAGTTAAAGTTGTAATTGAGCCAATCTTCGGAATTTAGAATATAAGGCCTTAGTGGATTCATTTGGTTTTTGTATCACCCATTTCTCATTCATTCATTACCTAATCACCCAAGGCCCCGTTACAACCAAGGAAAAGTCCTACTTGATCTTAAGGAAAATCTAGATAGGGAATTCTAGTTGAAGAATACTCTTTCCACGTTTCATGACATTCGGTTCTTTTCCATGAGACGTAATCACTTAAATGGCATTCTTTCAAGATCACATGCAATTAAAAATTGATTCCATTGCATAAACTCATATTGCATGTTTTGAGGTGTGTCACCTAGGGTTCGAAGTGTTAATGAGAGATATCCGCGAGGATAGAGTCGAGGCGAATTACATCCCTTATTGGAGAGTGTGTTGTTTTTGAAGCATAGGCATTTCGAGTGTGGGATTGCATGTGTGCGGTGCGTTCACATTATTATCATTTTTTTAAAGCCCGCTTAGCGATTCTTGCATGCACCTCTCCTTAGCTGTGCGACTTGGATTGTATCTCATCACGGTGGCTTCGCTTTTTATTGAATTCGTGTCGTCGTCGTTGCCCGCAACTTGATTCTTTGAGTCGTGTGTCTTGAGTCTTGTTTGCTTGTTTGTTTTATTTCGGTTTTGCTCGAGGGCGAGTAAAGGCTAGGTTTGTGGGTGTTTGATTAAGTCATTTCAATACTAGATTTTAGCCTCCCTTTTCGTTGCTTTTGTTCGATTCTTGGGTAAAATTGAGTGTTTAATGGCTTGATTGAGGCTTTTGCAAGATAATATTGATGATAGCATGGGTGTTTTAGTTTTAAAGAGAATATCTGAAGGCACAAAGCGCAAATGTTGAGAGCTTTGGCTATGAAGTGTAGCGTTTGAAGTGTCGCGGTTGTCCAACCATGGCAGTCAAGCGACAGAAAATCTCCAAATGGTGCCGCGGTTAAAGTGCCGCGGTCGTCCAACCGCGACAGTTGAGCGACACAGATCTCATGTAGGTTGCCACGGTTCAACTGTCACGGTTGGCGGCTGCGGAAATGCCAACCCATGCAGTCCGCCTCTTCGACGTCCAGAAGGTTTTTGCCCTATTTTTGGATCCCATATAAATACCTCTCTTTGGTTTTTCTATAAGACACCACCAACCTCTCTCCCAAAAATACATTAAGTCCTCACCTTTACACCTCCATTCCTTGGAAACCTACCGAGATTCGACCACTCCCTAAAATCCAAACACATCTACCATTTCCTTTTACCACATCCACCATCACTCCATCTTTTAGGCAAAAAGGAGTTGAAGAAGGATCGAAAGAGAAGAAGAGGAAGCTCTCCATATAGTTTTCTCTAAACTCTTTCTCTTTTACTCTTTATTATGGTCATGTACTCTGTTGAGCATATTTTTTGTATGGCTACTATTTGTAATATGAACTAAACATGTATTGCTAGGATTTGATGAAACCCCACCCTTGAATATATTTATGTATTGACCTTTGTATTTATATAAATACCTCTCTTTGGTTTTTCTAGAAGACACCACCAACCTCTCTCCCAAAAATACATCAAGTCCTCACCTTTACACCTCCATTCCTTGGAAACCTACCGAGATTTGACCACTCCCTAAAATCCAAACACATCTACCATTTCCATTTACCACATCCACCATCACTCCATCTTTTTGGCAAAAAGGAGTTGAAGAAGGATCGAAAGAGAAGAAGAGGAAGCTCTCCATATAGTTTTCTCTAAACTCTTTCTCTTTTACTCTTTATTATGGTCATGTACTCTGTTGAGCATATTTTTTGTATGGCTACTATTTGTAATATGAACTAAACATTTATTGCTAGGATTTGATGAAACCCCACCCTTGAATATATTTATGTATTGACCTTTGTTTTATCCATTTTGTGCAAGTGTGGTTTATAGGGGTGTTTTAGTGTAATTAATGTTATATTAATAGATTGATCTCATATTGATTATTCTTTCGATGGTGTGTTATGTACTGACCGAAGACGCACACCACGTGTTCGACAAAATGCCCTCTATGCATGTCTAGAAAAGTAGACCTACTTAGGCTAGCGTATAGGATTCCTTAATGTGTCTATGTTCTTAATTAACTCATTCATATATTCCGAGTAATCGAGAGATAGGGTACATGAATTTATGAATTGCATAAGCATAATTTGGGAGTTCAATTGAGTCTAGATCGGAAGTCAATAGAGGGTGAGGTGTAGTCAAGTTCTAGCATCTTTTCTCCAGTATTACACAAGTTTATTCTTATTATTTTCTCTTTCGCATTAGCATATAGCCTTGATCTTAGTTAAATTTAGTTAATATTCAAGTATGAAAACCTTCCATAATGATTGTTTGAATAACACTTAGACTAATCAATTTCGGTAATCGGTCACTCGATCTTCGTTGGGAACGAACTTTACTTAACATTGTACTACTCTCCAACCTTGTACGATTGCGAGTGTCACTAAAAAGACTAGTCAACGAGTGTGATGTCAATGCATTTATTGATGATCATATGGAAGCGCCACCACCAGAAGTTGAGAGCGCAGTAGATGAAAATACCCGTTTTCAAGAATTCCTAGCTCGATATAGACAAATCAAGGATAAAAAAAGCTCACAATGTACTCCGGGATGCATTAATTAATCATTTGTGAGATGAATATACTAATTCAGAGGATTAAATGATGATTAATATGTACTTTTAATTGTATTTTTTATTTATTTTATGAAATGTAATGTCGAAGTTCAATTTATTAATAAATGTAATATTTTAGTTAATTTCATTTAATTTATTAATTTATTAATTTATTGATGAATTAAATTTCTTAACTTCTTAATTTCATAACTTATCGTAATATTATCTTAATTAAGAGGTGAAATTTTAATTGTTGTGAAATAATCAAAAAGATAATATTTAGGGAATATTCTTTTTAGAGGAGGGTTTGGAGTTACTGGTTAGAGATGGAAATGTGAAAATTGCTGCATTTTTAAGCAAAGTTGTTGCATTTTAGAGTTGCTGGTTGGAGATGGTCGTAGTATGTACGCGTATTTGATAATATCAATAATACCATTCAAAATCTTTAACTCAAACATTTCACAAAAAAATAAATAAATAAATAAATAAATAAATCTTTAACTCAAAGACATGCTTGTGATATCTATTTTGGTGCATGACTTTCTTTTATAAAAATAGTTTTTATTTTTTAAACTTTTACACAATTGCGCACAATATTAGTTAATTTTATTTCCGAAATAATAATTTTATTTTTTGTTTATTGTCAAATCAAAACATATAGGATCCAATTTCCAAATTTTCATGTTATTAAAATATATAAAATTATATATATCCAACACTATAACAGTGTTGTAGTTGGTCATGAGAAATAAATGAAAATAATTAACTAATCTCAACCAGATGTCTTATATCAACTGTCCATCTGACATGTATTAACATAATGTGATGAGTCTGGACAGTTGATATGTACTAGTACCACAGACATTCTAGCACAGCCACTCATCACATTATGCTAATACATCTAGTCTGAACAGTTCATATGTTAGTACTAGGAATGGTAATGGGGCGGTTCGGGCGGGTTTGGATTTCGTTTGGTAAAATCCAAACCCAAACCCACGAAATTTTGTGTCTACCAAACCCGTCCCGAACCCACGAAAATAAACGGGTTCGGGTTCGGGTTTTACCCACGGGTTTAGGGGACACCCAAACTCGTCCACGAACCCGTGAAACAAGTGGGTTCATAGGTTTTTCATGGGTAAAACCCACGAACCCGCCATTTTTTTAAAAAAAAATTGTTTATATATTATTTAAATATATGAAATATTATAATTTTAAAAAATAAAAATACTTAATAGATTGAAATGTTTACATTTTATTCTTTATATAATTAAAAAGTTTTTATTGGAGTTTAAATTTATAATATTTTAAATAATAAAATATTATATAATTTTTATTTTTCACAGGTACACGGGGGTAATCCATACCCGAACCCGAACCCGTGACGGGTATAATTTTTAAACCCAAACCCGCCTACGGGTACACATATCCCAACCCAAACCCTCTTTAAACGGGTTAGGTTCGGGCGGGTCCCACGGGTTCAAGTTTAATTGCCATCCCTAATTAGTACCATAGACATTATGGCATAGCTTTGAACGAAGGAAGAGTTAGCATAATGTAATGAGTCTAGACAGCTTATATGTATTAGTACCACAGAGATTCTAGCATAGCTTTGACCGGCAAAAGAGTATGTAAAAATCAGAGAGTGATTAATTACTTTCATTTATTTCTCATGACCAACTACAACATTCTTCATAATACATGATACTGTTCTAGTGTTGGATATATATATATAATTTTATATATTTGTTATATTTTGTGAAATTCCCTTAAGCAATATAGTGTAAATATACCTAGAGGGGGGGTGAATAGGTATAGGCTCCAAATTCTTCCAATTAAAAATAATGCGGAAAATTACAAAGCAAAATGCACACTTGATAAGATTTAGCAAATGAATAGATTTCACTAAGACAAGAGTTAATCAATTTACAAGATGTGCAAACAATGTAATATATGGAAGATAAAAGAAAGTAAAGCAAAATAAAACACAATGATTTTAACGTGGTAAAACCTCAAAGAGGAAACATCCACGGGTTGATACCACAACCACCGGCAAAGCAATCCACTATACGAAAAGGACTTACACACTCAAGCTATCAACACATGATATCCGCTCAAGCTATCACCTCCTAATCTACCCTCGGGCAAGTGAACTACCAAGCCTACTTCCTATCCGAGATGTGTCCTACACCTCTAGAAAGCAACTTCCTATCCAAGACGCTCACGTCTCTAGGAAGATTTCTTGCTTGACTATCCGAGTCCTCCCGACTCTAATCAAGACTTCTTGCTTGGCTATCCGGAACACTTTCCTAGCCAAGACTTCTTGCTCAAGACAAAGCTTCACTCACTTTGCAAGAGACTTCAACCTTTCACAAGGCAATGATCTAAGTGATGCAAATGATGCAAGCACAATCAAATTAAGCTAGATGATCAATCAAGCAAAATGTACATGTTCAATGATAGTCTAGAATATGATTTCAACACACAATCACAAAACTATCTAGAAATCAAGACATGCAAATCAATAAGAACAAAGGTATGAATATTCAATTTATCACACTAAAAAAACCTAGTTCTTAGATCATGAAATAAAACATAGAAAATAACATGAAGCACATCACACATATATTTTCTAGAATCAATTTCATGATAAATCAAGTTTAGCACATATATGTTCAAAACACATCACAAAGCTAAAACTCAATTAACAAATGATCAAACAACCCTAGCAAGTGATCTAACATACTTCTCAACAAATTTCATCAATCAAATAGTAAGAATCAAAAGAAGATCAAAGATGAAATTGAAAAAGAAAAAATTGTATCACACATACTGACCACGGACTGGAAAACGCTCAACTGAGAACAATGGTGAAGTCAGCTGCCTCTGGAAATGCTTGGGGTTTGTAGCTCTCTTCGAGACCAACAATTTTGGTTTTTGAATCGATTGATTTCGAGTTCGTATGAGAGAGATATGATCAAAACAAGTAAGCAAAAATTGTTGAAAAACTGATGCGGGAAATGAAGTGTTCTTCAAAAATTGCACAAGTGTGGAGGGAAGGAGGATGGCTTAAAAGGAGGGAAAGGAGAGAATTTACGGGCAAATCACGTGCTGCCACGTCAGCACCCCGTGGGGGGCGCGTGGGGCCCACGGGAGCAGAAGGCTCCCTTTCCCGTGGGGCCCACGGCCTCCCACACGGGCTGGCCAAGTGGCCACACGTGGTTTGCACACCTCTCGCGCGCTCCCTCGGTTCGTTGCCCCATATCTTGAGCATCCGACCTCCGATTTCGAATCCGTTTTCGGATTACGAACCATGACTCCCTCACGCACGACTACGACTACTCAACTTTGAAAAATGGTTGAGAAATCATCTCGGAATCTGATGATGAAATCAACACAACAAATGAGAACGAAAAGTAGCATAGTCAACTTGTTTGGACTCGAAACCTTATGTATGAGTAACCGAAACGACCGGAACTCAATAAGGCATTAAACAAGAACATGTTCAAGTCCAAAACACAAAATACACAAACAAATAAACACATATTCACACAAGCATGCCATATCAAAGAGATAGTTACAAATCATGCAATTTCACAATGTTTGTCAATACAAGATCAATGCATGAGCATGCTATGAAGTGTGTGAATGTGTTATACCAAATGTTTGAGCCACAATGCAGGGACACACATGTATGAATTGTGTGTGTGTGCGCTAACGCCTTGCAAGAGGGTGGAAGTCAAGTTTTACCTTTGACGATTTTCACCTCTTGAAGACGACTTTTGCACTAGACGTTGCTCTTCACTCTTTAAGCTTCCTTTCTTCAAATAATGTCCTAAGCAACAACTAATACAATCATAGAGTGTTTTGCAATGGAATTAAGCCAATACAAATCATAAACCTTACATTTTGTTTTGGTAAAAGTTTTTAAAAATAAAATCAAATATTTTAATAGCATGAAAATTTGGAAATTTGATCCTATATGTTTTAGTTTGATAACAAACAAAAAATATTTATTATTTTAAGAATAAAATTAACTAATATTGTGCAATTGTGTAAAAAAAAAAAAAACAATAAAAGTTTAAAAAATAAAAACTATTTTTATAAAAGAAAGTCATGCAACAAAATAGATATCATAAGCATGTCTTTGAGTCAAAGAATTTTTTTTTTTTAAAATGTTTGAGTTAAAGATTTTGAATGGTACAGTTGATATAATACACAATATATTTATAGCCAATAAATATAGTACAATGTTTTATTATTTTATTTTTTTGCTGGTTAAAGACAAGCAATCAGTTTTGCTCTTATGTTATTGGCTCACTTGGTAAAGTTAAAAATGCTTTAAACGAAAATTACTATCTGTAAAATGAAGTCATTTACATGTTGCTTTATTACTTTTATTATCATGTTTCTTTTAAAATGTTAAAATTGATCAACCAAGAATATACACACAGGTTCATATTATTATTCATTACTTCGAAAATATTTATATTACATAACCTCCATTAACTAAACTACAATCTCAATTTGTGCTCATTATATTATATTGCTGAAAAAGCAAATGCACCCTCTTATTGACATCTTACTAGGGATGGGCGTTTGTCCATGGGGCCCCATCCCCCACGGTCCCCCATGGGTTTTGGGGGTAGATTTTGCCCCCAAATGGATTTTGGGGGAGGTGGTGGGGGTACCTTACCCCAAACCCAAAACCCCATTTCCTCCAAAATTAATATATATATTATTTTTATTTTTATTTTTATTTATATATATAAAAAAATAAAATTGTATTGTATTATATTTTTATTACTTTTTGGATTGAATATTTTAATAGTGTCAAATTAAAGATTGGAATGTCTAGATTCCAAATTTCGAATTCCGATTTTTGGATCGGAAATTGGAAATTTAGAATTTAAATCGAAAAGAAACAGGTGGGGGTACCCTCCCCTGCCCCATTGAGCCTCCACGCCCATCCCTACATCTTACATCACAGTATCAATAACATTTCTAAAAAAATCTTTGACTACTCAAACGATGAGATATATAATTTACAATGCATTATTGATCAGTCAAGAAAGGAATCCATCTTCTGCAAATAAGTTTCAAAATCAGAGAATAGGTGAGGTTTGACATTGAGCAATGTGAGAGATAGATTACAAAGTAAGAGTGTGTTTGGTAGGGATGGAAAGGGAGAGGAAAGAAAAGGGTGGATGGAAAAGGGAGAAGAAAATGGGGAAGTATGCTGTTTGATATGGGAGAAAAATAGAAAGAAGAGAAAAATGGAAGGAAAATTTTGTGGGTGGGACCCCACTAATTTTAATCCTCTTAAAAGTGGGCAGAAAATGGAGAGAAAATAGGGAATGGTTTTTGGGTTTAAATGAAATTACAAATTTGCCCATCTTTTTTAATCATCTCACATGCCCTAGCTATATAATGTAAGGGTGAAATAGTAAAATTGATAAAGAAGATTTTATATCCTTTGTTTTTTCCTCAACAATACTAAACAAGGGAAATGAAAAATCTCTTCTTTTCTTCCTATTTACCAAACACAGCTCAAGGGAAAATTATTTTCCTTTCTTTTCCTCATGTTTTCTATCTCTCCAAATCTTTTTATATCTTTCCTATTTTCTTTCCTCCCTACCAAACACACTCTAAGTGAAAATAAGTGAAAATCAGAAAATAAATAAATAAAAAATAATAAACCATTCTCATCAATTTTATGGCTTTTTACTCTTCAAGGTGCTTTTTACCATAAATAAAATAAATAAATAAATAAATAAAGAATAGTAAAATCGAAAGAAGAAAAAAAAATGCATATAGTGTAAGCTGTTAAAAATATATTAAATTTCACAAAAGTGAGGGGCATACTTTACAGAGTGCTCTATATTCCTTTTGAACGCGCTTGACACATGCTTCTTTTGCCATCCCATAACAACTTTAAACTACAGCGAAACGAAAGTGGAAGCCTCGGATGATCGTTTGTTTCTACAAACCTACCTTCAAGATATATTCATGAAAAAAGAAAATCACTATTAATCTAACAAATGGGGAAAATATATTTTGTAAATAAGGCATAAGTCAGCACAAGTTCCACATAACAGTCCAAGAAACTATAGAAATTCAAAGAGTATTAGAGGTGTACAACGGAATGTACCATAAATTAGAAACTAATCGAGAATTGAATGAATAGTAAACAAATGATGTTAGCTAATAAATTGTGATATGACTTATGAGGACACACAAAAGCCATGCTCAACATAAACATTGGATGCTAAGCTTGACAGCTCTCAAATATCTAAACAAGAAAACACAGCTCTACACGCAATTGTTTGTGTATTCATTAAATTAACCATAGATACCAACATTATAATTGTTGTAATCTTGGTAATGAAACATTATCAAGATTACACCGGCAAATGTTAAACATATTGTGGGCAAATGAAGGTGTAATCTCCTATAAATACCCGGTGAGGGCATCATGTCCTCGAACATGTGACATACAAAACCTTTACACTACAAGTTTCCTAAAAATCGTATCTTTAATAGTTCCTACCCTTTTTCCAACCAAGCAATAGAAGTACCAAAATTCTACAATACCCCATATGCCAATCTAGTTAATTGCATGTAGCCATGTACCATGTTACTATAACCATACAATTGGGGAACTTTAACCATACAAAGTCATCATGCTTCAAGTGGAACTCAAGGTCAAGGAGTAGAATAACTAAGTGTTGTTTTTTTATAAGAGAGCAAACAAAACTGAAACAGGTTCATCTTCACTTACAAGACTTTCGCACACTATCCCCAAATTTTAGAAGGAAAGTTTTTCATTTGTTTAATTTCTCATTTTCTAGAAACAAAAAAGAACAACATTTCACAACAGAATTTCATCATCAAAATATTCCAATTACAGAAAAAACCCATCTTCGTGAATCACAACATATTTCGCACATGTTCCCTACAATTTGATTGAATCTCATGATGATCAAAATGGCACAATCAAGTCAAATTCAAACAAACCCTCATGATCCGATACCACCAATAACACCAAACAGCAACCAAATCAACGAGACAAAATAAACAACAATAGAGATCCGTCTATAAATAAGCAAACTTTTTAAAACCATAAAAAAAAAATATATCTCAAATCATCAAACAATTCTATAAAAGCCGAAAAAAAATAAAAGAAAGCAGAGAAAACCCGAAAAGGAAGCTGACCTGTCAAGTTTTGTTTTTGATCGAACTGTGTGTATTATAGTGTCTGAGCTGGAGATTGACTCGTTAATGGCGAGGAAAATTTAATTAAGGTTTGGGTCTACTTCAGTCATCTATGGGGTTGGAGTCGTGAATTTATAGAGAAAACCGAAAACAGTCATGAATTTTTTGCCCGTTGGAATAGTAAATTATATTTCGTTCCCTATAGTTTTGGATATTTCATTTTGACCCCTGTAATATCTACAAACGGAAAATTACATTTTATTCCCTATATTTTTGGAAATTCTATTTTAAACCCTGACTCAACGGTAGGCCGGTAGCTTTGAAAATATGACCGTTGGAGTGTCAAACTCCAGTTTTGTCCATCTTATTTTGAAGATAGTATTGTTTCCCACATAATTTTGAACCCTTTCAATTTGGTTCTTATAAAAAAGACAGTTTTCGCCCCAAAGATTCAAAATAGTGCAGTAATACCCCTGATCTACCATAATGCGTTCTAGGTTGATATATTGCATGGTGCCTTTTGCTATATTTTCACCATGTTTGAAACTTTACAAAAAAAAATTCAACTCAAACAAATTTAGTATTTCATCAATTGTTTGTTATTATCAAAATCAAACATTAAAAGCCTTAAAGGTATATGAATTTAACAAAAAACAATCATGGAGTTTAAAAAAAACAAAGTACATGAATTATTATTTTTTTTTAAATCATAGGTAGATGAGTTAAAAAAAAAAAAAATCACAGATACATGACAAATCAACAAAACATATAAACTTCATAACAATAACCGGTAAACATAAGAAGCTTTATTAGAAAAATAAAAAAAATAAAAATAAAAATCATATATATTATTGTTTATGATTATAAAAAAAAATTAAAAGTGATGATTTCAATTTATAGGTGAAAGATGAAAACTTCAATCATTTGAATGCCAATGAAGATGAGGAGGAAAAAATAATGTCCGATAAGTATTCAAATAAAATAGGGTTTTGTAATGGAATGGGTATATGATGGAATATTTAAAATTCATAGAGGGTAGTATTGACAATGCTCAAAAAGAGCTTCTTGAGAGAATTTAGGATTCTCCCAATAAACACAAAATGACTTTTTTAAGATTAAAAAAGCTCTTTTTGAATTTTGTCAAAAAAAAAATACATATTAAAACAGCTTCTAATATTAAAAAGCGTTTTTGACCCCTACAAAAGCCATACTAAACACACATTTAAAACAGCTTCTAATATTAAATCTAATTGGTTTTATTTCAATGTGAATAGAAGATTTTGCCCCTGCTTTACATAGCCTTTACGTGTTGAGGGTTTTTCTAATCAAGGGTAGTTATTGGAAAAAAGAGTAAAAAATTTGGTCGTGCCCTCCAAGTCTAACTAGGTTTATGTGGTGAATTCTTTATCATATGATTTGTGATAGTAGCCTTATCTTCACCTACCTCATTAATAGCTTTTGTTTCTAAAATACAAAATCTGTTTCGGGATTCATCTATATGTGTGTGAAGCCGGATGATCCATAACAAATTCATAAAGATAAAGGACATACATGTGATGCAGATTTGTTTTGAAACATGAATGAAAAACGTTTGTGTAAAGTTATGATCCAAAGTATTTATGTGAAGGTGAAGGTGAAGGATGTGCATGTGAAGTTCAAAGAGGACCATAACTTTTTTGAATATACACACCAAACAATATCAAGGGATTGTGTAAGGTAGTATATACTTGTAACTTCTCTCCTCTTTCTCTCTCTACAGTTTTTTCTCTCAACCTCAGCCACACTTCGCCGTCGCAGTCCGTCGCCTACTTCTTGCTGTGGCAAAGGGAGTCGGCAGCGATGTCTTCTTCTTCGCGCTGAGCCTACCTGATCCGGGTGGGGGCCTTCCGCCGTTGCTACAACGGCCCTAGAGTTCATCCGGCCATCCCTCTCTTGCCACCGAGCAGGTTCATTTTTCCAACCAACTCCGGTAGCTGTCAAATCGGCCCGATCATCTTGGTTTCGGCCAGATCTAGAGTGTTTTCGGCTTGAGCTGCATTCCAGCCGGATCCTCTCCGCCGGGACGCTCGCCGGTAGCCTTGGGCCTCCTTCTCCTCCGATCGGAGTTCGTTTGGTCGGTTTAGTTTTGTCTCAGTCCTCCTTGTGAGGTTTTGTTTGTTTTTTCAGGTTTTGGGGTAGTCCAGATGCTTCCTAGGTGAACCGTTGGCCGCTAGTCGACAGCCCGTGTGTTTGGCCCTTCTACTGGATCCTCCAACACCAGAGTGCCTTGGTTTGCTTGGGTGTGGTCTGTTAGTGTTCCCTCTTAGTGAGGGTGTAAGTCCCACCTTTGTGTATGAGTTTTCCGATTTCGTTTTTTCTAGTCTGGGCGTGCTTGCGTGTTATATGCTGTAGAGTCCCAATTGTAGTTGTAAACATGTTTCTCATATTTCCTGACATGGATCTGAAATCCAGGAGTTGTAAGCCTTTGGCTTCTTTCCATCACAAAAAAAAAAAAAAAAAAAAACCAATATCAAGGGATTAAGGGCTCGTTTAGTGTGTGGGATATGATAGGATTATTTACATTGGATTATATAGGAATAGACTAAATTAGTGCTGTAATGTGTATGATGCTATATGGGATAAATTGCTTGTATAAGATTAAATAATCACATCCCATACAAGTAACAAACATGGGAGATGAGATTGAAATTAATACTATATCACGTAACATCCCATACACCAAACATGCCCTAAAGAGGAGAGAGTATATAGTCACGTTTATTACAATTAAAATCATTTTATGTATGGATAGAGTCAATTGGCATTGCAATTCTTTTTATTGCTACTCTCAAGTTTTGAAGCCCTTTCCTTTCCCATTCTACATTGTGAGTTTGTTTTATAAATATGTTATCTAGGAATGGTAATGGGGCGGGTTCGGGCGGGTTCGGTAAAATCCAAACCCAAATCTATGAAATTTTATGTCTACCAAACCCGTCCACGAACCCACGAAAATAAATGGGTTCGGGTTTGGGTTTTACCTGCAGGTTTAGGAGACACCCATACCCACCCACAAACCCGCCAATTTTTATTTTTATTTTTAAATTATTTCTATATTATTTAAATATATGAAATATTATAATTTTAAAGAATAAAAACACTTAATATATTGAAATGTTTACATTTTATTCTCTATATAATTAAAAAGTTTTTATTGGAGTTTAAATTTATAATATTTTAAATAATAAAATATTAAAATATTATATAATTTTTATTGTTCGCAGGTACGTGGGTTCGGGCATGGATTTTTTTCCAAATCCATACCCGAACCCGAATCCATGACAGGTATAATTTTTAAACCCAAACCCACCCATGTGTACACTTATCCCAACCCAAACCCTCTTTAAACGGGTTGGGTTCGGACGGGTCCCACGGGTTCAGGTTTAATTGTCATCCCTAACGTTTTGCCCATAAATCGTGAAAAATAATATCTATTTGATTGGTTGGAACGATCGTAGTTTATATAAAGAATGAGGGAAACATTGTCTACTTCGATGGATGCTTTTAAGTTTTTTGAATTTGGGCTGAAAAACCTGCTGTTTAACAGACACTTTGTTTGACTTGTGGATCCACTTCCCTCCACCAACTAGGGATGGGACTGGGGGTCCAATGGGGCGGGGGAGGGTCCCCCCGCCCCCACCCCTGCCCCCAAACCCCATTTGGGGGTACTGGGGATGGGGGTGTTTGGGGGGAGGTTCCCCTGCCCCCACCCCCGTCCCCCATTTTTAATTTTAAAATTTTTCAATCCGAAATCCAGATTTTAGTATTTAGAATTCGGAATTTGATCGAACCAAACTTTTGTTTCACCCTGTTTCAATATTCAATCCAATAATTAACAAAATATACAATCTAAAATCTATAATTGATTTAATTTAATCCAAAATTAATACAAATAACTATAATAATATAGTATTAGTGTATTACACATAAAAGTCTAAACAAATTTAACTATACAAAGAATAATCAAGTATATGAGTAATTGACTAATAGGATTTTTTTTTATTTTTTTTTTTATTTTTTTTTTTTTTTGTTAAGAAGAAAATAATATATATATATATATATATATATATATATAATATATGGGGGAAATGGGGCTCCATCCCCACCCCACCCTATTTAGGAAATGGGGGAATGGGGAAATGGGGGTGGGGGGAAGTTCCCCCACCCCCATTTAGGTTTTGGGGGCAAAATTTGCCCCCAAATGGGGACGGGGCCCCGTGGGGGTAATTCTCATCCCTACCACCAACACTGGTTAATCACAATATACTGCTGATCCTCTCACTTCCCCAAAAAAAAGTATTAATATTGAAATCACGTGCCTAATCACATGACCTCTCTAGAATATATCACATCATTTTTACCAAAACATATGGTTGCATACTAGCATCATGTAACAGTCAAACTCAAAGCACATGATCCTACTTCAAGTAAGATCATAATTGGATTTTTACAGGTCTATATATAAACATATCAACAACAAACCTTAAACCCACCTCCAGTTTTGAGCTTGGAAGCCATTTTAGCTCACTAAAGCAACTCAAAAACTCTTTCACTCAGCACTGCACAACTTACAATGAAGGCATACTCAATAGCCTTGGCTGCTGTTGTTGTTGTTCTACTCTCACTAATTCTATCAACCTGTCTCAACAGAGCTCAAGCAGAGGGGAGAACAATTCCACAGCTAAGATCATCCATGGCTTCATCTTATCAAGCTTTCAAAGATCTGCAAGCAGACAAGAATCATCCTTTTAAAAAGGTCGACTCGAGCTTTGGAAGAATTCCACCAAGCACTTGGAATCCTATAAATAACAAGTAACTTCCCACAAAAAAATAAGTAGTTTCCATGCTTCTCAAGCACTAGACAGCTTTTTGATCCATGATTGACTTTAGATAGTTTGTGTCTCGACTCTCGACTCTTGAGTACTATATAATGCAATGAACCAAAAAAAAAATTTATATTATATTTTTGGATGTCTGGAAAATCTTTGTTAGAAAGAGTACAACTAGTTCAAAAACAAAACAAAATTTCAACTTCATAAACCCCTCTCAACTCAACGAACAAGAAGAAAACAACATGGAACAAGAAAACATGCAACTCTCCACCTAAGTAACTGGTTACAACTTAAGTCAGGTCCTGTGTAAGTATAATCTTCATACTTTCAATTTTTTAGAAGACTTTGATGGCTTGTCCTTACTGTGTCGTTTCTTTACTTCTTTGTCAGTGGAGAGGAACTGTTTGGTTGCATTTTCTGCTCCTTTGCTAGATGCACCAGTATCCTCAGAAAAAACTTGGTCCTTTTTCTTTTTCGACTTCTTTTTTTTCCCTTTTGATACATCATCACCCATCTCTTGTTTGTTATATTTCTCACTTCGCTGCTCTTCTTTTTCTGAGCGGCGCTTTGAGCCTGACAGGCTCATAGATGGTGCTGCAGAACCGAGGCAATGATCAATCTCTTCCCTCATGGTTTTTATATTATTAGAGTTTGAAGCAGGCTTGGAAGAATCAGCAAGGAAAGTGTCCTTTTTGGTTGAATTGGTTTCACTAGAGCCAAATGCGGCATAGAATTCTTTGTAAGTTGATTGCTTTGAGCTTTGCCTCAACTTCCACTGATCAGGTCTGGCGGAAAATCTGTTTTAACACAGCAAAGGTATAAAGATCAAAAACAACAATGGAACATTAAAAAATTGCATCATATCCTAAGCAAACAGTAGTTTCTCATGTGTGTCTGTGTGAGAACCAGTTCTATGATAATTGTTGGTGCCAGTTAAATGAGATATAAGACAAGCTGATAGAATACTATCACTGTGTCTTTTCACCCAGGGAGTAATGAACGAAGTAATTTTTAAGGTATGAGGTCAAACATGATTTTATCTAAGTAGAAAACACATTAAAGCTAAGTGAGACAAAGCAGTTTACATCATATAATATCTTACCCATCAATGTCTAATTTCCTTAAGAGAAAGCCTTGTTTTGTTTTGGATAGCTCAATTTGCACAGCTGATAACTCGGATGCTATGGCCTCCCTTAATGACAAACTACCAGCAGTAAAGCATTTTTCCACAGTAAATGAACCAGATGAGTGCATCGAAAGCTCTCCAAAATGTCCTCGTAACCTTCAGAGTAATCAAAATACAATGAAATGATATAAGTAATACAGTAGCAAATTAAAGTTAAAATTGCTTCTAAACAAGATTTTCATGTTAGTTAGCATTTACATTCTTCATGTTGGATGTACTCTAGAATCTACATCCAACTTTTGACAAGCAATCTTTGTTGGTTAAAGCAAGGAAAGGAAGTGTAAAACATACAACGGATGTTAAGAAGCCAGGTTTGAACTAGACGAATAACTAATGATAGAAACACCAGAAAAGAGATTGCTAGTGTTACCTTCTGCATGATTTATGTATAGAGATATTTGAACAGATTTACAATTGGCAGTAGTATTTTACAATACTTTATGCTCTTTTACCATTTTGACAAAAGCAATATCAAGTTTTCTTTTACGCCAAAGTTGTTTTCTATAAACTACCTCACTAAAATCGAGTTCAAAAAGGGCTTTATATAAGCATAGATAAGAACTTCTAAAAGAAATACGACTACCAAATAAAGTAACATGACATACTTCACAACTAATCGGTGTTTCTGCTTTCCAGAAGCATTTGAACTAAGAAAGGCTTCAATAACACGTGCTCCTCCTGCATCTTTTGCTGTTTCAAAGACATGGTCAGCTTCCATGGATGTAATACTGGTAATGAAAGGCTGTATATGTTCCTGGAAAACAGAAACACATGATAAGACATTTTAATGTAAGAAATCACGCATACACATAGCTGACAAGCTGAAGACACCAGAATACAACTAATGTGGGCTGTAATAAATAAGATGTTCCAGAAGATAATTGTCCACTGTACATCTTTTAACAAGTATGACAGTCCTAAGCATTTGATATTTTACTTTCAGGAGATCAACTGTGTAATTTTGAATTCAATAAATCAAATTTGGCCATATTGAGTAGCTGATGCACAACAATTTTGTGTATTTCTACACTAAACTTTACCCTACACTATTAGTATTATCTTGTAAATTGCCTGTTGAAGCCCCCGATATTACTCATGACAAAGAACAGTTTGGTTCTGCGAATCTAAGCACAACAGGCTGACAAACTATACAGTCACATCAGAAGTTGACAAACAGAAAATGACCAGAGTCACATCACATAATGTATCTTATGATTCAAGTGGCAAAAATCAGAATAAATCATCAGACCACAGTAGGAATCCAACAGGACTGCATAAGATCATAAGATGGGAGAAATTGGAAGGAAAACCGTACAACTGATAACTTCCAGTAAGATCCATTGCTCATCCCACAACGTATTAACAGCCCAAATGATTATTTTTATGAAAATTAAAATAATGTACTCTCAAACTCTCTCTCCTTTGAGCTCTCAGGAATAAGAAAATAAAAGGTAAAAAATCGCTGGAACTAGATTAACCTCAGTATGGAAGAGTCAAAACTATTAGCAACCGATGCAATACCAAGATAAAATCAAGTTATAACAAAAAAACAAAGAAAATTGAAGATGAGAAACATGAAAGGAAAAAGCAGCATACACTTTGAAATCTAAAAACTGCCTGCAGAATCAGAGAACCAATGACATGCATCTTAACACCATTTGGCCAATTCCAATTTGATCTATCTCCTCCACAGCCAAAGTAACTCTCAAGAAATAGTATCCGTGGAACAATGCATCTCGGAGATTCATTTGTTGAACATACTGCAGCAGAAAGAGCCTGACAACACTGCCAGATGAGTAGCAATAACATAATCATGGTTAGAATGACAATTTGAACTTACATAAAGAAGGTTCATTGTCAGGCAACTATATTTTCCTGATCTATATCAACAACAATATTAAAAATAAAATTTGCAACTCCATTGTTGTTAAGCTATTCTGGAATTTTAAACATATAGACATATGTATAAAAATAGCAAACATGACAGAAAATGAGGAGTATAAGAAAATAAACCTTATGCTCATGGGTATGGAGCCTCTGATTTGCGGCAATCAGAGCAGCAATAACTCCTGCCCTCCCCATTTCAAAAAGTTCCCTAAATTTTGCACCAAGTTCTTCCCAGATCAGCACCATCTAGTAGGCCAAAAGAGGAAAATGAGGATTACATAGAAATTCAAAACACCTCTACTTGGCAAAATATATAGAATGAAAAGGTAAAGGTAGCTAAAAATAGTAGAACAAGGTTTAGTAAGAAAATCAATTAAGTAGTTTAAGTGGAGTAGAGATTAAAAAAAAAACTAAGGATTTTATGAGGACATATAAGAAAGAAATTCATCTTAAATACATAAAGAGTACAAGATACATTATTCATAAAAGACGTACTTGATCTTGATTTCTTGCATGGGAAATTAAGGCTTGAATGACAAAATTTGCACAATGATGTGTTGAGAGCTTGAACAACGACTTTTTAAAAACTTTTGTGAACATCTCATTATACAAACTCTCAGGAGCCACTTCCAGAATTACCTGCAAATTGAAAAAAAAATAAGAAAATAAGAATGTTTACAAGTACTATATGATAATGGATAATGTAGTTTAATCTCATTGACAGGTTGCTAACCTCCATTAAATGGCTAAATGCAGTTTCCTTCATCAATTCCAAAACATCACCAACAACAGTCATCTCTATGAGGTTCCCTTCCCTTACATTCTCTTTGCTGCAGCCAAGAAGGGTTGGAATTATCTTCAACAACTCCTGATCATGCCCCACTAATAGCTTCAAAGCCGTCTGCCAAGAAAATAACATGTCAATGACATTATAGTTCAAAATTAATCTTAAGTAAAATAATTAAAGCAGTATTAGAATAAATGATGAGGTAATTAAAAGAATTTAGGACTCATTAAAGACAATCAATTGGAAACATGCCTGCAAAACCAAACTGCTATACTGATCAGTTTGCAGCATCTTAATGTCATTTTTGGAACATCTTAACATTTCCGATATAAGAGACTTCAATAAATTGGAAATGCTGGGTGGGAATAAGGTGTATTGTTTCAATCTGATCGAGGTGCATTTAAATTCAACCGTTCTGCTAAAATTATCGATGGTTTTGCACGATGAAATCCTGAGGAGTCCAATGGCACTCCTTTACAAACACATAGAAGACTCCGAAGAACATGAGATCCGTAGCAGTTACACATCATATCAACAGGATTGCCCACAATCACCTGAAAAGAATTTAAAAAAATTAGAAGAGTGCTAAGCAGAAGCCTACTACTATAGTGCAGGACATGAAACTCAGACTAAAGACATCAGTGAAGTTTCAACTAAAACCCAAAATCATATTGATAAGAAATCAAATACTTGTACCTTGCATATCATAGTTAGAGTTTCTTCAACAACAGAATAAGCCTGTTCATCTTGAAGATGCATAGCTAAAGAATTGAGAGCTGACTCGGCCACATGAGAACTGGATCTATCCATAGCAATAGCAGGAAAGACCTCTGCACAGCCTCGGAGAAAACCACAAAGGTGGTCCACATCACAGCCCTCAAGAAGCATCTGCAATGTGTGACTAATAATATAATCCGTTGCAAGTTCAAATTCTTTCCCTCTAGTTTCCTCAAGGGCACTTCGACATAAAACCGATTGCTCCTCCAGTTCAACCTCATTGCTTTCAAAAAGATTTGCAATCTCCGAAAAGTATTTACTAATTCAGGGTCAACCTGTTTCCTGAAAAGATCATTCAAGTTTCATACATGCTTATATCAGCCACCATCCAAAATGGTTCCTAACTAAAAGTTAAATAAATATGAAGTAAGCAGCTATTCTTTACTCTCAAAACCTTAGCAATCATCAGAGAAAAACGATAAATATTATCACTGATTAAGTTAACAAATTGCTTTACCTAACAACTGATGTTTGTGGCTCTGATGCATTGTGATGCTGCCAAGATTTTCTGCCTTTCATAGTTCCATCAATTCCACCCCCAGATACATATTTGTTAGAATTATCACCGTCAAAACCAAAACTCTCTTTCTTAGCCTTCCTGCCCAAGCCCTTTTTGTTTCTACCATGTTTATATGATTGATTATCCTCACCCATCAAGCTATTCTCCACCAAATTATGGGTTCTAAATCTTTCAGACGGTAAACCTTTCAAACCAATGGCAACAATGCACACCCAGCAAGCAACACTTCTTCTCCTTCAAACCTTCAAGTCGATAATAACCATGTGCCATCAAATATCCCCATAAAAGCATGAAAGCATTAAAAATTGGCAACCTAAGCAAATGTATACTATCCATGATAAACTCATAATCATTAACTTGTAAGCAACCAATCTATTCTGCCTTTGACAGAATGACTGAATTGAAACTGAAAACCACCAAAGACTATGACTATACAATACCATTATAGAAACAACATAAAAGCTAAAGATAACAATAGCAAACTTTTCATGAAAGAATTTGTTTAAATCATTTCAATCTTCAAGTACATAAAGCAACATTCAGTACAACATAATACATTCAAATGAATTGGGTCAATTCATCAAACCAGTTGACTCACCAGAAAATCCAGCCAGTGGTGGCCCAGCAGCAAGCCGCGGCCAAACAGCGGGCGTAGAACAACCAGACAGTCGGCGAGCGGAGAAAAACGGCGAGCGTCGAGCGGCGAGCGACGGCGAGAGCGATGAAGAGCTGTTGAATTCGAAGCAAAATCAGTCCTTTGCCGCTGCTTCAGAGTTCCCAGTTGAGAAAACCCTGAAGCGCGAAAAAACAAGAGACAAATAGTCACTCGTTTTGCTTCCGCTTCAAAACGGTGACGTTTAGCATCAGGATAGATACTAAACGTAACCGTTTTGAAAATGAGTAGTCTTATTCATCCCCCAGCAATTCTCTAAACACAGCTCACTTCCCAAAAATTTACTTTAAAATGTCCCACTTTGTTAATTAATTCTTTTTTCAAATGGATAATTGTGAATAAGAATTAAATATATTTATAAATTTAAATTAAGTTCTTAAAGTAAAGGAAGAATCGCAAATATTCTCAAATATCCCCTGACTTTTGACCTAATGCCAAATCAAACCCTCAAGTTTGAACAATAGCCAAATCAAACCGTACAATTAAATAGATTCTAGGTTTAATTGCAGAAATATCCCCTAACTTTAGACGAAACTGTGTTTTTTATGCAACCTTTCCATTTATTGTACAAACACCCCTATAAAACGTTGACCAAACATTGACCAAAAGGGAATGACGAAAATACCCTTACACTGAATTATCAATTCCCCCCTGAGCTTTGTCATATTAGATAAACCGGTCCCTCTATTTTCTATAATAGTAGGTCAACCACTGAAAACCTTTGACTTCTAATTAAAAAAATTAATTGCTCTCATCGGGGATTGAACCATCAACCTTATGCTTAGAAGACACAAGTTCTAACTGAAGCTAAGTGTTATATGGTTGGGGGGGCATGTCCCCTCCAACCAACGAAAATGCTTCAAGTTTTAATTATGGAAAAATTATGATATAATAATAAATAAATGATAATATTAGCTTGATTCATTCTATATTTTTTTAATAATATTAATTAATATTCATGGCCCCTCCAACCAATGAAAATGCTCCAAGTTTTAATTACGGAAAAATTATGATATAATAATATATAGATGATAATATTAGCTTGTGACGCGTTTAGTAATCAGGAATGAAAAGAATCGAAATCAAGTTTCAGTAGAAATAGAATAGAAAGGAATCATAATTAAGTTACTAAATTCCATGCGTTTACTAACTTTTTAGAAATTAAAAATGGAATAAGAATGATACAAAGTTAATTACAAAAATACCCTTATATATAACATGTTGAAATATTTTTTTAATATGAAAACATAATTAATTTTATGTAATCCACTATATGTATATATGAAATTGTAGTCTAAATAGCCATATATATACATATGGGAGAAAGCAACATGAAATTCAAGGTGGTACAAGCGGTGTGAATTCAAAGTGCCCAAGTGCCGTTCACATTGGTTTATGTTCTACAGTTCATTTTTATTTTTATTTTTACTTTTTTATAATCGATAGTTCATGTATATTAAAAATATACGGCCCAATCAAGGCGGCAATTCACTCTGTTTTTTTCATTTTCTTTTTCCTATAATCCACGGTTCATATATACAAAAGTTTTAAAATATGATTTCATATATAAGATTTAGATTTTTAAAAAAATTATACATAACAAATTCAATAATATATATAGAGAAAAAGATATGGAGAAAAAGAAAAGAAAAAAGAAAATGACCGAGAACAATCCATAAAAGAAAAAAAAAATAGAGAGACATAGTTGTTTTATTTTATTATTTATTACTTTTAAATGAGGATATTTTAGTAGATATTCATTAAAAAAAAAAAAAATTCAATAAGGAAAAAAACTTGATTCTCAAGGTGAGTGAGGGAAATCAAGTTCCCTTTTATTTAGAAACTTAATTCGTGATATAGGTGTGGGGTCCACGAAACTTAATTCCCCAAAAATTTAGTAAACACATGAATTCAAAAATCAGGAACTTAATTCCCTTTCCCATAAAGGATTCCTGATTGGTAAACATGCCCTTGATTCATTATATATTTTAATAATATTAATTAATTAATAAATATCTTTCTTATTTTATTGCCCATGATTGTAGGATACAAAATCAATCTCTTTTCCTTTCATGATTTTAATTTCCAATCAAAAAATAATAATAAATAATTTCCTATTATTTCATACATTATTATCTAGTCTATTAAACATTATTATTTAATATATTTTCAAGGTAAAAAGCTAAATAACTATCAGAGGCTTACTAACTTATTATACAGTACTCATTATATCTTGATACAATTCTTTGAGTTTTAGGGGTCGTTTGTTTTTTCCACTTAAGACTTAATGGGTCAATTGAACTCATTAAGTTTATTTATTTATTTATTTATTTATTAAGTGATCAAACAACTTTAAAATATCAAAAAACAACTTTAAAAAAATTTAAAAAAAAAAAAAGTAAGAAATCCTCACTTTTAACTTAATTCCAAATCACTAAATTATAATTAAAATATTTTCTTGCAAGTCTATCCTCCAAAAAAAAGATATATTTCTAAATTTATCATAATTTGATATGGTATAGAATTCTTTCTTTTAATGTATTTCTTATTTTAAAAGGCTTTTAGAAAGAAAGAAAGAAAAAAAAACCTAATCACTTCTCATATTGAAATTTTCCTGGGATTAAACAATTGAATTTCTCTCTTACCAAATCCTAGTAAAAACTCTTTTATTTATTTATTTATTTATTTATTTATTTTATCTACGTGTAGTGGTGAATAAACTTGTCTATCATATTATGGTGTTTGTTATCGTTATTTTATTATGATATCATGATCATGATGTTATGATATATTGTTTTTCCTGCATATCTTGATATATATATATCAATATTTTTGTCACAATGATATATATATCAGTTGTTAATTCTCGGTGTTTCTTTGGTTTCTCTTGTAGCCGCCTGTTTCTGGGTTTTTTTGTTTTTTTGTTTTTAGTCTCTTTTTTTTGTGGTTGCATTTCGATATTGAGTAGATTTCGTGGCTTGAATAAGGTATAGAATAAATGTTTATATATATATATATATATATATATATGTACCGCTGTATATAATTTAGGGACCTATTTTTTATTTTATTTAAAAAAAAAAAAAAAAGTATCTAGGAACCTTTAAAATAAATAAAAATTAAAAAAAAAAATTGTTTTCTGGTTGCATAAGATCCAGGAAACAAAAAAAAAAAAAAAATGGTTTTTAGAATTATATACTGCATATTTGGACAATATATAAAATTGAACTAGATTTTTTTTTTTTTTTTTTTTTTTTTTTTTTACAATAAGTTGAACTTGAACTTTGTTTACAGAATAACATGCAAAATTATATTTCTGGATGAATTTTTTATTTTGTTAAATTAAGCTTTGTTTGCAGAAGAACATGCAAAATCTTATAAAGAGTGTTGCATGTTAAATTACTTCTTTTAATTAGTATGGGTATAGATGTATAATTACTTATTTTCAGACAATTTTATTTTTAAAAAACAAACATGTTGACAGTACAATCTGACGTAAGGAAAAATTAAAACATGTCATTCAGATTCAGATTTCAGTCACTATTCAGTCTTCAATAAAATTCAGGACTATTCGGTCTTCAGACAAAAAAACAAACAACTCCTTACACTAAATTAATATTTGGTTCTATATGATTTTCGAGATAAAAAAGAGCAATAAGTTACATTTTAATTCTTTATTTTTTTAATTTTTTTTGTGGTGACACTACCTATAAGACTAAAAGGTATCACATTTTTTTTTAACAACTTATTTCTTAAATATTATTATATTTGTCATGTGTGATATTGAATATTAATTTTTGTGTTGGTCTCTCCAAAGCCAAATTCCTGACTTCACCCTTGTCAGAGAGTAAGCTATTCGAGAATGTTCTATGAAACTATGAAAGCAGTCTCTAAATTGTTATACCTGGCAAATGATCCATTCCAGAATGTTCTTGTGGAACATTTTTAATCTAAAATGAATCGGTTTTCTCTTTCGATTTGTAATCTAATAATAGAGGCTAAAAGGGCGGACGGTGGGCCCCAAGTCCCCCAACTAACTTTCGATGCAAGTATTTTTTATTTTTTATTATTTATTTATTTATTTTGAATTACTGCTTTCGAAGCAAGTATACGTAGAGAAATTACAACAGTCAAATAACGTATACTTTTCTTTTTTTTTTTGAATTACTGCTTTCGAAGCAAGTATACGTAGAGAAATTACAACAGTCAAATAACGTGTATATATATATATATATATATATATATATTTTGAATTACTGCTTTCCAAGGGCGAATCCAGGATTTTATATCCAGTGGGGTTGAACTAAATACTAGTTATAAAATTTTTTAAACAACCTTAATAGGAAGATAAGTTTCATTAATAAAAAGTAAATACACAATGAGTCATGAGATATAATAAATCTAACCTCTCAAAATTTATATTCCAACAAAATAAAATGAAGTCAAGAAAAAAATAATTTTAATCACCAAATAGTAAAAAAAAAAAAAAAAGTTTCAACAATCTAACACACAAATAATTATATCTATATGCCCTGTAATTATAACAACAAACAAATTTGATTAAATCAAACTAATACTAAATCAATTTTAATGTAATAAGGAATCCCTAACAAAATAAAAAATAATAAGTAAATAATAAAATAATATATAAATAAATAGTGGAGCCATGGGATTTGGGAATAATGGGCACTCAACCCAAGAGTCCACATGGTGGGTTATGGGTGACTGTAGAACCAGAAAATCCTACGGTTAAAATTCGGTCAAAATCGTGATACTCGGGGCACCGGCAATCTATGAATGGTTCTTTGTCGAATGCTTTGGATTCCCTGTAGAACAAAGCTAAAATGGGGTGTCTTGTAGGAATCGACTCGACACCCAAGTTAAACCGTTTGTGAACAAATTAATAATTCAAATGAATTTAACAATGTAAATTCTAAAACAAACCGTAGGCCAGGCTTGTCGAGACGTGGGTGGCGACGTTCGTATAGCCTTAGGTGGGTTGGGCTGAGCGTAGAGTTAGAATTGTTGAAAGTGACTACGCATAGAGTTGATTCTGTTGAGCGTAGATGTTGTAGATTTAATAGAACAAGATCTCATCGAGCGAAATAGAGTCCATATTGTAAGGGACTGTGCATGACTAAACAAACAATAGTATGGTGGAGTCGATGTATGTCGAGCAAAAAAATGGTGAATGGTGTTTTCTAGTAGGTGTAGATGTTGATCCACGTGTGTGCAATAGCTAGGTATAGTAATTGCATGAGTTAAAACTTAAAGTAGGATGATCAAGTGGATCTGTGGATGTTGAATGGATTGGTAGTGAGACTGGTCCCACCATTCATTCTTTTTATGTGAGTGGGAGTTAGTGGAGTTGATATTGAAGGTTTTTTTTTCATTCTTTTTTCCCAGTCGTAGAGTATATTTTTCTCCCCCATTTATGAAATGGTGGTGGCTTTTTATAGCGGGTATGGAGTGTTCCCCAAGTGAAGTGGTTGTATGATCCTGAGATCGTGGGACGAAGTCATGGTTTTTATCCTCCGAGATCTTTGGGATCTTAATCTGTTTCAACTGTACTGACTTGGTGACAACTGACTTAGTCTTTCACAGATTTGGTAAAGGTTTGGATCTGCTTTGGGCCCACGTTGGGCTTGTCTTTCGTTAGGCCAGATCATGCTTGCTTCAACAGACCATCTGGCTCTTCTCTTGGATTTCTAAAATTGGGCCTTAGTGTTTGGGCTGTGCCATTTTTGGCTACCACAGTGACAATTTGATAATTTTAAATTAATATGACTTTGACTATTGTGGTAACCAGAAATGGCTCGTTGGCCTAGCCCAACAAAGTGCAAACATGACTCCATATTTGGGCCTCATTTGAACCCGTTAATAGTGGGTCAGCCCAAGCCCATTGCACTAGGTTGACCCAACACAAAACACCAACAGAAGCCTACCGTTGACATTATTCAAAGATTTGGTTTCAGTTACCAAAATACCTGGTAACCGCCCATTCAAGAGAGGAAATCTCTCCTAAAATCACGCCCACTATTGAAAGCTGATAGTAGACGTTGGAACTGGAGGACCCCCTATAAATAAGAGAGCTTCCTCACTTGAAAGGGGTCTCTGATTTTCACTCTAATTTACTGAAAACAAAAGCTTGTTAATTGCGTACTGAAGCTCTGATTCTTGGAGTATTCCGATCATCGGAGTTCATTCACCATCAAATCACGATTGCTCAGCCCAAGCATACCTAAAGCTAAACGATCCAAACCCACCTTCCTCATTTTTTACTGTGTATTATCTCTGTTTTAACTTTGTTTGGAGGTTCATTGAATTTCAGACGACCACTCATAAACGACAATCAGCGTCGACTAATCAACTCCCAATTCAGTTGCATTGGGCCTGATATAACCCGACCCGTTTGACGTACCAAGTCGTTCGACCACTTACAACTATTGAATATATTTATCAACTATAATATGTATTGACAGTTTGTATTGGACTTGTGTAAATTTGAATCAATAAAAAATTAAATTTATTTTTTAAAATGCCAGACGGGGCTGCAGCCCCCACAATCCTTCGCCCCTGCCGCTTTCGAAGCAAGTATACGTATAGAAATTACAAAAGTCAAGTAACGTATACTTTTTTTTTTTTTGAAGGATCAAATAACGTATACTTGCTTCAACAGTTGGTTACACTTATATAAAGTCCAACACTGCTATATAAGCTTACTCTGCTACATAAAGGGTCTTTTTATACAAAGTGACCACTAGATCACTTACTCTGCTACTGTGTATTGAAATTTTCTCATCAAAACAAAAGGGTTGTGTCTCTCTCTGTCTTCAGTTCTGCTCTGTTTTTTTTTTTTTTTTTTGTAAGAAGAAGAACAAAGAAAACAAATGGCAGATGAAGAACAAAGAGAACAATTGAAAGCTGATTTGATGGGATACAGATTTCTTCCAACTGAGGAGGAAATCGTCTCGTATTTTCTTGCAGAGAAGCTACGTGGCCATGATAATAAAGTCCGTACAATCGAAGTAGTCGACATCAACAAGTTTGAACCTTGGGAATTGCCACGTTAGTATATATTGCAGTTTCAGTCACATAATCAGTTCAAATTTTGTTTAATTTACTGTCAAAAAACTGTATTTGAAATGGGACAAACACTGTTACACATGTTTATGCAGATTTTTTTGCACGCCACTCAGATGATCAGGTGTGGTACTTCTTCAATGAACTTGATTTTATGGATACCGAGAGAAACAAGGTCAATAGAAAAACAAAGGCCGGATACTGGAAAGTCACCGGTAGAGATCGTCTAGTGAAAAACAAGCACGGCACAGAGATTGGCTCTAAAAAGACTCTGGTTTTCTACCGGGGTCGTTTTCCTGATGCGGTCAGGACCCCTTGGGTAATACAAGAGTTCAATTACAAAGACGCCAAAATAAGTTTTAAGGTATATGTTTCCTTCTCTCTTATTCGTTTTTTGAGGCTCAATTTTGTGTTTTCTATTATCTGCTCTTGATTGATTTGTGTGACTGGTTCAAGATTATCATTAAGTAGAGGCAATTAGAGCTTGTTTTGTTTTGACTTTGTGTAGAGGATTTTTGTTTTCTGCCGTCTAAAAAAGAAATCAGATGATGCTGATGAACCAAGCCCTCTTCCATTGTCTTCTAATTCTGGAAATTGTCTTAATGGCAATATAGTTCCACAGGTAAGAAAAACATGCCTTAATTTTAATTTGAATTCATTATGATAAATAAAACCAAAAACTAATGCTTGGTTGGTTGTCTGTGGATTTCACTCCAGGAAAAAAATGAGCTACCTTCAGATTTGCAGTCATTCCTTGACAATAATGAGCCGGATAACAGCTCTCTCTCATCAGTGCAATTCCAGAGGCCAACAGCAGAGGGACCCTCGTGTTCCAATGGATCTATTAATGTACTTGATGTAGTAAGGTCACAATTGGACACTAGAGAGCAGGATGATGACTTCTTCGATTCATGGTTGGCTACTGGCGAAGACCAACACTTACATGAAGAAAATTTACAGACTAGTCTTCATGACTTCCACCCAATGAATACACTGGCTGGATATACTGAAAGTAACTTACCAGTGGAGCAGTCAGGTAGCAGCCGCGATGGACCCATAGTTGTCAAATGCAAATTTAGGCGCACATCTGCCGGGAGCGCGCCTTCCACATCCGAGGAACGGGAGACAAGCGCGCCTTCCACATCCGGGGAAAGGACGGCAGCCCGGCTAGTCTGCTTTCACATCCAAAGAACGGGCAACCTGGCGCGTGACATCAGTATCCAGGAACCGGAGGCACGCGCGCCTTCCACATTCAGGAAACGGGCGGGAAGCAAGCAAGCGCCTTCCACATTCGAGGATCGGGAGACAAGCGCGCCTTCCACATCCGGGGAAAGGACGGCAGCCTGGCCAAGCGGCTTTCACATCCAGAGAAGGCGCGCCATCAGTATCCGGGAACTGGAGGCACGCGCGCCTTCCACATTCAGGAAACGGGCGGGAAGCATGCAAGCGCCTTCCACATTCGAGGATCGAGAGACAAGCGCGCCTTCCACATCCGGGGAAAGGACGGCAGCCCGGCCAAGCAGCTTTCACATCCAGAGAAGGCGCGCCATCAGTATCCGGGAACCGGAGGCACGCGCGCCTTCCACATTCAGGAAACCGGCGAGAAGCAAGCAAGCGCCTTCCACATTCGAGGATCGGGAGACAAGCGCGCCTTCCACATCCGGGGAAAGGACGGCAGCCCGGCTAAGCGGCTTTCACATCCAGAGAAGGCGCGCCATCAGTATCCGGGAACTGGAGGCACGCGCGCCTTCCACATTCAGGAAACGGGCGGGAAGCAAGCAAGCGGCTTTCACATCCGGGGAACAGGCGGCAACCGGGTGCAAGCGGCGCCTTAGGTATATTCTGTGTTTTTTTGGTTCTTTTTGGAACTGGGGTCGAAATAAAAAGGCTCAAGAGAAATAGGGGTCTTTTTTAAAATAAAAGAAAGTTGAAAAGGGTTTAAAAAAGATGAAAAAGAAAGAAAACCCTAAGGCCTAGACAAGCCAACAACACATCTGATATCAGATATGTTTCTTCGTCTATCTACCAACTCTCCAAGTTTCTTCGTCTCTAATCTTCTTTGTCTTCTAATCTTCCCTTTTTCTTTGAATCTTCTGTTTCTGTCTCTCCATTTTCGATTTTTTTTTTTTTTTTTTTTTGTTTTTGTTCTTTTTTCTTTTTCTTTTTTTCTTTTCCATTTAGCTGTCCCGCACTTTCTCTCCATTTTATCTTACTAGTTATCACTGTATTGACTATTGAGTATTGAATGAGAATATGAGATGCCTTTTTTTGTTGAATGAGCATGGCTCAACTGTCCTTTTTTTATGTAGTGTATATAAATTATTAGTTTATTTTTAAAGTGATACAAAATTATCATTTATTATTTGGCTTGAATGTGGACATGTAGTTGTCTTAGATGTTTATAAAAGTGACATTTGGCTTGGGTTTTTTTTTTTTTACCAATACGGCAATACTTGGCTTGGCTTAATTCCAATATTGTGGACATGTTTATGAAAGTGGAGATGTGGTTGTCTTTTTTAAAATAAAATAAAAAACTATGTGCTTCCCGATATATGTTTGTCAAATTGAGTATTGTGTGTAGAAACATATATGTAAAGTGATAAATTTTGAATTTTTTTTTTCTCTTTATTGTATATATTACATACACTTGAAAAAAAAATATGAATTCAGTCTCAAGTTCATAAACTGTATAATCAGAAAATAATAATTGGAGACAATAAATCAAATTGATTTAGTTGTATTTTAATAATTTATCAGAAAATAAAACAAAATATAAAAACGTAAAAAGCATACCAGAAAGGAAAGGATACCTTATACCGGTTCCTAGTAAAGTTTCAATGAAAGAATAAGTGGTTGTCATACAACTCTCACTTAATTGAATTCAATAGAATTGAATCCACACTCAGCTGTATTGAAATATGTTTCTAAGACCTGATTTTAAACCGATTTGATTTGCAAACCAGAAAGAGAACAAAAAAAAAAAAAAAAAGTCTAAAGCTAACAAAAGGATATTTTTTTTCTTTTCCAATGATTCTAGAGGAGAATTTCTGAGAGCTTTGAATACAAGTAATTTGAGTCTTTTTAGACTCAAATTGGCTTGATTTCTATTGGGGTTTTAAATCTTAGAGGAGTTCCAAAATCTTAGCAACAAATTTTATTTAAATTTATATATTTACAATCGAGATCAAGAACCATAAATATGAAAAATGATATTTACAATTCGAAAATCCAAAATACATGAGCAGGCCCACGGAGCCATAGGCCCATAGACCTGATTGACAATACATGACCCATTAAGATTTTATCGAGCAAAAATTCATGGAAGCCGGTGTTGAACTCAAATTTCAGAAAACAGACCATGTAATGATGAACACACCAGAAAATGGATGACACACAGCAACACACATCAAGCTATTAGTTAAGACTTAAAAGACTGTTGCCGAAAAACAGACCATGTACTGATGAACACACCAGAAGATGAAGGACACACAGCAACACACATCAAGCTATTAGTTAAGACTTAAGAGACTATGTTGCCGACGAGGACCCGGATCCTATCTCTTCCATTGTCAACCTGTAGTTTCTCAAAAATCTATCCAGAAGTAGGGGCTCTCTTGAAGGTTGAATCAAATGATACAATTGCTTTAACTTTTTTTAAAGACAATACTCAAAAGCATATTGTACAAAGAAAGTAGAAGCTAACAAACAAATGCTCAACAATAAATATTTTCAGAAGAATTGCTTTATGTTACTCTTACAAATTACTATCATAATTGATTGAATACCTAAAACTACCACCACTGAGTCTGTGACTTCAATTTAATTTCACTTAAAAGCATTCAATTCCCAACCATGCTATAACCAGAGAAGCTACTTTTCCAACCAAATAATTGAAATCCAACAGTAGTAGGGAACAAATTCAAAACCCCAATTCTGACGTTCTCTATGGAAAAGGTTATGATTCAAATTCAAACAAGGTAATGAGCATCAAAACAGTATTTGCAGGTTGGCGAAGAAAGAAACATCCTCACAACAGTTGCAACTCACAAGTACAAAAATGAATATGTTGGATTCAAATTCAAATGAAATCACTATAGAATTTGAAGAGTAATACAAGGTCATTCCACAAATCAAACAATAAACAACAAAACAGCTCCATCATCTCCTGTAATTACGTAATTTCAAACTAAAATCAAATAATGAAGATCAACAAGAATCATCACCAACAAACACAATTACTAAACAAGACTAATACTTTTATTTCAGAAATTGAAAACCCCAGGCTACATCATAAAAGGGATACAATCATCATAAACAATTCAAACAATCATATGCCGACATGATATCGTTAACGCACTGACATCACCAGACACAACCTAAATTCCATAAAAACTATCACTTACCAATCCAAAATAAAATTAAGAACAAAAGACCGATGACAATTTCAGATGCAGTATGGACAATTGGATATACATATTATTTTCTAATTTAACTGTTAAATATAGGCAGCAGAGCAAGCATGTAAATCAAAGTAGAAATTGTAATAAAAAAATTGTTCAAGGAGTTAGAATATACCTGATGGTCAAACTCAACACGCTCCACCGCCTGTACATCACTGTGGAGCTTCAGGTCGATAGGCTTCATGTTCTCTTTAACCAGAGGTTTACTCAGACACTTAAATTACAGAACAATCTACCTCATCAACAACATGTAACTAAAAACACAGAAACCTATCTCCTCATATAAATTGAACAATCTAGCATTGCTATAGTAACACCAAAGCAGGAAATCATATCCAAAGCATTAATTTGTTGTTCTTTCGAAAGGCTATAGTAGCTTTAACTAAAATTACTAAACATCTCACCTTTGGTTCATCTGTTGTCCATGGAAGGCCTTGAGCAATAGGAATCCGTTGTTTCTCCTCCACATGCATCATTTCTTGTACCTTTTTTACAAAATCTTCCTCCTTGACTCTTCCCCTTTGCTACAATTACCAAATAAGGGCAATTAGTCACTGCAATTTCTGAGGTTCATAGTTCTTGATCAAATCAATTCTTATTTCAAACAACACATACCTCAGTTCTCAGCTTGAATGGTTTTTGGTAAGTAATTTTGTGTTGCTTCTTCTTCCACCTTCTGCCTCCCAGTGTCCCTATTGATTCAGAACTCTAAAATTCAAACATTTAAAAAAAAAAAAAAATCAACTCAAATTCAAAATGTACACTATATCTCATTGGCAATTGAAAGAACAACCAGATACAAACAGAAAAATATGCAAACGACCTTAACTGAGAGAGAGAGAGAGAGAGAGAGAGAGAGAGAGAGAGAGCTTACATTTCTCAGGCTTCTCCTGCCTCCATTAGAAGTCATGCTCGAAATACTGAACAGGAAATGCCAATATAGTAAGGAAACATAAACATAAAATCAAATGTGACAATGAAATTTAACAAGGGACTACAATTATCCAAACCACACCAAAATAGAATATCAATTGATATACATCTAATAATACCTTACGGCCGACGCTTAGACCAATACATGTCAATATCTAAGGGCTCATACTCATAAGTCATACCAAGCACCCACACATCAGACATAATAATTTCATAAATTTTGTTTGCTCATGACTCAAACCAGTCAACTTCCATCATCTAATACAGTTATCCTGAACCACCTGACATGTTACACACAATAAAACATTTTGTGGAAGAGCATTGTGACTAAAACATGACTAACTTTTTCACATCTCCAAACAATGATATGAAAAGGAGAATATAAGTCATCCAAAATCACTGTGATCTACTAATGGGACAGATAAAGCATTGTGTAATTATCATAATGCTGGTCCGGTGGTCCCAATACTTTTACCCATACAAGGAAATAAAATAAAAATAACAAAGCCAAGCAAGAATTGACCGGATCAGATAGAGATAACAATGAACTCACCATAAAAGAGAGAAGCCCTCAGTATGCTGCATTTCGGAAATAGGGAAATATTAGTCAAATGAACTACAGAAGATGCAATCTATAGCAACCATTTTGTCTATCACAAATAAGTATATATGGGCAACCAAGAAAGCATACTGAGAAAAAGCATAACAAAGGGAAGCTATATGCAAACAAACTTTCATATGAAAAAGAATAAAGTCACAACAAGAAGTTACACTACTACTTGTAATTGTCCTACCTTGATACAGACCACATCGGGTTCCAACTTTCTGGATGAACTGCAAAAACGAGAAGAACAATGTAAATCCAAAATTAAAGATATCAGTGATTTAGTGAACGATTAGTAAAGTAAAACATACTTACAGTCATTGATAAGCAGATTTTCTTTTGTGTCATGAACCGTCCATTGGGAGTGATCATGCTACAAGCAAGGGAAATGTAGTTTATTATTATTAGAAAGAAATTTTGTGAAGGGAAAAGAAGATACTCCTACACAAAAAAGAAGAAAAAGAAAAAAAAAACATTATAGTTCTTGAGAATTCAAGTAGAAATCGAGCACATACGTGATTCCATGAGGTTTATAAGGATACTCAGGAGGAACTTGATTTTTCCATTGTAGTATCCACCTTATAAAGATAAATACAAGAATTGTCAACATTGAAAAACTTAGGATTATGGTCTGAAAAGCTATAATGACCAGATAATCAAAAAATAAGAAGCCAAGATAAACAGAAAGCACCTAACCTGCAAAAGGTGTCCCTTGACTTCCCTCCAAGACATAATCTGGAAGTCAAAAGTCCAAAAGTTGAATAGGTGTTAAACATATCCAACTAAACCAAAATTTGAAGAACATGAGACCAGAAAAAGAAGTACTCACATGCAAGAGTTGTAGAAAATCATATAAGAGATGCCACCACATGTATGGTCACCTCAATTTACTGCTAACAGAAAAAATAAAACATGACATTTTAATCCTTCAAAACCAAATCTGGAAGTTCCAATCACTAAGAATGCACTAAACTCACATTTTATTCAAGTTCTATGAATATAGAAATTATTAAGACAGCAAAATGAGCAAGATTAAAGATAAAGATACTAGCACAACACAAATATTGTAGTAAGTGCTTACGGTAAATAATTTAAAGCGTATTTAAGCAATGAAAAGAAGAACTTTAGACTACACTTACGCCATTCGAGAATGTTACTTGGGGAAGGACGTGCCACGACATGTGAAACTGGCTCCTACAAATTCACATGAAAAGAATCATCATCTAGTAAGAAAAGAATAACAACTTTCCAGTAGTCTTAAAACATCAGATATTTATCTTCCATGAACAGCCAGTCTAATAAGTAAAAAAACAGTGAGATGAACTTCTTGTTTATTGATAGATTTCAGATTAAAGAAATGTAACCAGCCAGAAACAAAATCCATGGAAACTGACCTGCCTATAAACATGAATAAGCAAAAGAGAAGGAGATACTAAACTTTCTGATATCATATAACTAATGAATAAAAAAGAAGATACACATTAACATCAAGAGATTGCATCTAAAATGAAAGATCCACCAGATAACTAGTTTATCATATTAGTTAAGAATTTAAAAAGCCTCTTGTAGATGTTAAAATCTAAACAAATCAAATTAAGCTGAACTTTCAAAAAAAGAAACAGAAGCATGCATATAGTGCAAACTGTTAATAATATATTAAATTTCACAAAAGGAAGGGGCATACTTTACAGAGTGCTTTATATTCCTTCTGAAGGCGCTTGACACATGCTTTTTCTACCATCCCACTACTTTAAACTAGCAGCGAAACGAAAATGAAAGCCTTGGGTGCTCGTTTGCTTCAACAAACCCCCAAAATACTTATCTGTTGGCTGATACGAAATGTGTGAAAGATGGAGTTAATTGATTAGGCAGTCATTTGAAGATAATTATTTTATAATAGTTGCAATATGATGAATTCCTCAAGGTATATTCATGAAAAGAAAATCACTTTTAATCTAACAAATGGGGAAAATATATTTTGTAAATAAGGCATAAGGCAGCGCAAGTTCCACATAACAGTCCAAGAAACTAAAGCAATCCAAAGAGTATTAAAAGTGTACAACGAAATGTACCATGAATGAAAACTAATAGAGAATTGAATGAATAGTAAACAAATGATGTTAGCTAATAAATTGTGATATGAGGACACACAAAAGCCATGCTCAACACAAACATTGGATGCTAAGCTTGACAGCTCTCAAATATGAAATATCTAAACACGAAGACACAGCTCTACATGCAATTGTTTGTGAATTTATGCTTGTAGAAATGTTATGGGAATGAAACATTATCAGGATTATGGGTAAATGAAGGTGTATTCTCCAACAAATACAGTGAGGGCGTCATGTCCTCAAACATGTGACATACAAACTCTACAATATCCAATACGCCAATCTAGATAATTGCAAGTGCCATGTTACTATAACCATACAATTGAGGAACTTTCACCATACAAAGTCATCACGCTTCAAGTGGAACTCAAGGTCAAGGAGTTCAATAACTAAGTGTTGTTTTTCATAAGAGAGCAAAAAATAAGACTGAAACAGGTTCATTTTCATTTACATTGCTTTGCACCAAGAAAAAAAAATCATTTTTTTTACTTCCAATTACAAGCATTTAGCACTGATGCACACTATCCCACAAATACTAGAAGGAAAGTTTTTCATTTGTTTAATTTCTCATTTTTCTAGAAACAACCTTTGCACAGCAGAACTTGATTATAAAAAAATTCCAACAAAAACCCATCTTCTTGAATCACACATGTACCCTACAATTCGATTGAATCTCATGATGATCAAAATGGCACAATCAAGTCAAATTCAAACAAACCCCAATGATCCGCCACCACCAATAACAACAAACAGCAACCAAATCAACGAGACAATATATACAAATGAACAAAAATAGAGATCCATCTCTAAACAAGCAAAAATAAAAAATAAAAACCCATCTCAAATCTCAAAAATAAAAAATAAAGGGTAGATATTGGAAAAAAAAATTAAAAGAATTTGGTCGTGCCCTCCAAGTCTAAGGCTCCGTTTGGAAGAGTTTCTTCAAATAGATCTTTTACAAATAGAGCTTTTAATAAGAAGTTGTTGGTCGTTTGGTTGTCAATTAGAAGAAGTTTTTTTAAATAGTAGGATTATCAAAATATTCAAAAATCATTTTAAATGATAGGGTTATATTAAATATTTTAGTGTTATAAAAAAAAACTCAAAAAGCTCTGCTTGAAAAAGCCTAAAATTTGAGTTTTTCCAAGTAAACATAAAACAACTTTTTTAATCAATTAAAAGCTCTACTGAGTGACAACCAAACAACAAAAAAAAAAAAAAATTGAAAGTAGTTTTTTTTTAAAAAAAATTAAAAAAACTCTTTTAGTTGGTAGAGAAGCTCTTGCAAACGGACATTAATAGTACGTTTGGGAGAGCTTCTCAAGTAGATCTTTTAGAAATAGATCTTCTAGAGGTAGAGCTTTTAAATGAAAGTCGTTGGTCGTTTGGTTGTCAATTAAAAGAGAGTTTTTTTAATGATAGAATTACCAAAATATTCTAGCAAATATTAAATTATAGGGTTATATTGGAGACTTTAGTATTATTAAAAAAAACTCAAAAAGATCTACTTGGAAAAACTTTAAATTTGGGTTTCTCCGAGTAGACGTAAAACAACTTTTTTAATCATCTAAAAGTTATACTGAATGACAACCAAACGATATAAAAAAAATTGAAAAGAGCTTTTCGCCAATAGACAAGCTCTTCCAAACGGACACTAACTAGGTTTATGTGGTGAATTCTTTATCATATGATTTGTGATAGTATCCTCGTCTTCACCTATCTCATTAATAGCTTTGGTTTCTAAACTACAAAAACTGCTTGCGTCTTTTATCTCGGCGGATTTGTTTTGGGTCATAGGTAAAGGATATTTGTGTGGAGCTGAATGATCCATAACAAATTCATTAAGGTGAAGGACGTACATATGATACAGATTTGTTTTGAGTCATGAATGAAAGACGTTTGTGCAAACCATAAAACCACGATCCAAAGTATTTATGTGAAGGTGAAGGATATGTATGTAGTCGTTGTTTTTATTTATTTATTTGGTGGGTTGGAACGGTCATAGTTGATAAGATATAAATAATGTGAAAATGATGTATGTGAGTGCCAGCTTAAGAGGATAAAACATAGTCAGAAATCACCAATGCAACTCAGTGTTCATAACACAAACAAAGTATCAATTTACGAAGCAAGCGTTATGTTGTCATATGTTTAATACTTATCGATGCAAGATCTGTACATTGTAAGTTACATAGTGAATTCTCAGGAAACGTTACATAATCGAATTTCGTATTTAAAAAACACTTCAGGGAATCTCACATTTAAAAGCTCCTCCATCATATGTTAATACTATACTTGGTGGTGAAGTAGCTAAGCATGGTTTTTTTATGGCAAAGACAATGCTTGTGTGTAGTATCAAAGTTTTTGAATTTGGGCTGAAAAAACCAGCTGTTTAACAGACACTTTGTTTGACTTGTGGATGCACTTCCCTCCACCAACACTGGTTAATCACAATATACTACTGATCCTCTCACTTCCCCAAAAAAAGTATTAATATTGAAATCACGTGCCTAATCACATGACCTCTCTAGAATATATCTCATAATTTTTACCAGAACATATGGTTGCATCATGTAACAGTCAAACTCAAAGCACATGATCCTACTTCAAATCAGATCACAATTGGATTTTCACAGGTCTATATATAAACATATCAACAACAAACCTTAAACCCACCTCCTGTTTTGAGCTTGGAAGCCATTTTAGCTCACTAAAGCAACTCAAAAACACTTTCACTCAGCACTTCACAACTCACAATGAAGGCACACTCAATAGCCTTGGCTGCTGTTGTTGTTGTTCTACTCTCACTAATTCTATCAACCTGCCTCAACAGAGCTCAAGCAGAGGGGAGAACAATTCCAAAGCTAAGATCATCCTCCTCAGTGTCAACCATGGCTTCATCTTATCAAGCTTTCAAAGATCTGCAAGCAGACAAGAATCATCCTTATAAAAAGGTCGACTCGAGCTTTGGAAGAATTCCACCAAGCACTTGGAATCCTATAAATAACAAGTAACTTCCCACAAAAAAATAAGTAGTTTCCATGCTTCTCAAGCATTAGACAGCTTTTTGATCCATGATTGACTTTAGATAGTTTATGTCTCGACTCTCGAGTAGTGTTTGATCACATGTATTGTACAATATAATGCAATGAAACAAAAAAAAAAATTTATATTATATTTTTGGATGTCTGGAAAATCTTTGTTAGAAAGAGTTCAACTAGTTCAAAAACAAAACAAAATTTCAACTTCATAAACCCCTCTCAACTCAACGAATAAGAAGAAAACAAAATGGAACAAGAAAACATGCAACTCTCCACCTAAGTAACTGGTTACAACTTAAGTCAGGTCCGGTCCTGTGTAAGTATAATCTTCATACTTTCAATTTTTTTGAAGACTTTGATGGCTTGTCCTTACTGTGTCGTTTCTTTACTTCTTTGTCAGTGGAGAGGAACTGTTTGGTTGCATTTTCTGCTCCTTTGCTAGATGCACCAGCATCCTCAGAAAAAACTTGGTCCTTCTTCTTTTTCGACTTCTTTTTTTTCCCTTTTGATACATCATCACCCATCTCTTGTTTGGTATATTTCTCACTTCGCTGCTCTTCTTTTTCTGAGCGGCGCTTTGAGCCTGACAGGCTCATAGATGGTGCTGCAGAACCGAGGCAATGATCAATCTCTTCCCTCATGGTTTTTATATTATTAGAGTTTGAAGCAGGCTTGGAAGAATCAGCAAGGAAAGTGTCCTTTTTGGATGAATTGGTTTCACTAGAGCCAAATGCGGCATAGAATTCTTTGTAAGTTGATTGCTTTGAGCTTTGCCTCAACTTCCACTGATCAGGTCTGGCGGAAAATCTGTTTTAACACAGCAAAGGCAATAGCATAAAAAGATCAAAAACAACAATGGAACATTAAAAAATTGCATCATATCCTAAGCAAACAGTAGTTTCTCATGTGTGTCTGTGTGAGAACCAGTTCTATGATAATTGTTAGTGCCACTTAAATGAGATATAAGACAAGCTAATAGAATACTATCACCGTGTCTTTTCACCCAGGGAGTAATGAACGAAGTAATTTTTAAGATATGAGGTCAAACATGATTTTATCTAAGTAGAAAACACATTAAAGCTAAGTGAGACAAAGCAATTTACATCATATAATATCTTACCCATCAATGTCTAATTTCCTTAAGAGAAAGCCTTGTTTCGTTTTGGATAGCTCAATTTGCACAGCTGATAACTCGGATGCTATGGCCTCCCTTAATGACAAACTACCAGCAGTAAAGCATTTTTCCACAGTAAATGAACCAGATGAGTGCATCGAAAGCTCTCCAAAATGTCCTCGTAACCTTCAGAGTAATCAAAATATAATGAAATGGTATAAGTAATCCAGTAGCAAATTAAAGTTAAAATTGCTTCTAAACAAGATTTTCATGTTAGTTAGCATTTACATTCTTCATGTTGGATGTACTCTAGAATCTACATCCAACTTTTGACAAGCAATCTTTGTTGGTTAAAGCAAGGAAAGGAAGTGTAAAACATACAATGGATGTTAAGAAGCCAGGTTTGAACTAGACGAATAAGTGAATAACTAATGATAGAAACACCAGAAAAGAGATTGCTAGTGTTACCTTCTGCATGATTTATGTATAGAGATATTTGAACAGATTTACAATTGGCAGTAGTATTTTACAGTTACTTTATGCTCTTTTACCATTTTGACAAAAGCAATATCAAGTTTTCTTTTACGCCAAAGTTGTTTTCAATAAACTACCGCACTAAAATCGAGTTCAGAAAGGGCTTTATATAAGCATAGATAAGAACTTCTAAAAGAAATACAACTGCCAAATAAAATAACATGACATACTTCACAACTAATCGGTGTTTCTGCTTTCCAGAAGCATTTGAACTAAGAAAGGCTTCAATAACACGTGCTCCTCCTGCATCTTTTGCTGTTTCAAAGACATGGTGAGCTTCCATGGATGTAATACTGGTAATGAAAGGCTGTATATGTTCCTGAAAAACAGAAACACATGATAAGACATTTTAATGTAAGAAATCACACATACACATAGCTGACAAGCTGAAGACACCAGAATACAACAATTTTTTGTATTTCTACACTAAACTTTACCCTACTCTATTAGTATTATCATGTAAATTGCCTGTTGAAGCCCCTGATATTACTAATGACAAAGAACAGTTTGGTTCTGTGAATCTGAGCACAACAGGCTGACAAACTATACAGTCACATCAGAAGTTGACAAACAGAAAATGACCAGAGTCACATCACATAATGTATCTTATGATTCAGGTGGCAAGAATCAGAATAAATCATCAGACCACAGTAGGAATCCAACAGCACTGCATAAGACAGGAGAAATTGGAAGGAAAACCGTACAACTGATAACTTCCGGTAAGATCCATTGCTCATCCCACAACGTATTAACAGCCCAAATGATTATTTTTATGAAAATTAAAATAATGTACTCACAAACTCTCTCTCCTTTGAGCTCTCAGGAATAAGAAAATAAAAGGTAAAAAACCGCTGGAACTAGATTAACCTCAAGATGGAAGAGTCAAAACTATTAGCAACCGATGCAATACCAAGATGATTTAATAACAAAAAAAACAAAGAAAATTGAAGATAAGAAACATGAAAGGAAAAAGCAGCATACACTTTGAAATCTAAAAACTGCCTGCAGAATCAGAGAACCAATGACATGCATCTTAACACCATTTGGCCAATTCCAATTTGATCTATCTCCTCCACAGCTAAAGTAACTCTCAAGAAATAGTGTCCGTGGAACAATGCATCTCGGAGATTCATTTGTTGAACATACTGCAGCAGAAAGAGCCTGACAACACTGCCAGATGAGTAGAATAACATAATCATGGTTAGAATGACAATTTGAACTTACATAAAGAAGGTTCATTGTCAGGCAACTATATTTTCCTGATCTATATCAACAACAATATTAAAAATAAAATTTGCAACTCCATTGTTGTTAAGCTATTCTGGAATTTTAAACATATAGACATATGCATAAAAATAGCAAACATGAAAGAAAATGAATAGTATAAGAAAATAAACCTTATGCTCATGGGTATGGAGCCTCTGATTTGCGGCAATCAGAGCAGCAATAACTCCTGCCCTCCCCATTTCAAAAAGTTCCCTAAATTTTGCACCAAGTTCTTCCCAGATCAGCACCATCTAGTAGGCCAAAAGAGGAAAATGAGGATTACATAGAAATTCAAAACACCTCTACTTGGCAAAATATATAGAATGAAAAGGTAAAGGTAGCTAAAAATAGTAGAACAAGGTTTAGTAAGAAAATCAATTAAGTAGTTTAAGTGGAGTAGAGATTAAAAAAACTAAGGATTTTATGAGGACGTATAAGAAAAAAATTCATCTTAAATACGTAAGAGTACAAGATACATTATTTATAAAAGACGTACTTGATCTTGATTTCTTGCATGGGAAATTAAGGCTTGAATGACAAAATTTGCACAATGATGTGTTGAGAGCTTGAACAACGAATTTTTAAAAACTTTTGTGAACATCTCGTTATACAAACCCTCAGGAGCCACTTCCAGAATTACCTACAAATTGAAAAAAAATAAAAATAAGAATGTTTACAAGTACTATATGATAATGGATAATATAGTTTAATCTCATTGACAGGTTGCTGACCTCCATTAAATGGCTAAATGCAGTTTCCTTCATCAATTCCAAAACATCACCAACAACAGTCATCTCTATGAGGTTCCCTTCCCTTACATTCTCTTTGCTGCAGCCAAGAAGGGTTGGAATTATCTTCAACAACTCCTGATCATGCCCCACTAATAGCTTCAAAGCCGTCTGCCAAGAAAATAAAATGTCAATGACATTATAGTTCAAAAAAAATCTTAAGTCAAATAATTAAAGCAGTATTAGAATAAATGACGAGGTAATTAAAAGAATTTAGGACTCATTAAAGACAATCAATTGGAAACATGCCTGCAAAACCAAACTGCTATACTGATCAGTTTGCAGCATCTTAATGTCATTTTTGGAACATCTTAACATTTCCGATATAAGAGACTTCAATAAATCTGGAAATGCTGGGTGGGAATAAGGTGTATCGTTTCTATCTGATCGAGGTGCATTTAAATTCAACCGTTCCGCTAAAATTATCGATGGTTTTGCACGATGAAATCCTGAGGAGTCCAATGGCACTCCTTTACAAACACATAGAAGACTCCGAAGAACATGAGATCCATAGCAGTTACACATCAAATCAACAGGATTGCCCACAATCACCTGAAAAGAATTTAAAAAAATTAGAAGAGTGCTAAGCAGAAGCCTACTACTATAGTGCAGGACATGAAATTCAGACTAAAGACTTCAGTGAAGTTTCAACTAAAACCCAAAATCATATTGATAAGAAATCAAATACTTGTACCTTGCATATCATAGTTAGAGTTTCTTCAACAACAGAATAAGCCTGTTCATCTTGAAGATGCATAGCTAAAGACTTGAGAGCTGACTCGGCCACATGAGAACCGGATCTATCCATAGCAATAGCAGGAAAGACCTCCGCACAGCCTTGGAGAAAACCACAAAGGTGGTCCACATCACAGCCCTCAAGAAGCATCTGCAATGTGTGACTAATAATATAATCCGTTGCAAGTTCAAATTCTTTCCCTCTAGTTTCCTCAAGGGCACTTCGACATAAAACTGATCGCTCCTCCAATTCAACCTCATTGCTTTCGAAAAGATTTGCAATCTCTGAAAAGTATTTTACTAATTCAGGGTCAACCTGTTTCCTGAAAAGATCATTCAAGTTTCATACATGCTTATATCAGCCACCGTCCAAAATGGTTGCTAACTAAAAGTTAAATAAATATGAAGTAAGCAGCTATTCTTCACTCTCAAAACCTTAGCAATCATCAGAGAAAAACGATAGGTTAAGTTAACAAATTGCTTTACCTAACAACTGATGTTTGTGGCTCTGATGCATTGTGATGCTGCCAAGATTTTCTGCCTTTCATAGTTCCATCAATTCCACCCCCAGATAAATATTTGTTAGAATTATCACCGTCAAAACCAAAACTCTCTTTCTTAGCCTTCCTGCCTAAGCCCTTTTTGTTTCTACCATGTTTATATGATTGATTATCCTCACCCATCAAGCTATCCTCCACCAAATTATGGGTTCTAAATCTTTCAGACAGTAAACCTTTCTAACCAATGGCAACAATGCACACCCAGCAAACAACACTTTTTCTCCTTCAAACCTTCAAGTTGATAATAAACATGTGTCATCAAATATCCCCATAAAAGCATGAAAGCATTAAAAATAGGCAACCTAAGAAAATGTAAGCATAGTATCCATGATAAACTCATAATCATTAACTTTTTTTAAGCAACTAATCTATTCTGTCTTTGACATAATGACTGAATTGAAACTGAAAACCACCAAAGACTTCGAATTTATACAATACCATTCTATCTTCAAGAACATAGAGCAATAAAAACCTCATTCAGTACAACATAATACATTCAAATGAATAGGGTCAATTCATCAAACCAGTTGACTCACCAGAAAATCCAGCCAGTGGTGGCCCAGCAGCAAGCCGCGGCCAAACAGCGGGCGTAGAACAACCAGACAGTCAGCGAGCGGCGAACAACGGCGAGCGGCGAGCGACGGCGAGAGCTGCGCGATGAAGAGCTGTTGAATTCGAAGCAAAATCAGTCCTTTGCCGCTGTTTCAGAGTTTCCAGTTGAGAAAAAACCTAAAGCGCGAAAAAAAACAATAGTCACTCGTTTTGCTTCCGCTTCAAAACGGTGACGTTTAGCATTAGGATAGATACTAAACGTAACCGTTTTGAAAATGAGTAGTACTATTCAGCCCCAGAAATTCTCTAAACACAGCTCACTTCCCAAAAATTTACTTTAAAATGCCCCACTTTGTTAATTAATTCTTTTTCAAATGGATATTTGTGAATAAGAATTAAATGTATTTATAAATTTTATTTTATTTTATTTTTATCAATAATGATAAAATAGTTCTTAAAATAAATTATATGAGTACAATGCAAGAGTTCTATAGGCAAAAGAATTGTCTTTTTTTAATTAATTTTAATAAATAGATAAATAAACTATATATTTTGTACTTTTATAAAGAACAATTGTTGTGGGGAGACCCAAGCCTATTTTGCAACTTAAAATTAAAATAAAATAAAATAAAGAATAGTTAATTTTTCATTATTAAATTATTTGCTTGTTTTCTCTTAAGGAAGCTTCATCATTTGTTATTTTGTTGCTTTTAACATCATAAATATTATTAATTAAATATTAGGAAAAGTGAAACATGGTGGAAATCATCATTAAGTATTTTTTTTTTTTTAAAGATTAATACTTACAACCTAAATAATTAATCCTTAATCCAACCCAAATAATATGAGAAGTGAGTTGTTATATAATATGAGAAGTGAGTTGTTATTTGTGTGCTAATTTTTTGGGTTATCTAACATTAATATATATATATTTTTAATGTGATATTACAATAGGACATATATCATAATTTTAATTATCACTATATTAAATAGCTACTTAACATAAATGTATAAAAATTATATTGTATTTAATCATATAATCACTTGCTATTTATATTTGCAACATTCTGCCATTCATTCAAATTTTATGATTTATTAATCAAATGAAACCTGCCCAAATAACTTCTCTAAATGTTTTTTTTATATCGTTTCAAAAAAAAAAAAAAAAAAAAAAAAATTTGTTTGTTTTATATCTTAAACTATATCAAAGTAATATGATTTGGTTTTATTTGTCGATAAAATAATGTGACAAAACAAACGGGTTTTAAATTGTACATAAAACTCTTTTTTTGAAAGATTTTATTTGCCCGCACTCAATGAGTCTATAATAATCTTTTTAGTCAATGCTTCCAATTTTTTTAATAAAAAAATGGAAATGAAAATGATATATAGTTTGGATATAACTAGTTGGCAAATAACTTTATACGGATATAATTAAAGTTTCTCTTGATACCCTTAAGGAATCACTTTTAATATTAGAATATACATTAGTGGATTAAAATAAAAGCAAATTACATCATTAGTCTTCTTTCTTGATGGGTTTGCCTCTTTAAGTTGTGCTCCTACTTTTCTTTTTAATTAATTAAATTTATATAATTGAACAAAAAAATTAATGTGGCAAAAGCATCTAATTAATCATGTTTGAAGTTGAAGATTGGCCTGATATACTTCATAGGGACTGTGAAGTTGAAGATTGGAAAGATTAAGCATGTTTGAATATAAAAGAGTCCGTCCTGTAACGTTTTTCAATTGTGTTTTTGTTTTTGGATTTCGAAAATAAAAATGAGAATGAAAACAGTGTTTTTTGTTTTAGTTTCGAAATCCGAATACGCGTCTGGTAGCAAATCCTGAAAGTTGTATTCCGAATATGAAAACGTAAAAAACGCGTTCGGTAGGTTATCCAAAATATATCAAAAATTATAAAAAATTGATTTTATTTAATTTTTTTTTGGGGTCAGTATTTGCAACTGACTGAACCAGGTCCACGCCACCGTAGCTCAGCCAAGTCGATGGTGCCAGTGAGGTCGCCGGGATGTGCGACGGCTTGGGATGGTGGCGGAAAGGGCCGGCGGTGGGTGGATCGGTGGAAGGAAGAAGAAACAGCCGTCGAGGAAGAAGAAGAAGATGGTGGCTCGGTCGGCACGTGCGGCTGATTCCGACTTCGTTCGGCGGTGACGCCACCTGGGTTTTGTAGATCGGCCTCTGAGGATCCAATCTATGGTGGTTTCAACCTCTGAACAAGAAGAAGAAGAAGAAGATTTCAGCTAGTAGAAGAAGATGAGGCTGTCGAGCAAGAAGAAAAGAAGAAGAAGAAGATGAGGCGTCGAGCAAGAAGAAGAAGAAGATTCCGGCGAGGAGGAGGAGAAGAAGAAGAAGAAGAAGAAGAAGCTCTCTGTTGAGCAAGAAGGAAGAAGGAAAAAAAAAAGAAAAAAAATTAGTTTTTTATTTAGATTGAAAAACAAAATGAAAAACATCAAAAAGTTGTTTTGGAAATTTTTCACTTTTAACACTGATGTTGTTGTTTTTTTTTTTTTTTTTTTTTTTTTGGTTTTTTTTGTCTTGCAAATAAAATGGAAAACAAAATGGAAAATGATAACGAACGCGTATTCGAAATTGGATTTGGAAAATGAAAATGAAAATGAAAATGGGGGCTGCAAAACAATACCGGACAGCCCCTAAGCATCTTAATTTGAAAACTAAAAATAATAGTTAACTACAATAAATTTGACTAAATTTACAACAAAAACACACACTTAAATATGCTATAAATTACAACAAAAGGAACTCTAATGTTTGATACAAACTGAGAATAATTTTTCAAATTAGTAGTAAAATGAAAATTAGTATATTTATATCTCCACAAAAGCAACTATCAGAAGGAAACCCAACTATGGAACCGAAAGCATCACAATTAGTTACCTGCAATGGATTAAAACATATTCAATACGGTGCATATGCAAGACTTGAAATGGATTAAAGCTTAAAAATAAATATAAAAAAAAAACTTACAATAGTATTTAAAATACTAGCCATCCGATGATCTAACATTCAATGGGACGCAAGATTTCAAATTCACCGTAGTCAAGACATACACGAACAATTGAATATTTCATAATGGGGAAGCACCTATTGTAGACATACAATTTTCCAAGTGGTATTTTAACTATGCAAATGGTGCTAGTGCTAGTGCTAGTTCCACCCTGATATGTACGTCACATGATCAATGGGATGGCGACTTTGAGGCCTCTCAAGTCGTCATCTAGTGCATCATTTAGGGCATCGATTTTGTGGCATAAGATATTGAATAAAGCTGTTGGAGCTTTACACAATGTTGGGGCTTTATCAGTTATAAAGTTGTTGGAGCTTTACACAATGGATTAAAACATATTCAATATGATGCATATGCAAGACTCGAAATGGATTAAAGCTTAAAATATATAAAATAAAATAAAAACTTACAATAGTATTTAAAATACTAGTCATCTGATGATCTGACATTCAATGGGACGCAAGATTTCAAATTCACCATAATCAAGATATACACGAACAATTGATTATTCCATAATTGGGAAGCACCTATTGTAGCCATTCAATTTTCCAAGTGGTACTTTGACTATACAAATGGTGTTGGTGCTGGTTCCACCCTGATATGTACGTCACCTGATCAATGGGATGGCGACTTTGAGGCCTCTCAAGTCGTCATCCAGAGCATCATTGAGGGCATCGGTTTTGTGGCAGAAGATATTGAATAAAGCTATTGGAGCTTTACACAATGCTGGGGCTTTATTAGTTATAAAGTCTACCCCATAATCATATTCAATGGGATGGCGACTTTGAGGCCTCTCAAGTCGTCATTCAGTGCATCATTGAAGGCATCGGTTTTGTGGCAGAAGATATTGAATAAAGTTGTTAGAGCTTTACACAATGTTAGGGTTTATCGGTTATAAAACTATTGGAGCTTTACATAATGGATTAAAACATATTCAATACGGTGCATATACAAAACTTGAAATGGATTAAAGCTTAATATATATATATATATATATATATATATATATATATAAACTTACAATAGTATTTAAAATACTAGTTATTTGATCTTTTTTGGCAAAGACAAAGGCTCAAAATTCTCAATACTTCTATCTTTTCTGATCTGATTTTTACATCAAAAAATACAACTAAAGTGGCTTCTGAAATAAGCTTCATCAAGATCTAATCCCAGCCATAAAAATGTTTAAATTACAACTATTGATATATATTTAACTTTACTCAAGTTACTTTTAACTAAACTATAGTAAATATCTAAACAAAATAGATTTTACATTACAGCACATAAATTAAAAAAAAAAAATTGTGGCATCATACGGCTAAGATCTTCTTTTAGAGACCAGGTATCATACGGCTAAGATGAAGTATTTGAAGTCCTTTAAACTTGAAGTCCTATATGAAATGGTGAAGGCTTCTGGGCAAAACTTGTTGTCCTTGGGATTTAGAACCAACAGCATTGGTATTTGTGTTATTAATCTCAGCCATACAAATGTTTAAATTACAACCATTGATATATATTTAACTTTATTCAAGTTACTTTTAACTAAACCATAGTAAATATCTAGATAAAATAGATTTTACATTACAGCACATAAATTAAAAATAAAATAAAATTGTGGCATCATACGGCTAAGATCTTCTTTTAGAGACTAGGTATCATACGGTTAAGATGAAATATTTGAAGTACTTTAAACCTGAAGTTCTATATGAAATGGTGAAGGTTTATGGGCAGAACTTGTTGTCCTTGGGATTTGGAACCAACAGCATTGGTATTTGTGTTATTAATCTTAGCCATACAAATATTTAAATTACAACAATTGATATATATTTAACTTTACTCAAGTTACTTTTAACTAAACCATAGTAAATATTTAGATAAAATAGATTTTACATTACAGCACATAAATAAATAAAAAAATTGTGGCATCATATAGCTAACATCTTCTTTTCCAGACCAGGCATCATACGGCTAAGATCTTCTTTTAGAGACCAGGTGTCATACGGCTAAGATGAAGTATTTGAAGTACTTGAAGTACTTTAAACCTGAACTCCTATATGAAATGGTGAAGGCTTCTAGGCAGAACTTGTTGTCCTTGGGATTTGGAACCAACAACATTGGTATTTGTGTTATTAATCTCAGCCATACAAATGTTTAAATTACAACCATTGATATATATTTAACTTTACTCAAGTTACTTTTAACTAAACCATAATAAATATCTAAACAAAATAGATTTTACATTACAGCACATAAATTAAAAATAAAATAAAAAAGTGGCATCATGCGGCTAAGATCTTCTTTTACAGACCGGCCATTATACGGCTAAAATCTTCTTTTAGAGACTAGGTATCATACGGCTAAGATGAAGTATTTGAAGTACTTTAAATCTGAAGTCCTATATGAAATGGTGAAGGCTTCTGGGCAGAACTTGTTGTCCTTGGGATTTGGAACCAACAACATTGGTATTTGTGTTATTAATCTCAGCCATACAAATGTTTAAATTACAACCATTGATATATATTTAACTTTACTCAAGTTACTTTTAACTAAACCATAGTAAATATCTAGACAAAATAGATTTTACATTACAGCACATAAATTTTTTTTTTTTAAATGTGGCATCATACGGCTAAGATCTTTTTTACAGACCAGGCATTATACGGCTAAAATATTCTTTTAGAGACTAGGTATCATACGACTAAGATGAAGTATTTGAAGTACTTTAAACCTGAAGTCCTATATGAAATGGTGAAGGCTTCTGGGCAGAACTTGTTGTCCTTGGGATTTAGAACCAACAGCATTGGTATTTGTATTATTAATCTCAGCCATACATATGTTTAAATTACAACCATTGATATATATTTAACTTTATTCAAGTTACTTTTAACTAAACCATAGTAAATATCTAGACAAAATAGATTTTACATTACAGCACATAAATTAAAAAAAAATATGGCATCATACGGCTAAGATCTTCTTTTACAGACCGGCCATTATACGGCTAAAATCTTCTTTTAGAGTAGGTATCATACGGCTAAGATGAAGTATTTGAAGTACTTTAAATCTGAAGTCCTATATGAAATGGTGAAGGCTTCTGGGCAGAACTTGTTGTCCTTGAGATTTGGAACCAACAACATTGGTATTTGTGTTATTAATCTCAGTCATACAAATGTTTAAACTACAACCATTGATATATATTTAACTTTACTCAAGTTACCTTTAACTAAACCATAGTAAATATCTAGACAAAATAGATTTTACATTACAGCACATACATTTTTTTTTTTTAAAATGTGGCATCATACGGCTAAGATCTTCTTTTACAGACCAGGCATTATACAGCTAAAATCTTCTTTTAGAGACTAGGTATCGTACGGCTAAGATGAAGTATTTAAAGTATTTCAAACCTGAAGTCCTATATGAAATGGTGAAGGCTTCTGATGGTGAAGGCTTCTGGGCAGAACTTGTTGTCCTTGGGATTTAGAACCAATAGCATTGGTATTTGTGTTATTAATCTCAGCCATACAAATGTTTAAATTACAACCATTGATATATATATTTAACTTTATTCAAGTTACTTTTAATTAAACCATAGTAAATATCTAGACAAAATAGATTTTACATTACAGCACATACATTTTTTTTTTTTAAATGTGACATCATACGGCTAAGATCTTCTTTTACAGACCAGACATTATACAGCTAAAATCTTCTTTTAGAGACTAGGTATCGTACAGCTAAGATGAAGTATTTGAAGTATTTCAAACCTGAAGTGTTATATGAAATGGTGAAGGTTTCTAGGCAGAACTTGTTGTCATTGGGATTTAGAACCAACAGCATTGGTATTTGTGTTATTAATCTCAGCCATACAAATGTTTAAATTACAACCATTGATATATATTTAACTTTATTGAAGTTACTTTTAACTAAACCATAGTAAATATCTAGACAAAATAGATTTTACATTACAGCACATAAATTTAAAAAAAAAAAAAAAAATGTGGCATGATACGGCTAAGATCTTCTTTTACAGACCGGGCATTATACGGCTAAAATCTTCTTTTAGAGACTAGGTATTATACGGCTAAGATGAAGTATTTGAAGTACTTTAAATATGAAGTCCTACATGAAATGGTGAAGGCTTCTGGGCAGAACTTTTTGTCCTTGGGATTTGGAACCAACAACATTGGTATTTGTGTTATTAATCTCAGCCATACAAATGTTTAAATTACAATCATTGATATATATTTAACTTTACTCAAGTTACTTTTAACTAAACCATAGTAAATATCTAGACAAAATAGATTTTATATTACAGCACATAAATTAAAAAAAAAAATGTGGCATCATACGGCTAAGATCTTCTTTTACAGACCAAGCATCATACAGCTAAGATCTTCGTTTAGAGACCAGGTATCATATGGCTAAGATGAAGTAGATGAAGTATTTGAAGTACTTTAAACCTGAAGTTCTTTAAACCTGAAGTTCTATATGAAATGGTGAAGGCTTCTGGGCAGAATTTGTTGTCCTTGGGATTTGGAACCAACAGCATTGGTATTTGTGTTATTAATCTCAGTCATACAAATGTTTAAATTACAATCATTGATATATATTTAACTTTACTCAAGTTACTTTTAACTAAACCATAGTAAATATTTAAACAAAATAGATTTTATATTACAGCACATAAATTAAAAAAAAAAATTGTGGCATCATATGGCTAAGATCTTCTTTTCCAGACCAGGCATCATACGGCTAAGATCTTCTTTTAGAGATCATGTATCATACGGTTAAGATGAAGTATTTGAAGTACTTTAAACCTGAAGTCTTATATGAAATGGTGAAGGCTTATGGGTAGAACTTGTTGTTCTTGGGATTTGGAACCAACAGCATTGATATTTGTGTTATTAATCTCAGTCATACAAATATTTAAATTGCAACCATTGATATATATTTAACTTTACTCAAGTTACTTTTAACTAAATCATAGTAAATAACTAGACAAAATAGATTTTACACTACAGCACATAAATTAAAAAAAAAAAAAAAAAATTGTGGCATCATGCGGCTAAGATTTTCTTTTAGAGACCAGGTATCATACGGCTAAAATGAAGTATTTGAAGTACTTTAAACCTGAAGTCCTATATAAAATGGTGAAGGCTTCTGGGCAGAACTTGTTGTCCTTGGGATTTGGAACTAACAACATTGGTATTTGTGTTATTGACGCTTCTGTGGGAAGGTCTTTTCTCGTTCCCGTGTTGGAGTCCTGTGATGGCAACTTCACGCTTAATTTTTGTCCACATGATGATTAATTTTTGTTTATTTATAATTTTGACAACTAATCCTTCCTGTAATGTAGACAAAAAAATTGATGTTAATTACAATTTAGACAGTTGTTCTGCCGATCAATGTGAATTTCTAGACGAGTAAAATATAATAATGTAAAGTAAAAACAATATGAAATTGAAGAAAGAACACAATATTTGAATGAAGATATATCATAATTATATTAGGTAAAAGTTTTGTTCGCAGTTTCATCTTTCAAGTTGGCTGGCAATGCATGCTTGAATGCTTACACATAAAAGGATAAATTTTTTATTTTATATGAAGAATCAATACACAGCTAGCTAGCTTCAAGCCTTCAAAAGCCTTTTTGCAAGTTGTACCATTTTTGCAAGTTGTACCATATATTATCATGTCATAAGCTTTGCTTATATATTATTATTATTATTATTATAAAAATAAAATAAAAATAAAAATGGAACATGCAATCGATAAAGATAAGAGTAACCACGTACTAATCATGTGGGGTACTTTACAATTTCATGAAATTGAAATTTCAGAAAGAAAAAAAATTTCAAAAAAATCCAACAAAATATTCTTGTAGGTAGCTAGCTTTTCATGGTAATTGAAGCCTCTCTTTAATTTGTGCACACACACTTGACTCTACATTTCTTTCCATATACACAAATACACAATACAAACCAAACCCGTCCTCTGCTTTTCTTTCATCATCATTTTCTCAAGAAAATGACAAGATTCAAAGAATTCATCCTCTCCGATTTTTCAAACCAAAACAAGAAACTCTTCCTAGCTCTTGTTGCAACTTTACTTCTAGTACTATCCGCCGTGATCAGCATGGTTGCCGGAGTTCACTCCAGGAAAAACTCCGACGACAAGGAATCCTCCACTGCATCTCACGTGATCCTCAAAACCTCTTGTGACAACACAAGATATCCTGATTTGTGCTACTCATCCATAGCAAACGCCCCCGGAGCCATGAAAAAGGTGACAAGCCAAAAGGATGTGATTGAGCTGTCCTTGAACCTCACCACCACCGCTGTTGAACACAATTTCTTCAAAATTGAGAAGCTTTTCATGAAGACCATAGATTTGACCAAGAAAGAGAAAACAGCTAGCCTTGCATGATTGTCTAGAGACAATAGACGAGACACTAGATGAGTTACACATGCAAAGCTGTGGAGAGGATCTCCATGAGTACCCTAACACGACATGCAGATGATCACATTTGTTACCAGTCTACCACCAAAGACTATGACTTTATACAATACCATTCTATATCTAAAACAACATAAAAGCTAAAGATATATAACAATAGCAAACTTTTCAAGTAATAATTTTTTTTAAATCATTTCAATCTTCAAGAACATAGAGTGTGTCCATTCCCATTAAGAACAAGGGAGACAATAAAAATCATTCACATTAATTTGTTATTTTGAAACTTGAAGACAACTAAAGCAATAAAAAACCTCATTCAGTACAACATAATACATTCAACTGAATTGGGTCAATTCATCAAACCAGTTGATCACTCACCAGATAACTGGTTTAATGATAATTATCTCACTATTTAATTTAATGATAATTAAAATATAATATATTCCTTCTCTTATTATCTCACATTTGTTCAAATGGGTATGTTGCTCGTGAAGAAAACAATATATAGGATTAAGTTTTTTTTTTTTCCTATGTCACTATGTGAGATAATAAGAGAACGGATATATTATATTTTAATTATCACTAAATTAAATAGCTAATTAATAAAAATGATAATGTATTTAATAATATTAATCACTACTAGAGCAATATTATGTGATTCATTTGGATGTTATGATTTATTAAACAAAAGAAACCTACATGATTTATAGTAAATTTTCTTAGGATACAACTAAACGAGAATAATTTATATGAGAAATTGAAATTCTCAACATACTCTTTTCAAAATTGTATAATCTTATGAAAATGAGAGAAAATAATTCATTCTACTACAGATATAAATTTTCATATTTATTAATTATTTTATATAGGTAATATTTCTCTTAATTGATTGAAACATTTCATCCATCTCTTTATGGTTTTCTCACTTATAAACTAATTTTTATTCAATAATGCTACACATCCCACCTAAAATCCCACCTTTTTCATCCCACTACATGTGCCATGTCAGGTGTCAAATTGTGAGTGGATACATGGGGTAGGTGAGATAAATCATAATTAATGTGTATCCACTCACAATTTGACACCTCACATACCACATGTAATGGGATGAAAAAAAGGTGGGATTTTAGATGGGATGTTTAGCATTATTGATTTTTATTATATATAGTTAATTATATACAATCAATAATAATAATTTAAAAAAAAAAAAAAACAATTTTGAACTAAGACTACATGTCATTTTTTTTTTTTTTTTTTTTTTTTTTTTTTTTTTGGATGGACTAAGACTACATGTCATACTTGAGGTTCAAAAGTTTCAAACTATTTGATTATTAATTATGTGACAATTAAAAAGGAATATTAAGATTTGAATAACCAGCACGTCCCATGTGAGTAGGTCCCACAAGATGAATCATGTGGCTGAAAAAATTATTAGTTAATTTAGAAATTTTTATGTACAATACAAAATCAACAAACCGAGATTCCCGGTAGACAGAAAAACACAGATTTCAAGCAACCGACCACTTTTTAATTAATCAACTTTTGTTGTCTTAATCAAATATTGATGTCTGAAAGATAGAGAGAGTCAAAGAGAAACAAATTTCCGACTGCATATTTGGTTAAGTTGTAATTAGTAAAACATATATGTATATCAATTTACAATTGCGATCACATAAACGACAATCAAGACACAACTATACTAATATACTATTATACCATGCAACTAAAACAATTATGAAAACATAACCAAATTCCAATGAAATCGATCAAAATCAGAAAATGTTAAGAGTAAAGAAGTTATATATATATACAGAAATTCTATTATCAGTTTGAACTGACAAAAATTATAACAGTTCCTTGTATGTGGGCCACTGGATTTAAATACTTTGACTTGGCTGTATGCACTTGTCAGTCAAAGTATTTAAATCCAGTGGCCCACATACAAGGAACTGATATAACTTTTGTCAGTTCGAACCGATAATAGAAAGACTATATATATATATATATATATATAAATTTAAAATTTGTAATTTCGATCGGTCAAGATCATTAAAGACTTTTTTTGGATTCATCACCTAAACAAGCAACGCACATGATTTAGATCAAGACATAATTATACTATACGCATCAAACATGACTAAATTCAAAAGAAATTAAAATTGGAAGGTGCTGTGAGCATCTCCAACCAATACACCATCCACATCAAATAATATCTGTAGGCACTGTTCATCCACCGATTTTTTTTTTTAATTTTATTATGATGTCATATCACCATTTACTTTTTATAAAAATTATTAATTTAACCCTTTTATACTTAATTTTAACAATATATATTCCTAAAAAATATATCGTTGGAAAGATCTCGTTGAGATCTTTAAAATGATACCCACTTTGATATATATATATATATTACGTCATTAAAATTATTGAATATTATATAAATAAATTAATATAAATTAATTGGTATTGTATAAATATTTATTGGAAGAATATTCTTCTAATATGCTATTTTGATGTAAAATTTGATATGATACATTGGAGATGAAAAAAATTTAATGTAAAAAAGATACTCTTTTTTTATGTTTTTAGTGTATTGGGTTGAATATGCTATGAGTAGAGAAGTCAATTTACGGAAAAATAGTACAAGCTAGCTGGCTTGGCTGCCCAATTCTGACTAGTGTGTATATCCTATATATATATATAAATGAGCCTTATTTTTCAAAAAGGGCAATTCATGGTGTGACCTTTTATATTATTTCCCTATATGTCCTTTTTTTGTTTTTTGTTTTTTTGTTTTTTGTTTTACTACATGCAATTGTCCATTTTATCACTATTGCTTTATCCCTTTTTTTTTTTAACGGCCTTACATTTACCATTTTATCCTCTCCTTTTTACGTGTCTGTGTCCTGAATTCAGGTGTGATCTTTATTTCCTTCATTGTTTTATTTAATTTGTTTTTCCCTTTTAATGTGTCTGTCAAGACTCAAACAACTCAGTCTCTCTTTGAACTCATTGACTCGGGTCGAAACCTCATTCATGGCGGATAGACGATGTCCTCCACCAAATTGTTTCCATGTGCAACGAATCGGGCCTTTTACACATCTCTCCTAACAAACCCACCAGAGATTCAATCTCTCTAAGCAATTCGGTGTTCATGAGAGGTGAAATTTTCTCATCTTCTCTATCTTTCTCTACAGAGCTTGAAGTTGAATAGAGAAAAAAACCCAAAACCCTAGATGTCGATAACAAATGTTCGAGATATCGAACATACCATCTGACCCACGAAGAGAGTTCCCAAGTAAACGGCGTCGTATTGTCTCTGAAGTGTGATAGTTTAAGGTAATTTCTGCCGCCATTGGAAGGGTAGATATAGAGTTGATCTTGGAGAATGAAACTGCCGCGCGTGTTTGATGATATGGTGGACGGCGACGAGACACTAGATGGCAACAGATGCGTCGTGGGTGGTGTGGAGGCGACTCATGATGGCTTCGATGGCGGTGGCGCGTGAGCTGTGGCCAAAGGAGAGGAAGGCGTTGAGGTGTTTGTGATTGGGTGGCGTGAAAGGGTCGTGATGTGATAAGTATTATATTTTATAATATAATAATAAAGAATGTTGAAGCGGTGCCACTTTCTACAAAAGGAAGACAGATGGCATTATTTCAGTTTGGTTGAGGTGGCAACTGGCAAGCAAACAATTAAAAAATAAAAGATAGAATAAAGAGAGAGAGAGAGAGAGAGTATCAGAGATAGAAGAGTCTTCGGATGAGAGAAATATCAGAGGAAAGAAAAGAAAGAAAGATGAAAAGAGAAGCTTACATATATATATATATATATATATATATATATATATATATATATATATATTTTATAGATGTAGTAATTAAATTTACAATATTATAGTTTTCAGTGAGATGACCAAATTGGCCCATTATGGTCAGATTTTGTATCTTAATTTTATATAAAAACGATATTTGGTCTATATTTTTGCTTCTCATCTATTCAATTACAAAGCTTGAGATAGTGTTTACAAAGCTTGAAAGTTATTTAGTTATATCAAAGTATTAACTCCCATTCCTATATCTACTTAGGATCGTGTTGGTAGCCAACTGCTTCCTTTGAAGATTCTGCCAATTTGATTTTCACCTTTATATATATATGAATAATTTCAGGCTATTTAAGTATGGGATATTCGACGCCTTTCCTCTCGCCGGTCAATCGTATATGTATGCTTCCTTGACTGCTGCTGGCTGCAATGATTACTGTGGGTGAAGAGATTCACCAACATGGAGATATATAATATATATAAATAGAGAGAGGCTTGGGTATAGTACCCAAGGTACTAATCCCATCAATTGGGTGTTGCCACGTGGCTTTTTTCTCTTAACTTTTTATATTTTATCTTTTTACATTTTTCATAAATGGATCACATAGCAGAACCTTATTGATCAGTACCCAAGTGTTGTCCTATACATTATATTCAAGGTTTAATACTATAAATTTAACACGTGCATTGCACGTGCCCTTCCACTAGTATATAAATATATATATGATGTTCAAAATTTTCACATAAATTTAGGAATATTAGAGCTCCAAAATTTGCGGTATGTTGATTATATATGTATATATATATATTTTGAAAAAGGTTAATTATAATTTGTTTTAAAAAATATTATAATAGTTTAGAGTCAAGTAATGCTACTTTATCTAAATTTGGTGTCCAAATGACGTGGCAACACTCTTATTCATTCATTTAAATCAAGAAAATATAATATAATCTAAATGAATGGACGAGAGTGTTACCACGTTATTTGGACACTAAATTTGGATACTAAATTTGGACAAAATAACATTACTCTTTAAAGTTTTTAGAGAGGAGGAAAGATTCAAACCCATCTCCTATAAACTTACATCACCTAAAAAAAGTCTCTCTCTTGTTTTCTCTGAAACTTTGTTTCTCTGATAACTAAGGTGAGTGTGGTACGCAGCCTTTTAGTGCTAAGGTGTCTCTTTGTCTTTTATGACGAACTCAGCAGAATTAGAATTACTTTGCAGTGCTCTTTCGATTCGTGAAAAGGAAAGACCGATAGGAATGTTAGATAACAATCTATAGGTTAAAGGGGAACGTGTGCTATCTTTATGTTTGGTTGGTAAGGTATTAACTACCAGGGTAGTTAATAAGGAAGCTTTCATTAATGTTATGAATTCCATTTGGAGGACCAGTGGGGGAGTGGAGATAGAGGCTTTAGAAGGGAATGTTTTCGTTTTTCATTTAAAAAACTCTGAAGATAGGAAGTACATACAATCAGGGGGTCATTGGACCTTTGATAGAGCTTTAACTGCTATGGAAGAACCTACTGGGGTAGGGGATATTGCGCTTATGAAATTTAATAAGGTGGAAATATGGGTCCAAATCCATAATATACCTCTCATCTGTATGACAGAGGACTCAGGAAATTTTCTTGGTTCCATGATTGGAGTAGTTAAGGATGTGGATCTAATAGATGCTAAGATTATTGGTGGCCGCATTATTAGAGTCAGGGTTGTTATTTCAGCAGACGAACCACTAATGAGTAGTTTGAGAGTTGATTTACTTGGCACAGGGATGATAACAACCATGCTACTCAGGTATGAACGGCTGCAAGACTATTGTTTTAATTGCAGTAGATTGGGACACTCATTCAAGGATTGCACTGAACCAGGACCGGGTAAAGAAGCTACTACGGAGGCTATGGCAAGGTTGAATGTTTGGCTTCGAACGGATAGCCCTCCCAAACGTGTCACTCATAGAAGAGGTCCATTTGAGAAACAAAGTTGGGGAAATAAGGGAGGCCGGCCTTATAACAGAGCGGACAATGGCAACTGGAGAGCAGGAGCCACAAGAAAGGGAACAGGGAATAAACCATCGGAAAGTTACGCCGGTGACCGAAGTAGGAATGATGGCCACAAGGCCGGTCTAGGGGGTGACATACATGGTCATTAGAACGTCAGCAGGATGGATGGGCAAGTGGGCGAGCTACATGTCGGTCATGTGGGAGATTTACACAGTCTCGAGCCTTACAAGAATTTATTGCGAACTGATGCAGCAATTAATACCTTGGGGAAGCAATTTCAGGCGGTCAAGGAAGATATACAACCAGTGAAGACTTCTCAGGCCAATGAGTTGGGCCAATCTGGTGTGACAGCCCAAGTTAATATGGACTTGCCTATTAAGTCAGGCCCAATTGCAGAGATAGACCATATGCATCAAATGACGGTGGATCAGATCTATTCTTCCAGCCTAACTTTTTGATCCAGCTCAAAGCAGCAAGTTTCCTGATCCTAATATTTTGGCCTCTTCTTCCTCTTCTATTCCGCCTATCAGTAAAACAGTGAAGTGGAAAAGAGCAGCTCGTTCGAAGGGAGGTCTTTCAGATTTGGGGGAAATCAATTCTCTAGGTAAAAGGCGGTCTTTGGTTCTCGAAGACGTAGTTCAATTCACGTCCAAGAGAGCTAAGGATGGGTTATCTGAGTGTGGTGATGCTGTTCGTTTGGCTGAAGGTAATTTCAGTCTCGACAATATTGACAATGCAATGGGAGGGTTCGTCACAGTGGCAGTTGAGGGGGTTGACACAGCTGCATTTCTGAATTTGGAAGCTATTAGGCAAGTGGTTACTCAGCCAGAGTCAGTTACCTCCCATGAGGTTTTGTCTCTGGTTTCAGATTCTCTATAGGCCGACCGGTCTTTACCGGTCCGTCGGGTCCAATGAGGATCCTTGTTTGGAACGTCCGGGGGCTTGGTAGCAATCGGGCGCTAAACATTCTGCTTTCACGCAAGCAGGAATGGAAACCCGACATTATTTTCCTTATGGAGACAAGATGTCAGCATGATAAGTTAGAATTGTGGAGAATTAAATTAGGTTTTTCCTCCAAATTGGTTGTTAACAGTTTAGGTAAATCTGGGGGTCTTTGTTTATATTGGGCAGATGGTTCTTCAGTTGATCTTTTAACTTATTCTCAGGGTCACATTGATGTTTGTATAAGGCACGGTTTAAACCAGAGTTGGCGGTTTACGGGGTTTTATGGTCATCCAATTCAGGCTCAGAGGAAGCATTCCTAGACTCTTCTTAGGAGGCTGGCAGCTATAAATAATCTTCCTTGGGTTTGCATGGGTGACTTCAACGAAATTTTTTAGGATTCAGAGAAGTTAGGTGGCGCTGTTAAAAAATGGAGGGATTTAGCTGATTTCTATGAAGTAGTAAATGATTGTAACCTTGAAGACATGGGTTACAGGGGCCCTCGGTTCACTTGAAGCAACAAGCGTGCGGGTGGGGCTCACATTTTTGAACGGCTTGATAGAGGGTTTTGCAATAAAGGATGGAAAAATTTCTTCCCTTATTATTCTGTCAAGCATCTTGATTTTTGGGGTTCGGACCATCGTTCGATGCTGTTAGAATTTACTGATAAGCCTCTCCAGTCTCGCAGCAACAATTCCACTAGGAGAAGATTTTATTTTGAGAATTGCTGGGCTGTAGATGATGAATGTCAGAATCTAATCTCCTCAGTTTGGGGCGGTTGTGATAACAATGGGAACTTGCAGAACATGCTGGGCAGAATTTCTACAAGTGGGTTGAAGCTTGATGCCTGGAATGCTCAGAAGAGAAATCAACAACGCCATAACATTAAATCGAACAGGAGAGCCCTCAAAGAAGCTACCGCCGGGAATGGGACATATAATTGGGATTCCATCAGACGTATTGAGAACAAGCTTGATGATGCCCTGGAAACTGAAGAAAATTACTGGCATCAACGAGCCAAAGCGGATTGGATGGCGAAAGGAGATCGTAATTCTAGTTTCTTTCATGCTAAAGCTTCTGGAAGAAGAGCGAGAAATAGAATTGCCGGTTTGAGGAATGACAGTGGAGTCTGGAAAGATAGCAATGAAGACCTGGCTTCGATCATCTCAGCTTATTTCTCAGGTCTCTACACTTCTAGTTTCCCTAGTTCTCAGGACTTGGAGAAGGTTACTAAGAATGTGAACACTAAGCTGTCGTTGCAAAAGGTGACTTGCTTGGAAGCTAAATTTACTGAAGAGGAAGTGCATAAAGTTGTATTTGATATGAACCCTATGAAAGCACCAGGGCCTGATGGCCTCTCAGCAGGGTTTTATCAAAAATTTTGGGGGAAATTAGGCAAATGTGTTACGCAGTGTTGCTTACAGATTTTGAATGAGGAGGGTCCTGTGACAAATATCAACAATACCATTATTTCCCTTATCCCGAAAACGCAGTCGCCAGAGTGGATTACTGAATTCCAACCCATTAGCCTTTGCAATGTTACCTACAAAATCATTGCGAAAGTTGTTAGTAATCATTTTCGGAATGTTCTCAGTAGGATTATTTCTGAGGAGCAGTGTGCGTTCATTCCTGGGCGTCTCATTTCTGATAATACAATCATAGGATTTGAGTGTCTTCACAATCTCAAAAGAAGGAAACTGAAGGAAGGTTCGATGGCTCTACAGCTAGATATGTCTAAAGCATTCGACCGAATCGAGTGGGATTTTGTGAGTAGTATACTGCATAGTTTTGGTTTCCCAGTGGCTTGGGTGAATCTGATCATTCGTTGCATATCTTCTGTCAGCTATTCCTTCATGCTTAATGGAGAGGTTCACGGTAACATCACCCCTTCCAGATGTCTTAGACAGGGAGACCCAATGTCTCCCTACCTTTTCATAATTTGCGCTGAGGGTCTGTCGTGCTTACTGAAATCAGCACAAGGGAAAGGCAAAATGGATGGGTTCAGGTGCCATATGAGCAGACTAGTTGTCACTCATCTTTTCTTTGCAGACGATAGTCTGGTTTTCGCGAAAGCAGATAGCAAGAACTGCTTGACCATTCGGAAAGCTATCGATAAGTATGGGAAAGCTTCTGGTCAGGTAATAAATTTCAATAAGTCTTCCATGTGCGTCAGCCCTTCTATTTCTAACTCTGAGGGTGCGAGATTGGCAGCAATTGTTGGTGTTAATTTTGTGGATTGTCTGGAGAGGTATTTGGGGTTGCCTTGCTTTACAGGCAGAAGTAAGAGGTCGGTTTTTACTGATATAGCTGGTAAAGTCTGGAACAGGCTGAAGGGTTGGGGAGAGAAATTCTTGTCGATTAGTGGTAAAGACATTCTCATTAAGTCTGTTCTTCAATCGCTTCCGGCTTATGCTATGGGGATCTTTAAGCTTCCTAGAGGTCTTATAAATGAGATTCAACGGCTCAGTGCTAGGTTTTGGTGCGGGAGCACCTCGGTCAAGCGTAAGATGCATTGGTGTACTTAGAGCAAGCTTTGTATTGATAAGAAGGCAGGGGATTTGGGATTCCGTAATCTGGATCATTTCAACCAATCTCTGCTTACGAAACAAGGTTGGCGAATCTTACAATTTCCGAATTCGCTTGCTGCCAGAATTTTAAAGTCCTGTTACTTCCGGGATTCTTCATTTTTGGAAGCCAATGCATCAGCTTCAAGTTCTTTCGTTTGGAAGAGTATTATCTAGGGGAAGCAAATCCTTAGCCTTGGCACAAGATGGAGAATTGGCAACGGAACTTCAGTTCCTATTTACAAAGACAGATGGCTGCCTAGATCAGCAGATTTTAAAATTATTTCTCAGCCTATTTTAGGCTTAAATGCTACAGTGGATAATATTCTCACTCCTTCAGGTGGTTAGGACATCATTCGTATCAAGCAACTTTTCGTCAAAGAAGATGCTGATGAAATTCTAAGTATTCCAGTTGGGTTGGGTGATTATGATGATACTTTGATCTGGCATTATGCTATCTCAGGTTGTTACTCTGTTTCTAGTGGCTACAAGGCTTGTCAAAGTTTGGCCAACTTCCCAAATTTTCCTAGCTCTTCGAATTTTAGCGGCTACTCTTGCTGGTGGAAGTCTCTTTGGAAGACTTGTATTCCTCTTAAAGTCAAAATTTTCATTTGGAAGGCTTGGCACAATTGGATTCCAACTAAAGCTAACCTGGCCAGAAGAGGAATCCAGACTGATGGGATCTGTCCTAGGTGTAAAGTGGATGAAGATTCTACGCTGCATGCTCTTTGGGACTGCAGGAAGATTCGTCACAACCGCATGGAATGGGAGGAGGTTCACCCTAGCTCGAAAGGTATTTTCCCTTCTTTCATAGACTTTATTTATGAAAGCTATAGGAAATTATCTCTTCAGGATTTGGGTTTGCTTTGCACAATTTTATAGAGAACCTGGTTTGTTAGAAATTCCTTGATCTATAATAACAAAAAACCCGATTTTCTTTGTTCAATTGGTTGGTGTAAGGATTTTTTGTCGGATTATAACAGTAGAGATGCTCGGCATTTCCTGGCCCCTGTTGCATTGGTTACCAATTGGATCCCCCCTGCTCCAAATTTGTTTAAGATTAATTGCAGAGCTATTACTGATTGTGTGAACAGAAGAATAGGTTTGGGTATCATTATTCGGAACCATTGTGGCAATGTCCTGGCGTCGTGCAGTTTTTTCCAGGAATCTGGTATGGACTGTTGCTATTCTAAAGGGGCTTTAGTTCGGTAAGCACTGTGGTTTGATTCCTTTTTGTGTTGAATCTGATGCTGCCAATGTGGTGAGATTGGTAAATCTTGGAGGTAACTCTAAGTCTGCGTGTGGCAATATTGTGAGTGACATTCAAGAGGAAATGAAAGGGCTGCGACTGGGCTCTATTCTTGCTGGTAAGAAAGGTTTGAACAATCCGGCCATCGCGCTTGCCAGACAGGCTCTTTCAAGGAAGTCTGACCTCATCTGGAGGATGCATTGCTGCTGAGTTAGTGCTGCTGTTCGTTGCTTTCTTGTTCTTCGTTTCCCCTTGTTGGGGAGTTATTGTTTCTTTGTTTCTGCTATATGGAGCTATCAAAAAAAAAAAAAAAAAAAATTACATCACCTATTGTATCTTCAGTATCTAATCACTTGTTATATCCAACTACTAAAAGTACTCATCATTTTCAAAAAATATTATACTATATTATTATATTAAACTGTAGACTATCAAATCGGTCATTTTATGACATTGACAAATGCATGTTAGCCAATAGAGCAAATGTAATTGTACTACTTAGTACTTACTGATTGATCTACTCATCTACTCTCCCAATCCATATCCATATCAAACTTGTGCAATTCTGTTTTAACTATATATTCAATTGGTCTTTACAAACTTGCCCAACCAAACTAATTCCATTCTAATTAGATGTACATGCTTCCTTTATATGTCAAAATACCCACACAAAACTACAAAAGGCAATGCAATTTTACAGAAATTAAAACAATAGTCATGTTATTGTTACTATTGTAATACCAACATTAGCAGTTTGGTGGACTTAAAAAAGAAAAATAAACACCATATATTATTATTATTAAATTAAAGTAAATGAGAGAACATGTGATTTTACAAATTCCATCCGGCCTCTCTACTTATGTAAATTGTTTAGTATATTCATGTTGAGTGGTAAGGCTTGTTATATCTCCCTATTTAGATGTATATTTGCTTTTCAACTATTGAAATTTCTTCATAAAAAAATTGTAGTTTTCTTTTAGAGAGCTTCTTTTGACAAACCAATTTTTTCTTTTTACACTTCTTTTCTAAGAACACTCCATTCTCAAAATTTAAATTTTAAAAAATTTTAAAGACACTTCATTTTATTATAAGATTATCATGTTTACCTTTTTCGAATTAAATTATTAAAAAATATATTATCTTTCCTCAATAATTAGATTAATTATTACATATTAAATACTCTTTTCTAAATTTTTAATTGCCATATTAAACTCTATCTCCTCCAATAAATATCTCTAATTTTCTATCTCCATTCTTTCTCAAGCAAGACTAACAGTTAAGGAAAAAAAAAAAAACTTACTAATGAGCTTGATTTGTAGGAACAATATGTATGTGTATATATATATAAACTCTTTTTTTTAAAAATAAAAAAAAAACGAAATATGAAAATGTTTGTTGTTACTCTTGTAGGTATGTGATTGCCTAGAGAATTTTAATTCTTTCATTAGTTTTAGAAATTTTGAGTTTAATCGAATCTAGTTGAAATAATTCAAACGTTCATATATATATATATATATATATATATATATATATATTGAAAACTGTTAGTAAAAAACTAAAATATTCATAAGTTTTTTTTTTTTTCTTTAACTATTAATAGAGATTGATAGAGAAAGTATGGAAATATGAGATTAATCAGGAGAGACATATTTAAATGGAGAGAGATTTATCAGGAGAGAATGTTTAATATGGTAATAACAGATTTAGGGAAGAGAGTTTAATACGTAATATTTAATCCACTGATTTAGGAGAGAGAATTTTTTTTTTTTTTTTATATATAATTTAATTAGTTTGGAGTGTCTTCAAATTTTTTTTGTTTTGTTTAGTAATTTTAGTTTAAGTTAAAATTGTCATTAATAAAAAAATTCAATTTGGAATGTGAATAGATAATTTGTGGATTGTAAGGAAAAGCTCTCTTTTTTTAACCCACTCCAATAAAAAAATCCCATATACGCCCCTGGATGTGAGAGGCATTAGGTATACCACCGGATCAATCCCGTTTAGTTTAAGTTAATCATAATTAAGAGTATATATATATATATATATATATATTAATAATTGTGATATCCAATATAACACATGTTCTTTAATCACAAAGATACATACAACACGTTTTTATTTTATCACAAAGTGAAACATATCGACAATCATGCATTTACATGCCAATTAATTAATTAATAAATAAGGTTGGTCCGGTGATAAAACCTCTGAAACCCATATCACGAGGTTGTAGGTAACCCTAAATTATTGTAATTTTTTTTTTTTTTTTACTTCATCTATCTATCCACTAATTAATAATATTTTGTTCACAGATTAATTAATAACATTTAACCAAACATGAATACAACCAATTAAAAATATATTTCCATAATCATGGTATTGAAAAATGATATATGACCATGGCAAATTGGCAAGTCAATAACTAAAACTTTTATGTATGAATAATGTTAAACATCCCACCTAAAATCTCGCATTTTTCATTCCAACACATGTGGCATATGAGGTGTCAAATTGTGAGTGGATACAGATTAATGATACTTTATCTCACCTATCACATGTATCTATTAACCATTTGACACTTCACATGCCACATGTGTTGGGATGAAAAATGTGAGATTTTAGATGGGATATTTAGCATTACTATATATCAGTTATTTGCATGTGCGTCATTGGATTTAAATGCTTTGACTTGGCTGCATGCATATGCCAAAGCATCTTTTAAATCCAATGACCTACTCACCCACATGCAAGGAATTGATATATTTTATATCAATTCGAATTGACAATAGAAAGACTATATATATATATATATATATGGAGGTTCACTAGTAAGAACATCCTAACTTTATAATTTTAGGACGTCCAACAATAGCCATACATTTACAGTGGGCCCACGACCCCACATTAACAAATACGGAAATACCCACACTCAATATGAATATATGGCTGTGGTTGGACGTCCTTAACTTATAATTTCAGAACATCCTTCAACATATACATATATATATATATATATATATATATATATATATATATATATATATATATAGAGAGAGAGAGAGAGAGAGAGAGAGAGAGAGAGAGAGATTATATATATAATTCTCCACAATTATTCATGTTATATTTAATCTTCCTCGTTCCGTTCGAGATTCAAAAAATAAATGTATATATATTTCGTTTTAGTGCTACCAAATTAAGAAAAAAAAAAAAAAACAATTAAAAACAATATATGATATATACCAGAATCATGCCTTGCTTGCACTACATGTGACTTATATAGCTGGATATTATGTCTATTATTAGCTCTATTTAAAAAAAAAAAAAAAAAAAAAAAAATTATATCAACAACAACCGGGACCAGTGAGATAGGGCTCTACTAATAGTCTAGTACGGCTCGAACACACAACTCCCATAAGGGGAGAGCGCACCCACACGAAGGTGGGACAAGACCCACACACATGGTGGAAAAACCTCCATATACACGCCAAACCAGGATTCGAACCTTGGTGGCGAGAGTCTTAGGAAAACTCTAAGCCACCAATGCATTAGCGCCCATGTGTTATTATTAGCTCCATTAATTTTTTTAAAGAAGCTCCAATTTAATTAGTCCCCACATCTTGACCCTTCTTGTTTCCGATATTAATTGGACCACCAATCTATAGAGTATAGATACATAAGTTGTTAATAAACAAAACCACCTTAATCAAATTTTTATGAATAATACTACTTTACTCAAATTTGGTGTATAAATGACATGGCAACACTCTTATCCATTCATTTAAATCAAGCAAATCTAATACAATTTAAATAAATGGATGAGAGTATTAATGAGAGTAATACCATTTCATTTGGATACTATATTTGAACACCAAATTTAGGTAAAGTAACATTACTCAATTTTTATATATATAAAACTAGTATGTACTTGTACGAAGTCCGGAATCCTCGATATCAAAAAAAGAAAAAGAAAAATTATATCATGATCATGAATAGTTTTTATTGTGGTAGCGAATGGTCGTGATCGATCAAAACTATCCTAATCAAATCATGACAGCATCAATCAATATCATTCATGATCGGATTTGTGTAAAATATGGATGCCAATTATAAATTAGGGAAATTATCATTCTTCCCCTATAGTTTGCCGTATTCTCTAGTTTCTCCCCCTCTAGTTTTAAAATTTTCCAATTTCCTCCCTCCTATGCCTATTTTTATATGGTGAGTTTGTACATGGGAGAGGGGAAATTGGAGAATTTTGAAACTAGAGGGGGGAAACTAGAGAATATGGCAAACTACAGGGGAAAGAATAATAATTTCCCTATAAATTATCAATTTGATATATAAAGCAATGAAGCTTCTTTTGGTATAATTAGTTGTCAAATAAATGGCTTTATATGGATATGTAATTAAATTAAGTTTCTCTGTTGATGCCATTCTATATAGGGAATCACTTTTATTAGAAAATATATTAATTAGCTAGTGGATTATAGTAAGAGCAAATTACATCATTACTCCTCTTGATGGGTTTGCATGCCTCTTTGAGCTGTTATCATCCTTTTTCTTTTAAATTAATTTAAGACATAATTTAACAAAAATAATATATAATACATGTTACAAAGCATCTAATTAATCAGTAGTATTAAATCTTTAATTAATTGTCCTATTCATTGGCCTTTTTCTCTTTTTGCCAATTGAGCATACTTCTACCTAGAGTGTCCCAACAATTATGTGTTTTTTTTTTTTCACGAAATAATTAACCGCAATTTAACTATTAGTTTTTCATATTTCTTGTATGTTTTCGAAAATAAAAAAAGACTCTACACTGATTTCGTGTTGATTTGTATGAACAAATTAACATGCAGTACGTACTTTTTGTCTAAACAAAAAGTTTGAACATATAGATTCATATAATTTTTTAAATATATTTACAATTGTCCTCGAGTAGACATATGAGTTTCAAACTTTTATTATACTCTTCATTTTAAACTTTTACTTATCACATTTCTAAGCTTTTATGGCCCACAACATTATAGTAACAAACATTTCTATTATATAATATGTCCAATGCCAATAAACCAAATACATGAGTTTTAAACTTTTATTATATTCAATTATATAATAGAATATGAAATGGAAATAAATGACGAAAGAGAAAAAAAAAATGAATTCGGATCAATGGATTACCATTTACTTATAAAGAGAATATATAAAATATCCCAAATTAATTTATGATTGATTTTTTATTTTAAAATAAAAGCTACGATTTTTATTTTATGTTTTTTTGCTTGAATTCGGGTTGTAGATGCAGTAGAGAGAGAGTTTGAAAGTTTTTTAGGTTTTTTTTTTTACTTAAATTTGAGAGAAAAAGTAAAGTGGAGAATTTATTTGGCTGAGAAAGAGGGAGGAAGAGTAAAGTGAGAAGTGAGAAACGTGAGTTGTTTGACTTTAGTAGCTGTTAAATTAATATATTTTTTTTATACTTTCTTTTTTAATTGTTTGAAAGTTGAAACATAGTTGCAATCTACTGTCTTCTAGAGTTCCAAAGGAAAATATTAAACAGATTAAAGAAAACTTTACAATTTTTTTGTTGAATTTAAAATTCTTTACAATTTTTTGTTGAATTTAAAATTGGGGGGGGGGGGGGGGGGGGGGGGGCCGTCCCTGCCCACACTCAATATGAATATATGGCTATAGTTGGACGTTCTTAACTTATAATTTATGGCTATAGTTGGACGTTCTTAACTTATAATTTCAGGAGTGAGAGTATAATTCTTCACAATTATTCATGTTATATTCTTCTAATCTTCCTCATGTTCTGTTCGAGATTCAAAAAATAAATGTATATATATTTCATTTTAGTCAATGCTACCAAATTAAGAGGAAAAAAAAAAACAATTAAAAACAATATATGATATATTATATAGGGGAATGCTATCTACCTTTCCCATTTACCTTTCTCACTCATTGTTGACACGTGTACACTTTTTCATTTAATAAAAAGCTCTAACTTTTTGCCACAAAGCTTATTTTACATATTTATCCCTTATTAATGAAATGATAAAAACAACCATCAAGGGTAAATATGTAAACAAGCTTTATAGCAAAAAGTGAGTGCTTTTATTAAATGAAAAAGTGTACACGTGTCAAATAATGAATGGGAAAGGTAAATGGGAAAGGCAAATGGGAAAGGTAGATAGCATTCCCCTATTATATATACCAGAATCATGCCTTGCTTGCACTACATGTGACTATATAGCTGGATATTATGTCTATTATTAGTCCCCACATCTTGACCCTTTTTGTTTCCAATATATAGATACATAATGGTTGTTGCTCGGTCCACGCAGCTGCCAGGCAAATTCACTGCAGAAATGGGGGAGTTGATTGCTCTTCGTGAAGGTCTACAGCTTGCCCAATTTTATAACATGAAAGTGGAGTTGGCGGAGGTTTTTTCGCCCAACGTGGTATCCATCCTTAACGATTCCAGACCTCTAGTACGGGAATCTAAATTCATTTTGAATGATATTAAAATGCTGATTTCTAGTGTAGGTATTACTAAGTGTTTAGCTGTTTCCAAGTCTGGAAACTCTTTAGCTCTTAATCTTGCAAATTCAGCTTTCGCGTCTTTTAGGGAATGGCTTTGGTTGGATTTTCGGTCCTAACTTGGCTGTTCTGTTGTTATTTGTATCTGAATCAAATTTTTTATATATTGAAAACTAGTTGTAAAGATATCATGGTCATGAATAGTTTTTATTGTGGTAACGAATGGTCGTGATCGATCAAAACTATCCTAATCAAATCATGACAGCGTCAATCAATATCATTCATGATCGGATTTGTGTAAAATATGGATGCCAGTTTTAAATTATCAATTTGATATATAAATTAAAGCAATGAAGCCTCTTTTGGTATAATTAGTTGGCAAATAAATGGCTTTATATGGATATGTAATTAAATTAAGTTTCTCTGTTGATGCCATTCTATATAGGGAATCACTTTTATTAGAAAATATATTAATTAGCTAGTGGATTATAGTAAGAGCAAATTACATCATTACTCTTCTTGATGGGTTTGTCCTACTCATTGGCCTTTTTCCTTTTTGCCAATTGAGCATATATCTCTAATTAAAATATAAATGCATGTGTTCTCTTTATAGAATCTCGAAGCTCTTTACTCATGTTGGTATCCAATGCCTATTGATGTAATAGCTTCCACAATAATATTTTTCTCTTGTACTAAATTATCTTCATGAGGCATGATAAATTAAAATATTTCGTACGAAAAAAATATGCAGAATCCCGTATGCAACCAAAATATTTGATCTATAGAGGTTCAACTTTTGTAAAACCCATATATCAATCAAAACAAAACTCCCCAATAACTAAAAGATCAATATTATTAGTTATTACTGATCTCTTGTTCATCATTTTAATGAAGTGGAAGAGTTGCAGTCAGAGACAGCAACCCATGAAAAAAAAAAAAAAAAAAAAAAAACACTGAAGTGGAAGAGTTGAAGTTAGAGACAGCAACCCATGCAATTGGGAAAGTTTTATATATTAAAGACCCGAGGGCCGAGACAAGTCTGCATGCACTGTATTCTATATACAGATGATGATGCTTTGAATATGCCGACTGACTGGCAGCCCCAGCAAATATATCACGTGTTGAAATGTAAGTTTTTAGTTTTTACAGAGTTTTAATTAATTAACCTATTAATTATTTAGTGAGTTGTAACGTGCATGCTTGTCAGAGGATCACGTGACCACGTGATGATTTTTGTTCAAATCTGGATATCTACAATTAATCCAGATAATTTTGACAACTAATCCTGTGTAATATTGTAGACAAAAAAAACACTAATCTTAAAAGTTGGACAGTTGTTCTGCTGATTCCAAGTGAATTTCCAGGCGAGGAAAATAAAAGTAAAATTAAATTAGGTAAAGTTTTGTTCGTAGCAATGCATGCTTCATGCTTGTATAGCCTTACACTAAAAGGATAAAGTTTTGATGATATTATATCAAAAAGCCTTTTTGCAAGTTACACACCTTTGCTGTATTTTTATTATAAAAAATAAAAATTAAAATTAAAAAAAATTAAAAAAAATTTGGACCGATCGATAAAGATAAGACTATAGAGTGACCACACCAATCATGTGGGGTTTACAATTTCATGCAATTGAAAAATTCAAAAACAATTGAAAAAATCCAATAAAATATTCTTGTAGCTCTTCATGATAATTAAAGCCATATATTCTTTATATACACACCTCTCCATTTCTTTCCTTCTCCACAATACAAATTAACCCAACCTCCTCTCCATTTTTTTTTTCTCTCATCATTTTCTAGGAAAATGACAAGCTTCAAGGAATTCTTCTCCAAAGTTTCTCATTCTACAAACAAAAACAAGAAGCTCTTCCTAGCTCTTATTGCAACTTTACTACTTGTATCCGCCGTAATTGGCATTGTCGTCGGAGTGAACTCCAAGAAAAACTCCGACAAGGAAATCTCGGCGGCATCTCACGTGATCCTCAAAACCTCTTGTGGCAACACAAAATATCTGAGTTGTGCTACTCATCCATTGCAGCCGTCCCCGAAGCCGCGAAAAAGGTGACAAGCCAAAAGGATGTGATTGAGCTGTCCTTGAACCTTACCACCACTGCCGTTGAACACAATTTCTTCCAAATTAAGAAGCTTTGAAGACCAGAGACTTGACGAAGAGAGAGAAAACAGCCTTGCATGATTGTCTAGAGACGATAGACGAGACTCTAGACGATTACACAAGGCTGTGGATGATCTCCATGTGTACCCAAACAAGAAAACCCTAACACAAATGCGGATGATCTCAAAACCCTAATGAGCGCTGCCATGACCAACCAAGAGACTTGCCTCGACGGATTCTCGCACGAGGACGCCGACAAGAAGGTGAGGAAGACGCTGTTGAGTGGAGAGAAACATGTAGAAGATGTGTAGCAATGTTCTTGCTATGATCAAGAACATGACTGACACTGACATTGAAAATGAGCTCATGAAATCAAATAACAACAGGAGGTTGAAGGAGGATCATGATCGTGATGGAAATGGAAATGGGTGGCCGGAGTGGTTGTCGGCTGGGGACAGGAGGCTTGCAGTCTTCTTCGGTGACCCCAAACGTGGTGGTGGCGGCGGATGGAAGCGGGAACTTTAAGACTGTGGCAGCGGCAGTGGCGGCGGCTCCAGAGGGAAGCAGCAAGAGGTATGTAATAAAGATCAAGGCAGGTGTTATAGGGAGAATGTAGAGGTGACAAAGAAGAAGAAGAATATAATGTTCATGGGAGAGGGGAGGAAAAACACTATCATCACAGCAAGCAGGAATGTTGTTGATGGAAGCACAACCTTCAACTCTGCTACAGTTGGTAAGTTCCGTAATATTATCCCGTTATTTCCGTATTGTATTTGTTTTACGTATGTATTATATTCAATATTCACCTAAAATCTGAATTTTCCAACTATATATCCGTTGGATACATCCAAAGCTTAAAATATTTTATATTGCTTTCAAAAACTTTACAACTAAGTGGCCATTGGATGTCTTAACACTTGATAATGTGTAAATATATTAAATAAATATTGTAAAGAATCTCTCTTTTGAAAGGATATTATATGTTATATTCTTTTTTCTTTTTTTTTTTCAAAAAAAGAAAAAGAAAGTGTAGGGTGGTTTTTTCTTCAAAGAAGCACAAGTTTAGCTAGGTAGGATTTAAAGTAGTTGATGTAAACCTAGCTATGTTTCCGAGAAATTCACATATATCATGTCATGTATGATGTCTCTGTCTACATTGTCATAGTTGGCTAATGGTTTCAAAAAAAGTTGGTTGCTTGACCCCATTAAAAAGGTCACTAGCGATAATTCAGGAAAGAATGAAAATGATGGCAGGAATTTTAGTGCATAGATTCTTCATAGAGGATTAAGATGCACATGCTTCATATTTCTTTTATATTCTAAAGGTGACACACATCATGGGGGCCTCATTTTACACACCAATTCTAAAGGTGATCATGTTCTCTTTGACCACCCTATCTAGCTGCCCTAGCATGCACAGTCCACAGAGACATTAATTGTATCATTTCCTATTTGTGTATAAGAGAGTTCATCATGATTTCGACACGTAGATTTCATTCATTCCAATCTGAATTTTGAATCGTTTAATATAATTAAATATCGGACGATTAAGTTTCGATATTCACATTTTAGAGAACGACATTATAATAAATGGAGATCTCTGCTGATATTTTGTGTCTAAAGTTTGATAAATATAGTGGTTCACAGCTCATATGTGCATGGGAATGCTTGTTGATAAATAATTAGAGAGTCATCTGACTTTTAACTTATGTTAATAATTAAAAGTAACGTACCCACTTTTTGTTTCCTTAATTATGGTTATGATTTATATATGATGCTAATTGGATGTTGATGTGCTTACTAAATTCTAACCTTTTCCTTCAATTATGGGTAGTTCTTTTGAATACCAAAACTCAATTAATATAAAACAACTGTTAGCTAGGTTCACCGACACTTATTTGCCTCTTATATATATATATATATATATATATGTTCACATGCAAATTGAAATTGTTATCTTATAATTATATATGTTCACACTTTAAATAATTATGTGGTAATATCTGTTTTGTCTTCACATATATATCATACATTTAAATTTGTATATATTAGCTAAAACCCCTATTTCAATTTGGCCTTCTAATTAAATGAATTAATTAGCTAAGAAATTTAAATTAAATGCCTAAATGGTAATTGATTGGAAATTTAACATGTATATAGATAACAGGAAATTACCAGTTAATTATATTAGCGAGTGCAGTAGTGCAATTAGTAAAGGAAAGTGGAGACAACTCTTTAGTTGATGGGGCTGAGAATGTTCTGATTGTGGAAACACCTGGAGAGTCGTGCAAATTTTTTTTTTTTTTTTTTTGAAGCAATTTATTCTTTCTTTTCATTTTTGAAGTGGAATTTTTGCACTCGCATAAAATAAATAAGCATGTAGACAGAGATGATTGTGCTTGTTTTTATTGGAGTGGTCAATTCATGATCTAGACAATTGTTGCTTCCCAAACTAATGAAGCATTTAACTTTTCATGCAAAAATTATTCGATTAGACATTTCACATTTGGACTGGACTTCAATTTTGAATTAACTTTATCAAAAGTCTCACCAAACTGTATTATTTTCTTAAATTCGTTTCAACTTTCAACTAACTTTAAGTTGATTAGAAATTAGAATGTTCAATTAATCCACTAATTAATTTTAATTTTGATGTGATTATGTGAGTGCAGCTGTGGTTGGCGAGGGATTTCTAGCTAGAGATATAACATTCCAAAACACAGCTGGTCCATCGAAGCAGCACAAGCAGTTGCTCTCCGAGTCGGTGCCGATCTCTCTGCTTCTACAATGTGATATGTAGCTTACACAAGACACCCTTTACGTCCACTCCAATCGCCAATACTACATAAACTGCCTCGTTGCTGGTACCGTGATTTCATATTCGGTAATGCAGCTGCCGTTCTCAGGACTGTGACATCCATGCACGTAAACCTAATTCAGGCCAGAAAAACATGCTCACTGCCAAGGACGTATGATGCTAACCAAAACACGGGGATTGTGATCCAAAATCGAGGATCGGAGCCACTTCTGACTTGCAAGCAGTCAAGGGTAGCTTCAAGACTTATCTAGGTAGACCATGGAAAGAATATTCAAGAACAGTGATCATGCAATCGTCGATCACCGACGTGATTGATCCGTGGGTTGGCATGAGTGGGATGGGACTTTTGCCCTAAACACATTGTTTTACGGTGAGTACCAAAACACAGGTGCGGGTGCCGGGACATCGAAGAGAGTGAATTGGAAGGGATTTAAGGTGATACAAGTGCAAGTGAGGCTCAAGGGTTCACTTGCTAGGTTCATTGCTGGTAGCAGTTGGCTCAGCTCTACAACCTTTCATTCTCTTTGGTTTGTAATTAATTAATTAATCAAACATTTGTAGTAGTCTCTTGTTGTTTAGTATTGGTGGGATGAGTGTCTTTATTAATTGTGCGGCTGTTTGTGGTTGTAAACACTTGTAATAGAATGTGTCGAGAGCACTATTTCCATTTTCATAAATTAACAAATAATGGAACGAGTTACTAGCTACAAGTAATATGAGTTCATCTACAATATATGGACACATTGATGAGTATCTACTATATATAACCCTTGAATTTTCTTTATTAAGTAGACGTTTATTTAGATAAGATGTGGTTAACAATGGTTTATCCTTCAAACTTACACCATATTATTGTAATTAATTATTAATATTTCAAAAAAAAGGTTAAGTTTTTTCGTCACTCGTGATTATATGAGGGCCCAATTTAGAGAGTAGGGTATCCAGTCCACCACCAGTTTCTGCTAAAGCATAATTTATAAAAAGGCCCAGAACTGTACTCTTGAAGCTGAAGAAGAGGCAAGTACGTACACTGGTTATGGGATTAATTAATTATACATATACGTATATATTTGAGGAGTGATTATCTAGTAAGGACGTTCTGAAATTATAAAATAAGGACAATCACCTATAGCCACACTTTCACATTGGGTGTGGGTATTTATTAATGTGTGGCTGTGGACCCAATGTGAATGTGTAACTGTGGTTGGACTTCCTGAAATTATAATGGCAGAAAGTCCTAAAATTATAATGTCAGGACGCCTTGACTAGAGAACTACCGTACATTTGAGATTGGCATGTTATAATTTATGAAGTAGATAATATGTATATGATGATTTATGGCGCAATTGCGTTTTGTGGGGTTTGCCTCCCCTGTTGTGGTGCTTTGCTCGTTTGCTCGTTTCCTGGCTTGGTGCCTTCTAATAAATCTTGCCTTAAAAAAAAAAAGAAAAAAAAAAAAGATTTATGGTTCACCGACACTTTAATTTGCCTCTATATATATATATATATATGTTCACATGCAAATTGAAATTGTTATCTTATAATTATATATCTTCACACTTTAATATAATTATGTGGTAATATCTGTTTTGTCTTCACATATATATCATACATTTAAATTTGTATATATTAGCTAAAACCCCTATTTCAATTTGGCCTTCTAATTAAATTGAATTAATGAGCTAAGAAATTTAAATTAAATGCCTAAATGGTAATTGATTGGAAATTTAACATGTATATAGATAACAGGAAATTACCAGTTAATTATTATTAGCGAGTGCAGTAGTGCAATTAGTTAAGGAAAGTGGAGACAACTCTTTCCTTTAGTTGATGGGGCTGAGAATGTTCTGATTGTGGAAACACCTGGAGAGTCGTGCAATTTTTTTATTATTTTTTTTGAAGCAATTTATTCTTTCTTTTCATTTTTGAAGTGGAATTTTTGCACTCGCATAAAATAAATAAGCATGTAGACAGAGATGATTGTGCTTGTTTTTTTTATTGGAGTGGTCAATTCATGATCTAGACAATTGTTGCTTCCCAACTAATGAAGCATTTAACTTTTCATGCAAAAATTATATTCGATTAGACATTTCACATTTGGACTGGATTTCTATTTGAATTAACTTTATCAAAAGTCTCACTAACTTTATTATTTTCTTAAATTCGTTTCAACATTCAACTAACTTTAAGTTGATTAGAAATTAGAATGTTCAATTAATCCACTAATTAAATACTTTTGATGTGATTATGTGAGTGCAGCTGTGGTTGGTGAGGGATTTCTAGCTAGAGACATAACATTCCAAAACACAGCTGGTCCATCGAAGCACCAAGCAGTTGCTCTCCGAGTTGGTGCCGATCTCTCTGCTTTCTACCAAGTGATATGTTAGCTTACCAAGACACCCTTTACGTCCACTCCAATCGCCAATACTACATAAACTGCCTCGTTGCTGGTACCGTTGATTTCATATTCGGTAATGCAGCTGCCGTTCTCCAGGACTGTGACATCCATGCACGTAAACCTAATTCAGGCCAGAAAAACATGCTCACTGCCCAAGGACGTACTGATGCTAACCAAAACACGGGGATTGTGATCCAAAATCGAGGATCGGAGCCACTTCTGACTTGCAAGCAGTCAAGGGTAGCTTCAAGACTTATCTAGGTAGACCATGGAAAGAATATTCAAGAACAGTGATCATGCAATCGTCGATCACCGACGTGATTGATCCCGTGGGTTGGCATGAGTGGGATGGGACTTTGCCCTAAACACATTGTTTTACGGTGAGTACCAAAACACAGGTGCGGGTGCCGGGACATCGAAGAGAGTGAATTGGAAGGGATTTAAGGTGATTACAAGTGCAAGTGAGGCTCAAGGGTTCACTCCTGCTAGGTTCATTGCTGGTAGCAGTTGGCTCAGCTCTACAACCTTTCCATTCTCTCTTGGTTTGTAATTAATTAATTAATCAAACATTTGTAGTAGTCTCTTGTTGTTTCAGTATTTGGTTGGATGAGTATCTTTATTAATTGTGCGGCTGTTTGTGGTTGTAAACACTTGTAATGGATGTGTCGAGAGCACTATTCCCATTTTCATAAATTAGCAAATAATGAAACGAGTCACTAGCTATAGAAATATGAGTTCATCTACATTATATGGACACATTGATGATTATCTACTATATATAACCCTTGAATTTTCTTTATTAAGTAGACGTTATTTAGATAAGATGTGGTTAACAGTGGTCTGTCGCTCAAACTTACACCATATTATTGTAATTAATTATTAGAGTAATTGGCACAAATCCCCCCCAGACTATACCAGCTTTTGCATGTTGCCCCCTAAACTATTTTATTAGCACTAAACCCCCTGAACTATCACTTATTGGCAGACCAAGACTAAATATGCCCCCTCAGGGGGGGGGGAGGAGAAACCCAAAGGATTGCCAATAAGTGATAGTTTAGAGGGTTTAGTGCCTAATAAAATAGTTTAGGGGGCAACATGCAAAAGCTGGTATAGTTTGGGGGGGGGGATTTGTGCCAATTACTCTAATTATTAATATTTCAAAAAAAGGTTTAAGTTTTTTCAACGCTTGCTAATCACTCGTGACTATCTGAGGGGCCCAATTTAGAGAGTAGGGTATCCAGTCCACCACCAGTTTCTGCTAAAAGCATAATATATAAAAAGGCCCAGAACTGTACTCTTGGAGCTGAAGAAGAGGCAAGTATACTGGTTATGGAATTAATTAATTATACATATATGTATACATTTGAGGGCTAGTTCTCTGGTAAGTACGTTCTGAAATTATAAAATAAAGACAATCACTCATAGCCACACATTCACATTGGGTGTGGTTATTTATTAATGTGTGGCTGTGGACCCAATGTGAATGTGTGACTGTGGTTGAAAGTCCTGAAATTATAATGGCAGAAAGTCCTAAAATTATAATGTCAGGACGCCTTGACTAGAGAACTACCGTACATTTGAGATTGGCATGTTATAATTTATGAAGTTGATAATATGTATATGATGATTTATGGCGCAATTGCGTTTTGTGGGTTTGCCTCCCCTGTTGTGGTGCTTTGCTCGTTTCCTGGCTTGGTGGCTTTTAATAAATCTTGCCTTAAAAAAAAAAAAGAAAAAAAAAAAAGGATTTATGGCGCAATCATCGGGAGATAAGACATGGATGGATCCCATGGTAGGCTGCAGCTGGTGAATGTGAAGCGGTCCAAACTGACTTTTAATTTTGTGGTTCATCAGACTCTTTCAATATTATTAAGGGTTAACAGCACCAGTGACCCCTGAACTATTAGTGAATTTGCAAGTTGCCCATTTACTTTTTTTTTTTGAACAATTTACCCTATAAACTCTCTTCATTTGGCAAAACATGACTGTAGATGCCCTCTCAAACATACGTTCAGGGGGCAATGGACATAACTGTTTTGCCAAATGAAGAGAGTTCATAGGATAAATTGTCCAGAAAAAAAAAATGAGAAGGCAACTTGTAAATTTGCTAATAGTTCAGGGGCCACCGGTGTTGTTAACCCTATTATTAATGTCACCAGTACCACTCCTCTGAAATATGAGAAAAACTTTGTGCAACCGGGGGCTGCGTAACCGTTGCGCCCCCAGTGTGCATTTAAAAAAAAAAAGGTGGGTCCCATGCATTAAAAATGCGGCCCCCACATGTTTAAAAAAAAAAATTGCATACGGGGCCGCAAAGACGCAGCCCCAAGTATTTCTCCTGAAATATATTCATTTACACATTTCATAATCAAGCAAATTTGACCATTCCAATTCAAATTTTAAACATTCTTCAACTATCTTCGCCTTTGACCTACCAACCTATATATATTCTTTTATATTTATAAATTAGACTCTCTCTAAACCGTAAATCCTTGGTTATTAACTGTCTAATAAAAAATTCCTACCGAAATAACTAATATGATATTCTTGGCTTTAATTTAATTTATTAGAACTTGACCTGTTATTTACTTTTCATTTAATTTAGAAAATTAATCTTGTTTTAGTTTGAGGAGATCGAGTCTCTACACATATGTAATCAATTACGTACCTGTATTTTTTTTTTTTTTTTTTTATAGCTAGAAATATTCATACAGAAAATTTTATATCATGCACAAAACATGTAGTTTATTTATTTAAAGTTATATAGATTTCAAGATATAAATACATGATTTATTGATAATTTTTTTAATCTTCTTTAAGCTAGGAAATTACTATAGTCTATATGAAAAGTGAAAACCTCCTTTTAACTTGTCACTGATGACTGATATATATATGTCCTCGTCTGATTCTATTGTCTCATGTGATTTTGAGTCCGAATCATCTAATCTATAATTATTAGGGTATATATAATAAAAATTATAGAGGTATCAGGGTGATTAATTAAGACTTAAGAGGGAAACTTGTTTGTATTTACATTGAAAAGGTCTATATATTGACTAATTATTGTAGGTAGCAGAAGCACAATCAAAGGACCAATTCTAGCAAACAAACATAGTAGATATCTATCCCTTAATTATAATATAATATTCAACTAATTATCATTTTTAATTATCCACTTTAGATTGGATTATAAACTGCTAAACAAAGATTATTGAAAATGACTCCTAGCTCTATGCAGGTTTTACTTGTTCCAACTTCCAACAAACCAATGGAGAAACGGCTTCAACAGCCACAAAATGCTCGTTTGGCACCGTATTGGATTGTATTGGACTGTACTAAATTGTGTTGTATTGCATTGTATTATCATTAATACAAACCTGTGTTAGGTGATATATTGTATTATATCGTATTAAATTATTTCTATGACTTTATTGAAAAATTTTTATATTAAAAAATATAATATTTTAAAAAAATAGTTAATAATTAATTTTAAATATCTTTACGATGAATAAATCAATAAATATTTTTAAATAAAAAAAATCAGTAAATATTTAGTTTAATTGAATTTTTTAATAAATAATTTTTATATATAAAATAAGTTTCCTATATAATTTTGAAATTATAAAAAAAAATATTAACAACGGTTGCTGCATTAGACAATTAAAATGTACTAAAATAATACAACACAGTGTTTACACCAAACACTGTATTGTATCATTTTAGTACATTTAATTACTTAATGTAATACAATGCGACGAAACAAATGGGGCCAAAATTCATTTAAAAAAAAAAAAAGTTTAAATCATCACTAGCTAATTGGATTGACATTTGGTGTGCTTTTGAAGGCTAATAATCACTTAACATAATTATTTTCTAAAAAGATGGAGTTGCAATTTCAAAAAAATTAAAAAAAAAGTTGGAGTTGCTGAATTGTCAAAATCTAGCTACATGAAAAGCTTGTACACAGTTTCGTGAACTAGTTATGAATATAAACAGCTGGATACATCATAACATACTAAATTTCTCCATTAATTTAATCAAACCGAGTAATATAATTGATTGATTGATTGATTTATTATTGTTTTATTTATTTTATTGGAATACAACAACATGATTACAAACTTCCAAACTCAGCTCAAACTGAAGCTCCCACGGATGGAGAGAGAGAACCCACACGAAAGAGGGACAATCACCCACACAAAGTGGGACAACATCCATGTTTTAAATGGGCCAAGGAAAATTTGTATAATTCCATACACACTAGGTCTTAAACCTTGGTGGTGGAGTGATTCCCAAAGGAAGGCCTACCACTATGACAAGGACCATGTGTGATTTATTATTATTATTATTATTTTTTTGAGTGAGACCGAGTAGGGCAAACACAAGATTGAAAACTTCACGTAACGAATGCAAATGGTACTTGCCGCGTGAGTCTGAAAGGTACATACATATAAATATTTATTTGTCAAGTGGTGGGTTCCATAATCCGTGTATAAAAAATATAATATAACTAGACTAAATCTCACAAGTCACATCCTTGTCATTCTCTTTGTGACCTGCATACATATCCTTAATTATCTACTACTAACTTCAACTTAATTTTTTTTTTTAATAAATAAAAACCTTATAATTTCATTATCATTAATGTTTATTGAGGTGGATAGGTTATATATATTTCATTATTATTTACTTTGGGTTAATTTCAAAGATCGATTCTTTCTAACACCAACTTTTATCAATTATTTATACTAAGACATTTTCAATGGTCAAAATTAGTTCCGGGTATACTTTTCAGAGTTGCATTACATAATCTGAAAATGCTATATACTCATGATCAGCAACATACATTATTTTTGTTCAAGTAATTAGTTTAGATCAATGGTTGAACTAATTATATAAGAGTAATGCTACATTGTCCAAATTTGATGTCCAAATCCGGTGCCTAAATGATGTGGCAACACTGTAGATCATTCATTTAAATTGTATTATATTTGTATGATTTAAATGAATGGACTAGAGTGTTGCCACATCATTTGGACACCAAATTTGGACAATGTAGCATTACTCATTATATAATAATGTTATTTGGACGATTATGAAATTGTGCTCATACAGTTAAATGCATTTTTTATTTTTTTTATAATATGATCAACTATATATTTGATGGTTTCAATAATAATACCAAGTCAAATAGGTAGTACTTTAATGTGCTGATGTTTATATGATTTAAAACAGTTAAAGATAATTGATTGTATTTAAATTAAATGAAAGTAAAAAAGAATAAATAAATAAATAAAAATCAAAAGGAAAACTATAAAATAGAAAAGGACAAAAGAAAATTAAAAATATTTTTATTACATTTATAATACTGTGTGTAGCTTTGAAACGAAGCTTCGAAGAAACAGATTCTATATTTCTATATATAATTGACCTGGCTTTGCCTCCCATTATATTCTTTGTATATAAAACGTCATACTAAAGCCACATATATATATATATCTCCCCAACACTTCTAATTCCCACCATAGAAATTAGAAATCAAAATCACCCAAAACAAAACACACACCATTTATATTCATTTAATCACACCACCAGAAGAAGAAGAAGAAGATTGTTCGATCTAATTAAACATGGACTCGATCAATTCCTTCAAGGGCTACGGTAAGGTCAATGAGCTTGAAGAGCGAGCTTTCCGGCGAAAGACACGTAAGCGTATCATCATTCTAGTCGTCTCCTCTATCGTGCTCTTGGCCGTGGTCATTGGTGCTGTCGTGGGAGTTGTAGTAAAGAATAAAAATAACCCTACATCTTACTCCGGTCCTGCTACTATTTCCGAATCCCTAAAAGCCGTGTGCAGCTCCACTCAGTACCCGGACTCATGTTACTCTAGCATTGCCTCTCTTGAAGCCTCCAACAACAACACTCATGACCCTGAACTCATCTTCAAGCTCTCTCTACAAGTCGCCATTAACGAGCTCACCAAGATCCATGACTACCCAACAAAGCTGATGGATCAAACCAATGACGAACGGGTCAAAGCAGCTTTGACTGTTTGCAGGACAGTGTTTGATGATGCACTGGATCATCTCAATGATTCAATGTCTTCCATGCAACAAGGAGAGAAGCTCTTGTCACCTTCGAAGATCGACGACATCAAGACATGGCTCAGTAGTTCCATAACCGATCAACAAACATGTTTGGATTCTTTGAAGAACTAGAGTTGAACTCCACCAACTCTAGTGTTTATTCAGAGATCGAAACAGCCATGAAAAACTCAACCGAGTTTGCTAGTAATTTAGCGATTGGAACAAAAATAATGGGTTTGTTGTCACAATTTGACATTCCACTTCACAGGAGACTACTTGGATTTGATCATCAAGGGTCGTCAGATTTTCCCAGATGGGTCGGCCCGGGAGAGAGGAGGCTCCTCCAGGAGGTCAAGCCGACGCCGGATGTCGTGGTGCGCAGGATGGAAATGGGGACTGCAAAACCATTAAAGAGGCGGTGGACAAGGTACCCAAGAAGAGTGACAAGAGGTTTTGTGATATATCAAGAGTGGGACTTATAACGAGAATGTGATTTTGGACAAGAGCAAGTGGAATGTGATGATGTACGGCGATGGTAAGACAGCGACCATCATTTCCGGCGACAAGAACTTCGGGGTCGACAAAATTCCAACTTTTGATACAGCCACCGTTGGTAAGTACTATAGTATATTCAGTCGTTTTCTAGTCGATACATCTATTTTCTATAAAAAAAAAATATATCTAAACTTGATCGGAAAATGGTCATGGTAACGGTGGTGACGTACTGGTGATGGTCCCAGAGGCAATGCTGGGGCCAATTTATTTATTTTTATTATTAGTATGGTTAGCAATTTAGCATTTGAAAAGTATTGATAGTTACTTTTAACCTAACTTTAACTTTTAAAATAGATCTACAATGTCAAATTGCATGAAAGTTGTGTTTATCGGAAATTAATTTTTTATCTATGTTAGGTATAGATATTAAGAAATGTACATAATATTGGTTGTGACCCACATGAAATCTGATGATCAATGTGATCACTTTGTGACATGTCAATGTCTTGTTTGGATTGTGAAACCATGAGCTGATTATCAGCAAAAATGGCCATCTTATTTCTAATAATGATCATTAAGAAATAAGAAACCAAAAGGCACATGGACTGATTATGTGTCCCCCATGTGAACTCGATTAGGTTTCATTACCTAAAATTCTGTTGGTCCCCCATTAAAATTTGCTTCAATGTTATTAAAAAAATCTAGTTGGATTTTTGTACCCCACCATGTGCATGCCTGGTTTCACCACTGACAAAACATTTTTGCACCATCAATTGTTGTCATTATTTGTATATTCAAAGCCAATTATACTCTATAGGCTGACTGAATTTAATTTATGTGATGATAATCAGCTGTTGCTGGTAGAGGCTTCATTGCCAAGGACATCAAGTTCATCAACACAGCAGGAGCAGAGAAGCATCAGGCAGTGGCCTTCCGGTCAGGCTCTGACCGTTCGGTGTTTTACCAATGCTCATTCGACGCCTTTCAGGATACTCTCTACGCCCACTCCAATCGCCAATTCTACCGCGACTGTGACATTACAGGCACCATAGACTTTATATTTGGTAACGCGGCGGTCGTTTTGCAAAACTGCAACATCATGCCTAGACAACCTCTATCAAACCAATTCAACACCATCACAGCTCAGGGAAAAAAAGACCCTAATCAAAACACAGGAATTTCAATTCAGAATTGTAAATTTTCAGCTTTTGACAATCTTTCAGCTCCAACATATCTTGGTAGGCCATGGAAGGACTACTCCACCACAATCATCATGCAGTCTGCAATTGGGCCATTTTTGAACCCATTGGGCTGGAAAGAATGGGTCTCCAATGTTGACCCACCCAAGACCATATTCTACGCCGAGTACCAAAACACCGGGCCTGGATCGGACGTGTCGAATCGAGTTAAATGGGCAGGATATAAACCCACTCTCACAGCAGATGAGGCTGCTAAATTACAGTGAAGAGTCTCATACAAGGCAGTGATTGGTTGCCAGCAACCAGTGTGGCATTTCAAGAATCCTTATAAGAGACGTAGATATAAGATACATACATTAAAATTTGTTTATAGTATGTGTTACTCAAATGATTTACTTTATTTACTTTTACTTTTGTTTACACATCAAAAATTTTTATTTACTTTTATTTGTTCTCTTGATCTTTATATTCACGATTAAATGAAAAATGAATCAAATTAATGATTGATCGAACAAAGTTACACCACAATTTGTCCTTATAGGTTGTACACAATTGACCGAATATATATATATATAATTTCAAATGAGGACCTCTGATATAACTTTATGAGGATATTGAATGTGAGCCACTAGTTTACATGATTTGACTCAAGTGTGTATGCACTTGTCAAAACTAATGACCCACATTCAATATCCTCATAAAGTTATACAAGGCAGTGATTGGTTGCCAGCAACCAGTGTGGAATTTCAAGAATCCTTATAAGAGAGGTAGATATAGGATACATACATTAAAATTTGTTTGTAGTAAGTAGTATGTGTTACTCAAATGATTTACACTCTTGTTGTATTTTTTTTAATTTTTTTTACTTTTATTTGTTCTTTAATCTTTATATACACAGTCAAATGAAAAATGAATCAAATTAATGATTGATCGAACAAAGTTACACTATAATTTGTCCTTGTAGGTTGTATACAATTGACTGAATATCATGTTGATGTAAAGAGAAGTCACAGAAAAGATTTTTATTTTTATTTCTATTTTTAGGTTTACAGCTGTGGGTGGCCATCACAATCAAAGTCATAAAAGGGTGTTTGAAATATCAACCAAGCCAAACGTGTTTTGAATTTCTTTTTGAAGTGAGAAAGAATAATATTTGGCTTCTCATGCTATCTAAAGATCATATACGTGTGGTTTTTAGTTTATAAAATTGCGGATTTCTAAATATATATTAACGTCATAAATTTAAATTAAATTTAAAGTTTGATATGCTCTTTCCTGTTTTCGTTTTTTAAATGGGAAATAACGCTCTTTTAATCTGAATGTCATATTTTCTGTCCTAATCCAAAATATTAATCCATATTTAATTTGGTAAATAATCCAATAATTATATTTTATAGTACCACAATAAATAACAATGAAAATAATAATAATGTAAAAACAGTCGAGAGTGAACAAGGCAGGAACAGAAAACGAAGGTCACCACTGCAATTGTTTGAAAGAGTCAGTTGAGAGATTTCAAGAGATGAGGGATTATATTCTATCTTTATATCTGTGTTTGAATGAGTCGACAAGCAAAAGATAACAATTAATTAAGAGAGAAAATCAAAAGTAGCCTTTAAAATATTAGAATTTTGTTTGTAACCATGTAAAAAAGTTTAATCGTTAATAACCATATTTTTGAAAAACTACTTGAATATCCACATTTTTAAGATTTCACGTTTTCTGTCAACATTTCGAGTTTTTATAAAAGATTTCAAGTATTGTCAACATTTCAAGTTTTTATTGAAGATTTCAAGTTTTTACTAAAGATTTCAGTTTTGTCAATATTTCGAGTTTTTAAAAGATTTTCAGTTTTTTCAACATTTCAAGTTTTCGTACTTGTGAAACTTGAAATCTTTTGAAGAAAAAAAAAAAAAACTTGAAACTTAATTTAATTCGATTATTCACAAAACACACACAAAAGTGATACAATAACGCTAAAACCATGTTAAAATAAATGTTTGCAACTCAATTAATAAACAAATGAAAGAGATTTACTCACCTTAAAGTTTTTCTTCAATAACTTCTTCAAATCTTCAACACAATTCCGAGATCAAACCTTCCTCTAGTGAGTGATTTGCAGAAAGCAACAATGTGGTTCTTTTAGTTGTCCGATTTGCAGGAACAACAATTCGAATTTGATGAGAAGAAGGAAGAAGGAAGAAGACGGTAGAAAAAACAAAAGAAAATAGAAAAAATGATATTGGAGGTATTTTTGTAATTTATGGATATACATTGAATTTGTTTCAAAAATGTGATTATTAACAATTAAATTTTGTATCTGGTTAAAAAAGAATTTCTCATGTTAGATGTGGTCATTTTTAGCAATTTCCACTAATTAATTAAAGTATTATTAAATTTGGGGGAGTGTTTTATAATGATAATACATTAGTTTATATGAGGTGTTATTGAAAAAGTTCCTTATTAAATCAAATATGAGCATGAAAGGTCTAGGCCGGGGGACCCTCTGTTAAATGGCTAACATGTCCTTCCACGAACATCCCTCTGTTAAATGGCTTGTATTACAAGTGTTGTAGTACCTTGTCCATTAAGCAAATGCATTGTATTTGGCAAATTATTGTATTAGAAGCTACCACAGACTTGGTCTTGCAAAATCTTGTATGAGGATAAGTACATCTACATATAAATATATCTTTAAAAATTGAAACCAGTGGTTTCTTTTTTATTCTATTGTAGAAATAATGTCGTAGAGATAGATAGAAGTCAATCAAGGTTATGTGCTTATTGGATGACAAACTAGAAAACAAATGGAAGGAAAGTATGGTTTGCAGAATCTTGTAAAAATAAAATCGGAGATATTACCAACTTTTCAAGGGATTCACAAAATCACAGATGATATGTGGTGTAATTTATAACTTGATGAGAATTCCCTTCAATATTCCACAGTGCACAGTTTCTGTTCTGGGTTGGGCCAAATGATGAAGCTATTGGGTTCAATTGTCAAAGCCTTCATTGAGCCAATGGTTCCAGAAGACAAACTTGGGTCAATTCTACAATTCTTCAAATTTTAGTCCAAGTCCAATATGCATTCCATTACTGTAATTAAAATGGGGTTGATTATATTATTAATTTATGAGTAATGCTATATAACCCAAATAATGAATCCAAATGATATGGCACCACACAAATATGAGGTGATGTGGTTAATGAAAAAACCACTTGCCACATCATTTGGGTTGAAATTAGCATTAGTGTTAATTTATTCGTATAATAAAAGTAACATCCAACATTGGGTATTGAATGTTGATAATTATGATATGTAACTTGACTTGACCCAATAGAATTCTAATTTCTTGTAGGGGTGGGCGTTTTTGGGTTTGGGTTGGGTTGGGTTTCAACCAACCCAACCCAACGTAAATTTTCACCTAACCCAAACCCAACCTAAGAGTTGGGTTGGGTTTATCGGGTTGAGCTTTTTAAGCCCAATAGAAAAAATATATTTGAATTCAAATTTTGTTATATCAAAATTCAAATTTAAAATAATTTTTCACCATAATATCATATCACATAGAGTTTAGATTTCTTAAAAGCCTAATGATGAAGCTATTGGGTTCCCAAGAGTCAATTTTCATCATATCCCAAGAGTTGGGCCAAATGATGAAGCTATTGGGTTCAATTTTCAAAGCCTTCATTGGGCCATTTCTACAATTCTTGAAATTTAGTCCAAGTCCAATATGCATCCCATTACTGTAACTAAAATGGGGTTGATTTATGTCATTAATTTATGGAGTTGACAATTTAACATGTATAGATAAGTAGATAACGAGAAATTATCAGTTAATTATTATTAGCAAGTGTAGTGTAATTAGTTGCGCAACCCTTCTTTGATTTTTTTTTTTTTTTTTGTTTGTTGAATGGAATTTTTTGCACTCCATAAAATAAAAGCATGTAAACAAGATCATTGTGCTTGTTTTTATTGGAATGGGCAATTCATGATCTAGATAAATCACTTTTCAAGCAAATCAGATTCGAGCAGACTACACCTCAATTTATATTTTTATCAAAGTCTCACTTACTTTATTATTTTCTTAAATTTGTTTCAACTTTCAACTAACTTTAAGTTGATTAGAAATTAGAATATTGAATTCAATCCACTAATTAATATTAATTTTGATGTGATTATGTGAGTGCAGCTGTGGTTGGTGAGGGATTTCTAGCTAGAGACATCAAATTCCAAAACACAGCTGGTCCATCGAAGCACGAACCGAGCAGTTGCTCTCCAATCGAGTTGGTGTCGATTTCCCTGCCTTCTACCAATGTCACATGTTAGCTTACCAAGGCACTCTCTACGTCCACTCCGATCGCCAATTCTACTCAACTGTCTCGTCGCTCGTACTGTTGACTTTATATTCGGCAATGCAGCCACCGTTCTCCAAAATTGAGACATACATGCGTGTAAACCTAATTAGGGCAAGAAAAACATGCTCACTGCCCAATGGCATACCAACGCTAACCAAAACATGAGGATCGTGATCTGAAAATCAAGGATCGGAGCCACTTCTGACTTGCAAGCAGTCAAGGGTAGCTTCAAGACTTATTTAGGTAGACCATGGAAAGAATATTCCCGACCAGTGACCAAGCAATGGTCGATCACTGATGTGATCGACCCTGTCGGTTGGCATGAGTGGGATGAGAATTTTGCCCTGAATACATTGTTCTACAGTGAGTACCAAAACACCGGTGCTTGTGCTGGTACCGGGACATCGATTACAGTGAATTGGAAGGGATTCAAGGTGATTACAAGTGCAAGTGAGGCTCAAGGGTTCATTCCTGCTAGGTTCATTGCTGGGCTCTACAAGCTTCCATTCTTTCTTGGTTTGTAATTAAATTAATTAATAATCACTTGTTGTTTTAACTAATATTTGGTGGGAGTGTCATAATTATTGTGCGACTGTGTGGTTCTAATTGAATGTATAATCCTTTGTTGAGAGCACAATTTGTAATTTGTAACCCCTATTTTCGTTAATTAACGAAAATGAAAGAGTCACTTCAAGAAACACATTCATATTTATTAAGATGTGATTAAAAAAATAACAAAAGTTAAAAACAACAGGGCAACAGGTAATGAATGTAGTAAATATCGAGATTACTATTAAGGGAAGGATTCTCTTCAAAATATGAATCATCTATGGTCATACACTCCTCCTATAAATATTGAAGTAATCTATAACTCTTGAATTTTCTTAATCAATTGTAGACATTTTCCTGACTTATGGGTGGAAGAATGAAGACACTTGCAAAAATATCCACTGTAAAAGGTGAATGGTACGTATCTACTTGATGGATCGGTATATAAACACAAAGAGACGTTTTTCTTATTGTGAAGACTGAAGAGATCTGCAAAAATTAAAATTTAGTTCTTATATGCATTTTGAAGTTCTTAATCTCTTCTATATGTAATTTTTACTCTAAATATTCACCGACATGAGGTTTATTCCATTTCCATGTTATTGAAACACTTTAAGATCTCACAGAATATAATTAAAACACTAAGAATATTCAAAATCTATATCATACTCTTTTTTTTGTTCTAAACTGTTTTGAGTTGTGAATCAAATGTATGTATTTGGTAATTTATAAGTCTTCTCTTCTACTTTTACATTAAATTGTCATATTTTGATTTGCATTAATAATTTTAGAAGGGATGTTATTATAGATATTTTATATTGTTTACTTATTTTATGACGTTTTTTCCTATGATAATTATTTTATATCAAAATTCGTATTTAATAACACCGGCACGTGCCATCAAACCTAGTATATATAATATTAAGGAACTACCCACCCACAATCTAAAATTAAATGAGCCATTAAACCCACTAATACTAACTAAATGTTTTTGACTAATTCAAACGCGATAAAACAATAAAATAAAATATACAAATAAAATTAAAATAAATAAACTAAAAATCTAAATAAAATTAGAAGGTTTTGTATCAGGCATTCAGGCTGAGGTTGATTTTTATTTATTTATATATATATACCAGATCCTTTATTAATTAATCTTTACTGTCCATTTTTTATTCTCTGATCAACTTCATGTAGAGTAGTCATGTCATGCAAGTAAAATCAGTTTTGAATGACTTCTTCCATAAGAGAGAGAGGGGGGAAAGTGGTACTATGTATAATGTACTGATACCAGCTGTCCACACTCATTCAAAATTGATTCTTGGAAACCATATAAAATGTAGATTGAATGAGATGAAGTGGTTTCATTGTACAGTAAAGAGAGAATTATTTTGACCGAGATTCGAGTGCGAACAGAGCCATGATCGAGATCAAGAGAAAGAGTAAATTAATCTAACGGCCCATAAGGAATCCTGTAAAATTGAATAAAATATGAGACCCTTGATGTGAAATCAAAAAAAAAAATCTGAAAAAACAGACCCGAAGATAATAAATATTTGGGTGTGGATATTACAAGTTTTTCTCTCATGAGCACACATTGCAGGCAGATTTTACACATCACCATAATTTTACCATGTAAGCAAAATACCTTCGATCATAATAATACACATGGTAAAAGTGTAGTGATGTGTATTAGTTTGCTATAAGTATGCCTCTAATATGTACCTATGAGAGAAAAACTAGGATATTGTCACTAATAAAACTAATTAGTACACTCATTTTTATAAGTCAACCCTTTCTAAAATTTTAAAAATAAATATTACTATAAGCACCCATCATAATGTCAAACCCTCATTGAAATGAATATATTCATTTTAATAACATTTCATTATATCATTTACACACCCAATATTTATATATAAAAAAATTATATTATTTTGAAATCAATCATCTTCTAATGGGTGATGATCAATTTACTTTTGGAAATGTTTTGAATGTAGGAGCCTTATTAAAGGAAAAAAGAAAACTAAATTGTATATGGGGTCATGGGATTTTCAATTGGAATTCTCTTATATATACAATTATCTTAAAATAAAATAAAATAAATAAATAAATAAGTAAACCTATTGATATCTATGGTTATCATTAAAAGATTTTTTTTTTTTTTTTTTTTTTTTTTTTTATCCATAAAGTTCATAACTAGACATAATAGAAAGACAAAAAAAAAAAAATAAAAAAAAAATAAAAAAATAAAAAAAATCTACCTTGTATGATCAGAGTCCTTTGATATATATTTTTTTTCATTACTTTGTATATAATAATCATGTGATAATGAAAAAGTTTAATATCTGAAATAAAATTAGGGTTTAATTAGGGTTTATCATAAAAATGAGGGTTTATTGTTTTATATATATATATATATATATTTTATTTTTAAATGAAATGATACAATTGAAGATATGGATGTAATTAATGAATGTACATAGTATTTAGTTTATTTTTAATTAAAGTAAATTGTACTTATTTGTAAATTTCTATTGGATATTTTTATAATTAAATTTTTTAATAAAATATAGGTGTAGTAATTAGTTTTATGGGTGGCAATATCGGCATCCTAAATATTTTGTGTTTGTTGTAAATAAAGGATTTGGATCTCCTCCTCACCCCATTTTGTTCCAATCTTATGATCACCTAAATCAATAGTCTTCATTAATTTGATCTTTCGTTTAGAGTAATAACATAAAAATTTATAAAGTAATCATGACCACTGATTTGTTATATTATACATGTGACAATAAATTATGGTGGGGAAATGATCTAGATCCCAAATCAAAACTCATAGGATCCAATTTCCAAATTTTTATGCTATTAAAATATATGATTTTATTTATAAAATGTAGATTGAATTCTAGAAGGTAAAAAAAAAAATAAAAATAAAAAATTGGTTGTTCAATATAATTTTAACCGGTGATTATAGTCGAATTAATGATTGTATAAACAACACTATAATCCAAAATGTGTGATTGTGATATATAAATAAGCAAGTGAAATGAACAAAAGAGTTGATTTTTAAAAACTATCTTGTGATTTTTGATGTAAGAAGAAAAGTTAAAAGTTTATAGGCAGTCAAGATTTTCAAAGTAGTTGTGAACTTGTGATCATGTATTATTTTCATACAGATTTATTTTCGTCATAAATGTACAATATTAATCAACTTTCTGATTTTGAAACTTATTTACAGACAGATTTCTTTCTTGACCAAAGTTGGCGTGCAACTGTTCAACTAGGACAATTTTTATTTATTATTTATTAATAGTTAAATCAATTACTTTAATTTTTTCAAATTCCTAATTTAATCTTACCATACTTAATTATAATAATATTTATTCAAAAAAAAAAAAAAAAAACTATTAGAAAGATCCGTTGAAATCTTTAAAATGACACTAATATTGATATACATATTCATTTTATTTAATTTACTTATTACTTATATATTTAAATAATGTTAAACTTTTATACTTAATTAGTGTTCTATAAATATTTATTGGAAGAATTTTTAACAATAATGCTAAATATCCTATCTAAAATCCCACATTTTTCATCCGCTACATGTGGCATGTGAGGTGTCAAATTATGAGTGGATACACATTAATGACACCTACCCCATGTATCCACTCATAATTTGTCCATCTTTTTTTAAAATATTGAACTTGTGATCATGTATATTTTCATACAGATTTCTTTTCATACAGAAAAACATGCTCACTGCCCAATGGCATACCAACGCTAACCAAAACATGAGGATCGTGATCTGAAAATCAAGGATCGGAGCCACTTCTGACTTGCAAGCAGTCAAGGGTAGCTTCAAGACTTATTTAGGTAGACCATGGAAAGAATATTCCCGACCAGTGACAAGCAATGGTCGATCACTGATGTGATCGACCTGTCGGTGGCATGAGTGGGATGAGAATTTTGCCCTGAATACATTGTTCTACAGTGAGTACCAAAACACCGGTGCTTGTGCTGGTACCGGGACATCGATTACAGTGATTGGAAGGGATTCAAGGTGATTACAAGTGCAAGTGAGGCTCAAGGGTTCATTCCTGCTAGGTTCATGCTGGGCTCTACAAGCTTTCCATTCTTTCTTGGTTTGTAATTAAATTAATTAATAATCACTTGTTGTTTTCACAATATTTGGTGGGAGTGTCATAATTATTGTGCGACTGTGTGGTTCTAATTGAAGTATAATCCTTTGTTGAGAGCACTATTGTAATTTGTAACCCCTATTTTCGTTAATTAACGAAAATGAAAGAGTCACTTCAAGAAACACATTCATCTATTTATTAAGATGTGATTAAAAAAAAAAAAGTTAAAAACAACAGGGCAACAGGTAATGAATGTAGTAAATATCGAGATTACTATTAGGAAGGATTCTCTTCAAAATATGAATCATCTATGGTCATACACTCCTCCTATATTAATATTGAAGTAATCTATAACTCTTGAATTTTCTTAATCAATTGTAGACATTTTTGACTTATGGGTGGAAGAATGAAGACACTTGCAAAAATATCCACTGTAAAAAGGTGAATGGTACGTATCTACTTGATGGATCGGTATATAAACACAAAGAAATGTTTTCTTATTGTGAAGACTGAAGAGATCTGCAAAAATTAAAATTTAGTTCTTATATGCATTTTGAAGTTCTTAATTTCTTCTATATGTAATCTTTTACTCTAAATATTCACCGACATGAGGTTTATTCCATTTCCATGTTATTGAAACACTATAAGATCTCACAGAATATAATTAAAACACTAAGAATATAATTCAAAATCTATATCATACTCTTTTTTTTTGTTTTAAACTGTTTTTGAGTTGTGAATCAAATGTATGTATTTGGTAATTTATAAGTTTCTCTTTCTACTTTACATTAAATTGTCATATTTTGATTTGCATTAATAATTTTAGAAGGGATGTTATTATAGATATATTTATATTGTTTTACTTTTTTTATGACGATTTTTTTCTATGATAATTATTTTATATCAAAATTCGTATTTAATAAAACCGGCACATGCCATCAAACTAGTATATAATATTTGTGCTCAACTCTCGTCTGGAATTAAGGAACTATCCACCCACAATCTAAAAAAATGAGCCATTTAATCTAATGTTTTTGACTAATTCAAACACGATAAAACAATAAAATAAAATATACAGATAAAATTAAAATAAATAAACTAAAAATCTAATAAAATTAGAAGGTTTGTATCAGGCTAAGGTTTATTTATTTATTTTTTATACCAAATTAACTATGTTGATCCTTTATTAATTAATCTTTACTGTCCATTTTTTATTATCTTGATCAACTTCATGTGGAGTAGTCAAGTCATGCAAATAAAATCAGTTTTGAATGACTTCTTACATGAGAGAGTGAGAGAGAGAGAGAGGGACAAGGATCCTTTCCTCACCTACTCATCACCTCATTTAATTATGAACATAAGTATTGCAATGAATGAATTTAAGATGTGATTGATACTTTATTAACAACCAATCATGCATGAAAAATGTGAGAATGAGATGAGGTGAGGAGAGGATTCTGGTCGAGAGAGAGATTGGGGGGGGGGGGGGGGGGGGGGGGGGGGGGGGGGGGCGGCGTGCGGTGGGAGGAGGAGGATGAGTGGTAATGCATTGATACCAGCTATCCACACTCGTTCAAAATGATTCTTGGAAGCCATAAAATGTAGATTGAATGAGATGAAGTGGTTTTCATTGTACAGTAAAGAGAGATTTATTTTGACCGAGATTGAGTGAGAACATAGCCATGATCAAGAGAAAGAGTAAATTAAATCTAACGGTCCATAAGGAATCTTGTAAAATTGAATAAAATATGGGACCATTATGTGAACTCAAAAAAAAAAATCTGAAACAAAAGACCTGAAGATAATAAATATTTGGGTGTGGATATTATAAGTTTTCACTTATGAGCACACATTGTAGGTATATTTATAGCATACTAATACACATACCATAATTTTACCATGTAAGCAACATAACTTCGATCATAATAATACATATGGCAAAAGTGTGGTGATGTGTATTAGTATGCTAAAATATGTCTATAAATGTGCCTATAAGAGAAACATTAGGATATTACCACCCATAAAACTAATTAGTACACTCACCCTATCTAAATTTTAAAAATAAATATTACTATAAGCACCATCATAATGTCAATAGTACCTTATTAAAATAAATATATTCATTTAATACATTTCATTAAATCATTTACACACCCAATTTATATATATAAAAAAAAAATCATATTATTTTTGGAATCAAATCATTTCTAATGGGTATGGTCCAATTACTTTTGGAAATGTTTTGAATGTAGGAGCCTTATTAAAGGAAAAATGTAAAAATAAATTGTATATGGGGTCATGGGATTTTCGATTGGATTCTCTTATATATACAATTATCTTAAAATAAAATAAAATAAATAAATAAATAAATAAGTAAACCGATTGATATCTATGGTTATCATTAAAAGAATTTTTTATGTTTTTTATCCATAAGTTCATAACTAGACATAATAGAAAGCAAAAAACAAAAAAAAAAAAAAAAAAAAAAAAAAAAAAACAAAAAACAAAAAAACAAAAAAACAAAAAAAACAAAACAAAAAAAAACAAAAAAAAAAAAAAAAGTAAAATAATACCTACTTGTATGATCAGAGTCCTTTGATTTTTATATTTTTCATTACTTTGTTATATGATAGTCATGTGATGATAAAAAAGTTTGATATTTGAAATAAAATTAGAGTTATAGGGTTTATCATAAAAATGAGGGTTAATTGTAAGTTTTTATTTTTTATTTTTATTTTTTTAATGAAGTGATATATTGATATATAGATGTAATTAATGAATGTACATAGTATTTGGTTTATTTAATTAAGTAAATTGTCCTTATTGTACAGTTCTATGGGATATTTTATAATTAAATTTTTAATAAAATATAGGTGTAGTAATTAGTTTTATGGGTGGTAATATCGGCATCCTAAATATTTTGTGTTTGTTGTAAATAAAGGATTTGGATCTCCTCCTCACCCCATTTTGTCCCTATCTTATCATCATCTAAATCAATGGTCTTCATTAATTTTATCTTTTTTGTAGAGTAATAACATAAAAATTATATAAAATAATCATGACCATCGATTTGTTATATTATATATGTGACAATAGATTATGGAGACTAAGATAATTAAGGTGGGGAAATGATCTAGATCCCAAATCAAAACTCATAGGATCAATTTCCAAATTTTATGCTATTAAAATATGATTTATTTATAAAATGTAGATTGAATTCTAGAAGGTAAAAAAAAAAAAGCAGATTGATGTTCAATATAATTTAAGCGGTGATTATAGTTCGAATGAGTAATTGGGTTATTACGTTTAAACTCATTAATTTAATAGGCCGTGTTGTGTGAATTTTAAGTCGTTAGATATAATAATTTAATGGATTGTGTTAGGGTGATAAAAAAGAAGAAAAAAAAGACCATATTTAAATGATATAAAACAAACACTATAATCCAAAATGTGTGATTGAGATATATAAATAAGCAAGTGAAATGAACAGAAGAGTTTTTTTTTTTTTTTTTGAGAAAAAAAACAACTTATTATAAACCTGGAAAACCAGGACAGTGATACAGGGTTAACAAGCTTACAACAACAACGGCTGGGACCATCAACTAATGGCATCCAAGTACAGCCCAGACTAATGGGAATGAAAAAAAAAAAAAAAAAAAAAAAACAAACAACAAACAACTACCCACACACAGAGGTGGGACAACAGCCCTCACAAAGAGGGAAACCATCCACACAAAGTGGACTTGACAAAAAACAACCAAATGAACAGAAGAGTGGTCACAGATTTTCAAAAACAATCTTGTGATTTTTGATGTAAGAAGAAAAGTTAAAAGTTTATAGGCAGTCAAAGATTTTCAAAGTAGTTATGAACTTGTGATCAGTATATATTTTCATACAGATTTCTTTTCGTCATAAATGTACAATATTAACAAACTCTCTGATTTGAAACTATTTACAGACAGATTTCTTGACCAAAGTTGGCGTGCAACCGTTCAACTGGACAATTTTATTATTTATTTAATAGTTAAATCAATTACTTTATTTTTTTTTTTCAAATTCCTAATTCAATCTTACCATATTTAATTATAATAATATTATTCAAAAAAAAATACGGTTAGAAAGATCCGTTGAAATCTTAAAATGACACTAATATTAATATGCATATTCATTTTATTTAATTTACTTATACTTATATGTTTAAATAATGTTAAACTTTTATACTTAATTAGTGTTGTATAAATATTTTATGGGAGAATATTTTTAACAATAATGTTAAACATCCCACCTAAAATCCACCTTTTTCATCCAACTACATGTGGTATGTGAGGTGTCAAATTATGAGTGGATACATTAATGAACCTACCCCATGTATCCACTCACAATTTGACACCTCAATGCCACATGTAGTGGGATGAAAAATGTGGGACTTTAGATGAGATGTGTAGCATTACTGTATTTTAAAGATACTATTTTCATATTCTTTCAACACCAAATGGAGTTGCTTCTAGTACCGTATTGTTTACTGTACTTATAATATCAACGGTACCATTAAAAATCTTTGACTCAAACATTTTTTTTTAAAATAAAAATCTGCCTGTAATATTTTTTGATACTGATTTCTTTTATAAAAATAAATTTTTTTTTGTAAACATTTGTTGTTTTTTTTTTTTTTTTTTAACACAGTTGCACAAATTAGTTAATTTTCTTCCTAAAGATAATAAATATTTTGTTTGTTATCAAATCAAAACACATTGAATCCAATTTCCGATTTTATGCAATTAAAATTTTGATATTCATTTGAACGTAGGTATATTATATATACAAAATATATATACCTCCGGTCGATTTCACATGCATTTTACTCTCTCATTGGTCATCAACATCACCTACCCTCCCTCTCACTCGTACACTCGTCAAAATCTCCTACGGTCAAAGATACACCAAATCTCTGTTGTACTATACAAGCTCTCCATCTTTTTTAGAATATTGTGAACTTGTGATCATGTATATTTCATACAGATTTCTTTTCATGTTGTTGTTGATGGTCCTGGAGAATAAATGTACAATTAATATTAGAACGAATTACACCACCTCCCTGAGGTTTGCTAAATTACAGATGAAAACGATTTTATCATTAATTAACACTCACCCCCTCCCGTCAGTCAACGTCCGTTACATTTAGCCATTGACTATATCTGGAAGGGTAATATTGTCTTTCAACGTATATTGAACTGTATACGTCATGTCAAACCCACTAAAAGACAAAAAAAAAAAAAATCATTAAGAACAAATTATTTTTTCAAAGAAATATAATTAAAAAATTTAAATTGTTTTCAATAAATAGAATTTTAAGAAAAGATTTGTCCACGTCCATCATGGTGATGGACGGTGGAGATCAAATTAAAAAAAAAACGAAATTTAAAAAATTTAAAAAATTTAAAAAAAATCCTTTTGTAATCTGGAAAAAAATTATATTCTAATATCTTCATCTTCATCTTACAACCCAGATTTTGATAAGAACAGTTAATTTAATATCTTCATTTCATTCTAATAACTAAAGAACAACTCCAAGAACAACCCAGATTTTGAAAATTATTCTAAAATCTTCATCTTCATTCTTATAACGAAAGAACAACTCCAAAAATCGTTAAATGTTACAACAAAAAAATCCAAAATTATATCCTTTCAAAAAAAAATCCAGAATTATAAATTTATAACATACAAACTTCTTCTATCAATCAGATTCGTTAAAATCAAAGGGCATACACAACAAACAACAAAACAAACATCTCACAATCAGATTCGAAAAAAAATCTCAAAAATCATGTAGTAATTCGCAAATCAACACAAATCTCAGAGATCAAGTTTCTTCTATCAATAATATGAAATCTGGGTAACTTTACCCATTTCAAAAAAAAAAAAAAAACAAAAAAAAATTGAATCAACAAAGGCAGTAGAGAAAGAGAGAGAGAAGCTGGAGGTGGTGGTGGATGCGCAGAGACGACGGCGACGCGAAGCTGACTTCGTTGGGGGACTCGTCGAGACGGTGGCGAAGGAGCTGGAGGTGTGGTGGCGGATGAGCAGCGACGACGGCAACGTGAAGCCAGCTTCGTTGGGGGACTCGTCGAGGCGACGGCGGCGGAGGAGCTGGAGGTGTGGTGTGCAAGGCAGTATGAGGTGGTGGCGGCATGCGCAGCGACGACGGCAACGCGAAGCCAGCTTCGTTGGGGACTCGTCGAGGCGACGGCGGCGGAGGAGTTGGAGGGTGTGGTGGTGGTGAGAGTGGAGGGTGAGTAGAGAGTTTTTTATGTGGGATGATAATGATGATGATGATGATGATTTAGGGTTTGTGAGGAGATGTTTTTATGTGGGATGATGATGATTTAGGGTTTGTGAGAAGAGAGTTTTTTAATTTTAATTTTAATTTGTTTAGGTGAATAAGAAGAAGAAGGTGATTGGGTGGTGGTGATTGGAGATGAGATTTAGGAGATAAGATAAGGGTTTAATTTTAATATTAGTATTTTTTAATTAGTTTTTTATATATTTTAATTTTAAATTTAATTGTAATTTGATTTTTTAGTTTTTGTCTTTTTCTGGGGTTATAAAAGTAAATAGATATACTTAGGGGTATTTTGGACTTTTACATGGTCTGACAAGGTCAACGGTTAAATGTAACAGACGTTGACTGACGGGAGGGGAGGTGAGTGTTATTTAATGATAAAATCGTTTTCATCTGTAATTTAGCAAACCTCAGGGGAGGTGGGTGTAATTCGTTCTTAATATTAATCAACTCTTTGATTTTGAAACTTATTTACAGACAGATTCTTTTCTTAACCAATGTTGGCGTGCAACTGTTCAACTAGGACAATTTTTATTTATTTATTTTAAATTTTTTAATAATCAAATCAATTACTTCAATTTTTTTTCATAAATTTCTAATTTAACATTACCATACTTAATTATAACAATATGTATTCCAAAAAACATATACGATTATAATGATTTCATTGAAATCTTTAAAATGATACCAATATTGATATACATATTCAATTTATTTAATTTACTTATTAATTATATATTTAAATAATGTTAAACTTTTATAATTAATTAGTATTGTATAAATATTTATTATGAGAATATTTTTTAAAGATACTCTTTGGTGTGGAACATTGGGTGGAAAAAATTTGGTATAAATATATTTCTAAAAGATACTCCTTCGTGGCTTCGTGAATGTAATTTATTTTGAAAACATAATTTAGATTTTAAATCCTTAAAAAGTTTATTATAAGACACAATTACATTAATTGTTCTCAACTTTTTGAAAACTAACCGAACCAATGTGGGACTTGTAAGTGAGTACTGAGTAGTCAAAGATTTTTAAAAGATTTGCTTGATATTTTTTATATAGATGTTAGATTGTATTTTGTTTTTTTATTTTTAAAATTTCAGCATCTGAGTATATGATGTCATAATTGTACACTTTAATTAGAAAATCCTTACACATAGAATCAAAAGATTTAACCGAGTGTGTCTAGAGAGAAATGACTTTATAGACCCAAGTTAAAAACAACCAGCTTTTTGATTTCTTTTACACCTTTCAAGTTTGAACCCTTCACTAAATGCTTCTTTCTTCTTTTCAACTGCCAACTTTTTAAATCATGTTTAAATTGTTTTCTATATGCAATAAAGGTAAAGTAGGTCATTACTCATTAAAGTCTATATATAGAACGGGTTGTGGTGCTTGTTGTAGGCAAAGTTGTTCTCGATCAAAAAAAATTTCTTCTTCCTATCATTTTTCTCTTTTAATCTCTCTTCTTGTATTTGTTAGTTCTTTTTGAAAATCAAATTTCCAGACTTCAAATTCTACAAAGTCTTCTCATTTCTTCCCTTGTCAAACAAAGCAATATAATTATTCCAAATTTTCATGTTTTGATTCTCAAAAATGTAACAAGGACCTCAAACCACTTTTTCTCTTCCTCTTTCGCTTTTTTTTTTTTGTGTTGTTTTGTGACTGTGTTTAACAAAAAATATTTTGGTAATAGGAGAGAAATCTCTATCAAACTAATGAAGAACTCACTAACACTAGTTGACTTACCCTGATTTTTCTGTCCAATTGTACTACAGGTTTGTTTAACTACTTACTTAGGGCCTGTTTGTTAAGTGGGATTGGATATGATTATTTTTATGGGATATGATAGGGTTGGATAGGATAGGATATGATAGGATTAATTTTAATGTTATCATGTGTTTAGTGCAATATAAGATATGATTAAAAATAGAGTATTCTTGTGTTTGGTGCAACATAGGATAGGATTAAAAATAGAAAAGAAATTACACACACCTCCCTTATGTTAGTCAAATTTAACAAAAAGAAGAGTTTTTTTTTTTTTTTTTTGTCATTTTAAACAAGTTTTTAATATATATTTTTTTTAAAAAAAGAATATAATTATTTTTTTGAAGAACAAATAATTCTTCCATTAATTCTCAATAAAATTTACATCTCCCAAGTAACGATAACAAAACAAAGGAAAAAAAAAAAAATACTACTACAAGAGGAGGGAGCCCACACAAAGCTCATTAATTCACATACCCACAACACAAAAACCCTCTGTTTTTTACTTCCTCCTCCGCAAATTTTTGATTCTTGTCACCACAAGAACAACTCTGTTGGTCTCATCACCAAAAGAAGAAGATCTGCTTGACAATCATACAAATCAAATTTGGGTCAACTAATCAAAAGTCCTCATTTCATACAAAGCTAACACTGGTTTGAAGAAGATAGGAAAATGGAAAATGGATGAGGTTTTTTCAGATTTTTTAGAGCAGTTAGAAGCCGATCTGTGTGGTTTTTTTTAGAAATTGTTTTTGAAGAAGTAGCCGATCAGATGAAGAAGAAGTTGATCACTTGATCTGAAGAAGCTGATTAGAATAAGATTGGTTTGATTTCTCGGTTTTCGTGTATTTTCTATAAGTGTATGTGATTAGTTGTTACTGGGTTCCATGTTAAGTGTGAAACTGAATGTTTCACGATTGTATCCAGATCTCACACGATTGTTTTACCGGGTTACTCAGCACGAAGCTGTTCGAAGGTGAGTTTTTTCAAATCTGTATTTTTATTTTTTTTAATTAATTTATTCGTGTTTTTAAAATACAAGAAAAGAAAGCAGTAATACCAACAAATACAAAATCAGGACTTGATCAAACAAGAACAGAAGTATACAAAATTACAAAGGCAAGAAAGAAAAGAACACTAAAATAAGATCCACGGTGCCACACCAGCTGAAAATCTATGTATGACTCGGCTTGTTGATCTGATAAGATCAGATCATTAAACCAAACGACACCGTTTAAGAGACTTGGTTCTTCTTGGACCTGGCTGAAGCTGTAGACTTCTTGGGCTTGTATTTGGGCTTCTGGTTTGGGTCAACAGCAACTGATGGACTAATTTACAACACTTGGTCTTGCAAAATCTAAAATCTTGTACGAGGACAAATACATCTACATATAATAATATATATGTAGAGATTTGTCTTTAAAATTGAAACCAGTGGTTTGTTTTTGATTCTATTGTAGAAATAATGTTGTAGAGTTAGAGAGAAGTCAATCAAGGGTATGTGCTTATTGGAAGGAAAGTATGGTTTGCAGAATCTTGTAAAAATAAAATCAGAGATATTACCAACTTTTCAAGGGATTCAGATTTCAGATGATATGGGCCAATTCTACAATTCTTGAAATTTAGTCCAAGTCCAATACGCATCCCATTTTAATTAAGATGATGTGTAGCTTGACTTGACCCAACAGAATTCTAATGGTTGTGTAGAGACTAGAGACTAGAGAATAGGAAAAGTAGCTAAAGGGTCACCTAATTATTTAGATATCTCAATGTGATTGCTAGTGTCCAAATCTTGGTTTGTTTCCCATTAATGTTTTTATTCAAGCATCTAGTAATATATAATTTTGGTGGTAATTAGACCACTTGTCTTTCCTCTCTGTATTATATAATATATCAAATTTGTGTACGTGTGTTAACTATTTTCTTGTTTTAAAACACTTTTCCAGATGAGTCCATCGTCCATGCATGCAGGAAGGACCAGCTTCATGAGCTGTTGGTCACGGAAATGGCCACCCAAAATCATCACGTTTTATTAATTACTATTCTCACTATTCTTTAGATTAATATTCCATCAATGTATATATATATATATGATGTGTATATATATTGATTTGTTGTGGGTAACGACTTTTTGCATTTTTAATTTGCATATTGATTTCTTCATATGGAATTCTACATGTTCCACGGATGTCCGAATTGAGCTTCTTGCATTAACTTTTCGAGAGTAATCGATCGATCGTTAATTACCTTATAATATTACTAATTCCATGGAATATATGATGCATTTTTAGAGTACTTAACCTTTTAAACTTCATTGGTAATAATCTTTCAAAATTTCAATTTATAAACACTTGAAAGGTCCAACCATTCAAGATTTAGGTAATTGCTCGATTCAAAAAGCTTAGCACATGAGAGCAATTTGGTCGTAATTACCTCGTAATCTCACTAATTCAATGGAACATTTGCTGTATTTAGAGTAGTTTACTATAAGAACTTAATTTATAAACATCTTTCACAAATCCAATTTATAATGAGCTTAAGCTCTTGCCATTCAAACCGCTCAATCCAAAAAATTTAAGCTATAATGTAAAAGCCCTATTTTAATATTGAATGTTACAAAATCATTTTAGATGACAGGAACATCTTGTTTCAATTTAAGAAGCAAGAAGCATACCTGCATGTTTATATATTTCTATGCTTTTATTTATATGTGCTGCAGAAATGCTTATCGGATCAACAAGGTGCAGTGGATTGTCATCTTTGTCTACATCATGTCTAGGGTGTAGTGGTAAATCTAGTGGAGGGATATCATTCGTGCAAGGACACTATGACGACCTGATATTGGTTAAGCAACCCATGCTGTCTTCTTCAGCTGTTAGAACATTTGGACAATCAACTTTCTCGTCATTAGCATAACCAAAATCTGATTGAACCATCTTGTCATTCAAGCTTGATAGAACCCCGGACGAATACATAGGATGTAAACGAGATTTAAACTTAGAGAATGCGGACAATTGTAAGCTTTACAATTTAATAAAATAAAATTATGTTGACTCGGATTGTAATCCAGTCAAGTATGGGTCAAACCGCTATGACCCGATCTGATTCGGTATTTATATCATTATTTTTTAAAATATTAGTAATATAAAGGAAAAACAAAACTCTAACCTTTTTTTTTTTTTTTTTATCATTTTGTCTAATTGTAGTTTATGTTTGAATTTAAAGTCTATATAATTTAGTTGTTATATTCTATTAAATTTAAGTTTAATAACTTTAATATCTATTTGTAGTTTATATTTAAATTTAGGTGGATTCATGTTTATATTTGATTGAATGTTAAAATTTAAAATCCTATCCTAAAATTGAAATGTATAGTAAAATTTGTATACTAAATTGTTTGAAACGGATTGGTTTGGATCGAATTTAGTGTGGAAACTGAAAACCCGTTCGGATCACGGATCAAGTTTTGGAGCAACTTGCTAAAATTGGGTTTCAGATTTGGGGTATGCCGATCCGACCCATTGACCATTGCCATCCCTACTTCCCTGATGATGTCAAGTGTCCACCTAGGTTACAAGGGTTAACAAATTAACTATTATATATTTTAGTGTTTGTTTCACTGATTTTATCCCCATTTATAGTTTTTCTTTATTTTTTAAAAAGGTTTTTACTTTCTAAACAATAACAACACCTAATCCAAGTTTTGTTTTTTTTTCAGTTCAAAACTCTACTACTGCAAATTTGACTAGCTGACAGCTAGTTGTATGTACTGGGGGTCTAGGAATTTAGAAAGTGCATCTGTCTAAAATGACCGGTAAAAGATATTCATTATAAGAAAAAAACAAATAGGCAATTTCAATAATATTGTACTCTTTTGGCCTGGTTTATAGAAATTCATAATCTTTTGGCTAGAACTTGACAATTTTTCTGTAGTCCGTTTTGATATATCTAATTTAACTCAAGTGTATCCAGACAAGTACAGTATTCAGAGTTCAGATAAGTACAGTGTCCAAATTCTAATTTAACAGGGGTAGTTTTAGAAATAGAATAAACCATAGAGACTTTTATCACAGGGATATATATTTCATGGGTCAATATAATTGCAGTAGACTCCTTGATATTTTTATTTTTAATTAATATTATATTAAATGTTTTAATGGTTTGCAAAAGCTCGATTGCTACCTGTCCCAATGTCCCACCTGGGTTCAAGAAGAATAGTGTGTGATCCGCATAAGAATGTGTCTTTAATGGTAATCTAGCACGAACTTCTTTTGTTCTAAAGCATGCACAAAACCAACAATTTAGAGGTTTAGTGTACAAATAAATCAAATATTAGTAATCAAAGTATCAATTATGAGGAAGTGATAATTATTGAATTATAAGGTAAAAGTTATGGAACTTTTAGTGAATAATAATAAGGTAGCAATAAAGAACCAATCAATTTACCTGAGAAATATCCAATCCTCTTTTAGGAGGAGTAATTATGAGGAAGTGACACAAAACATTGATAATGATGCATATTAAGAACTATTAATTTTAAAATAATAATATATATATATATAAATGATTCCAATACCGTTGGAACTTATTGTACACATATGACCACACTTATCAATTGACATAGAAATTAAAAATTATAAAATGATTCTAGTTTCTCCATATGTTATCTGTACAAAATTAAACGGCAATTGATGCAATTTTAGGGATATGAACAGGGAAATCGTCAATTCAATATTTGAGTTCATTTTTTTCACCCCATCACAAAAGTAAATTAATAATTAACAAATAAATACATATTAACATGTTGGGAGGGGGTAATGCTCACAACTCACCCGCTTTCTAGGGGGTGAGTAAAATGAACTCCCAATATTTAACATAACAATTTTTTTAGTTTTAACATAATAATAAATCGAGTTTGAGATTTCGAACTAATTAAGATCTTTATAATTAAATTTAAAATCATAATGAAATTATCTAATGTGAATTTTAAACCATCTTTTTCTTTTAATAAATAATTTATATTGTTTGATTGGATTGAAAATGTGACAAGCCAACAAATCAATAATTCTTTTGATATTGTATAAGACTCTATGCAACTAAATAAAGTTAAATCAACCGGAGCTGAAGAATTAATTTAAATGGATTGTGTGGTCAATGCTATTGTGATGCAAGATATTCCTATGATAGAGAAAGAAAGGGATTGCAAAGATCAAATCAGAAGAGGTTGCGATTGCAAAGACCGAATCAGAAATTCAGAAGACCCGGCGGTAAGAACTTTTTTATTTTTATTTTATTTTTTTATTTTTAAATGTCACATCTATCAACACTTTAATTTTTTTTTAATTCTTTATTTAACCCTTTTATACTTAATTAAAATAATATATATTTCCAAAAAATATACCGTTGAAAAGATCTCATTGGGATCTTTAAAATGACACCAAATATAAATATATGAATAATGTAAATATATGGACAATATATATAAAACAAATGTAAATATATGAACAATATATGAAAAAAAATGTAAATATATGTTCATATGTGTTTTTTTTTTAAATATATATAAATATATATATAAAACAAATGTAAATATATGTTCATATATACATGAAACAAATGTAAATATATGAATAATGTTATGTGTGTTTGTGTTTTTTTTGAAATATATACATATTTATGAAACAAATGTAAATATATGAACAATATATATGAAAAAAATGTGAATATATGTTAATATGTGTTTTCTTAATATATATATAACACATGTAAATATATGAACAATGTTGTGTGTGCGTATTTTCTCGAAATATATATATATATATATATATATATATATATATATGAAACAAATGTAAATATATGAACAATGTTGTGTGCGTGTGCGTGTGTGTTTGTGTTTTAAAAAATGTGAAAAATATATATAAATAATTTTATATGAAACAAATGTAAATATATGTTCATATATATGAAACAAATGTACATTTATGAACAATATTGTGTGTGTGTGAGTTTGTTTTAAAAAATGTGAAAAATATATATGAAACAAATGTAAATATATGAACAATGTTTTGTGTGTGTATAAAAATATATATAAACAATATATATGAAACAAATGTAAATATATGAAAAATGTTGTGTGTGTGTGCGCGTGTGTTTTAAAAAATGTGAAAATATATATGAAACAAATATAAATATATGTTCATATATGACACAAAAGTAAATATATAAACAATGTTGTGTATGTGTGTGTGTTTTAAAATATGTGAAAAATATGTTTTAAAATTCACGGTGTTTGTCGTTTTAATCAAGTATTTCAGTATTTGGGTTAAGTTAAACCGAGTGTGAAGTGTATTTTAAGTAGGTTCATTTTATCAGATATTTGGTTCAATTGTTGTGTATTATGCATACATTGTTGTTATTGAAAATTGATTATAGGTTAGGGTACTTGATTGTTGTTTTGGTAGATTAATGTTTGTCATTCATTTTTTGTAGGTCTCTTCGAACCTTTAATGTTTAAGATTCGACTTCAACATTATACACAGCGATCGAATAAACAAAGGCTCCCAACACTCGCCTCTTTTTAGGGCGACCGTGTTAGTGGTCAAAGAAACTTATACTTTCTCAAACACTTGTTCACATCGAAAAACCGTTGAACAAGATGTTGCCAAATTTGCGCTGGAGTGCATATTAACGAAAACCAAGATTGAAGGATCTCCTCTCATTAACAAGGTTTGTTGCAATGTTACATATATTTCAACTTATGCTATAGTTTTAATTATTGATGTAGTACAATAAGATAGTTAGAGAATGAGAGAGAGCTTAGATTTAGCAAAGATGAAAATTAGATGGATGGGGGAAGCTCAAACGAAACAAGAAAAAATCTAAGGAAATTAGAGGGGACAAATTAGGGAGCAGATTCAACCCCTAGGATTAGCAAATATTGTTCCACATAATCTTAGAATCATTCATGTTTGGTTTATATTATAAGTTAAAGAAGTTTAAATGAATCATTATGTCCATATTGTCATTTCGATTCTTCTTACTAGGACATCTCTATTGCAGTCCATACTCTATAGTTATTTTTGTAATGCTTCCGAATAGGAATCCTAATTTAAGAGTTAGACATCAAAAAATAAATAGAAGCAGGATATATGGCATATGATTTTATTGTACTAATGCAAAAAATATTAGTTTTCCCCCAATTTTGTATATAAAAAATAAATTTCATAACTGCTTATAAATTACATTTTCATTGTTTTTATGCTAATTTTCCAGGATAAGTTGAAAGACAAACTGTTTGATGCATCATTGCATAAAGAAGAGGATTTCATTTATGGAACTAAAAGCTTGGGAGCTGGGAACTTGGTTGGCCGTATGGTTGAAAATCATAATGTGCAATATGTTAATGTGACTATTACTGTGCAAGTTGCGAATGTTCAAACAAGTGCAACTCCAGGGACAAGCTTAGGACTGCCCCTGCCGCATCATCCATTTAGGAGACCAGAACCATAACTATCTTCTAAAACAGTCAATCTCCCAATCTCATTTGTGCCTTCAGTTTGACGATAGCCTACAAGAGTTGGTACAAGCACTTCAAAAAAGCAGCGGAAGAACAAGGAAAAGGCTAACGAGAGGTTTTTAGCTGATGCTGAGTCAATTTGTCACATTTTCTTCTTCTTTTTCTTCTTCTTCTTTTATTTATTTGCCTTGTTCTTTATCTTCTTGTATGATTTGTATTTTATTACTTGTGAAGATTGAATGCTTCTCTGGGCAGATTAAATTAGGTTGATTAGTTGTATATTGTGTTCATGCTATGGTGGTGCCATTTTTTCCACGTTTCTTTGTGCGCGCACACACACACACCCCTCTTTTGCTCTATGTTAGAAGGTATACAAACCTCTAGTCCCCTATTGGCGAGTTAATTTTGACATCGAATTATCTTTCTACTCAAGTCTTTTCCTGTATTGACTACATGCCTACCGTTCTGTCTTGCTTCTATTACCCATCATATCAGTGAAGCTAGTTTGTCTCCTTATCCATTTCCATTGTTTGTATAACTGATTTTTGATGATACAAAGGTGTTTTTTTTATGGCTGTTTTTTATTTTTTATGTTTCAAATGTTTTGTATATACGATCAAAAAGAGGAAACATCTGATTATTTAAGTTTACTGTGTTTGCCTCTCTTTCTCCCTCTCTCGCAACAGCATAAACACATATGCAAACAAACAAACCTGCTCACACAAGTGCACATATGCAAATGTATATTGACTTCTTTGCTTGATTGTATGAACAAATAACTTTCTGTAAGATTGGATGCTGATTTTTTTTTTCTTTCTTCCCCTTTTAAAAAGGTATTTGCATTGCTTAATTCAATTTGGTGAAAATTTGCAGGTTGGCTATTGTTCCGCAGCCTTTGGCTATACCTTAAGCCCTGAAACCTCTCTCGCAGGCTATCCAGTCTCTCTCGCAGACTATCCAATCAGTCAATGAAATTGTGCAATCCATCACCCAGGCTTAGAGCATCCCCAATAGGCTGAAATTTGCAACCTCCTTGACTATATTTAGGGAGGATAAACCGGAATGTGCTCCAATAGGCTCCCTATCCCACTTCCTAAAATTTATTCTGGCCAAAGGCTCCTCAAATGTAGGGAGGGAAGACATCCTCCCTATTATTTTTTATCGCTCCTCAAATGAAATGGGTGGTTAAGATGAGTCAATATCATTCATATCCAATGGATCGGATTTACGACTAGCACATCCCTTTCTCTCTCTCCCACACCCACACGTGCACATTAATTTACTCGTACATCCCCTCTTTCACGTGCACACGCACAATTATACAATACTTTCACTTTGTACTAATAAATTTAATGGAAACGAGTGGAATTTAACTCTTTGGCAGAAACGATGATCACCTCTCAGGAAATATATATTGACAACATATGTGTACTTATATTTTCTCTACTATTGTCATCTCGGTCCATATATGTTTTATTTCATTTACTAGATATATCCATCTTTATATGTAAATAATTTTCATTATATATGAACTAGCTTGAATCGACAAAAGATGGACATTTTTGTAATTAACTACACTTTTTAATAGCTATTGGTCCTAATAATGTGATTCTTTTAATTTGTTGTATAGTCATCATATATATACTTGTATGGGTTGTTTGAGAAGTCAAAATAAAAAAATAAAGAAATCAAAGAAGATCTAACAGGGCCTTCCACGAACATCCCCTCTATTAAATGGCTTGTATTGTAAGTGTTGTAGTATCTTGTTCATTCAGCATATGCATTGTATTTGGAAAATTATTGTATTAGAAGCTACCACAGACTTGGTCTTGCAAAATCTTGTACGAGGATAAATACATCTACATATAATAATATATATGTAGAGATTTGTATTTAAAAATTGAAACCAGTGGTTTCTTTTTGATTCTATTGTAGAAATAATATTGTAGAGTTAGAGAGAAGTCAAGCAAGGGCTTGTGCTTATTGGATGACAAACTAGAAAACAAATAGAAGGAAAGTATGGTTTGTAGAATCTTGTAAAAATCAAATCAGAGATGTTACCAGCTTTTCAAGGGATTCAGATTTCAGATGATATGGGCCTAGCTATGGGGTGTAATTTATAACTTGAATGAGATCACCCTTCAATATTCTACAGTGCACAGTTTCTGTTCTGGGTTGAGCCAATGATGAAGCTATTGGGTTCAATTGTCAAAGCCTTCATTGGGCCAATGGATCCAGAAGACAAACTTGGGCCAATTCTACAATTCTTCAAATTTTAGTCCAAGTCCAATATGCATCCCATTACTGTAATTAAAATGGGTTTGAGTTATATAATTAATTTATGAGTAATGCTATACAACCCAAATAATGAATCCAAATGATGTGGCATAACACACAACATGAGATGATGTGGTTAATGAAAAAACCACTTGCCACATCATTTGGGTTGAAATTAACATTAGTATTAATTTATTCGTATAATAAACGTAACATCCAACACTTGGGTATTGAATGTTGATAATTATGATATGCAACTTGACTTGACCCAATAGTATTCTAATTTCTTGTAGGGGACTAAGAGTGGGTGTTTTCGGGGTTGGGTTGGGTTGGGTTGAAAATTTTTCAACCCAATCCAACCCAACGTAAATTTTAACCTAACCCAACCCAATCCTGAATTCAAATTTTATTATATCAAAATTCAAATTTAAAATAATTTTTCATCCTAATATCATATCACATAAAGTTTAGATTTCTTAAAAGCATAATCAAATCACAATATATAATACAAATTGTTTAAATATCCGTTGCATAATTATAAAATAAAAATATTATAATTTATCAAACTTTAAAAGTCTCCATCTAAGCCTCCCATCCATTTTACAATTATAATCACTTTGTCGAATATCTCGTGGTTGGATAATCTATTATTTATTTCAACCAACATAATAGTTTGAGTTTATATACAATTATTAGACTTTTTTTCCTATCAAATTCTTAATCAAATCCTAAGAAAAAAAAAAAAAAACATTTTAAAGTATAATCAAGGATGTGCCAATTAATACAAAAGATGAAAACACTATAATTGCATATTTTTAATAAACGTATTATATATTTATGGTATAAAAGTATATAAAATTATGTATTTATATTTTTCATTTATAATATTATAAATGGTGCATGAGTACAATTTTTAAATATTAAAAAAAAAAGAGATTTCTTAATAAATCTAATAATAAATAAAATTATTTAATTTAATTTTTATTTTTTATATCGGATTGTTGGATTGGGTTGGGTTATAATTTATTAACTATAACCCAACCCAACTCAATCTTAAAAGCAACCTAACCCAATATAGTCGGATTGGATCGGATTGGGTTGGGTTGGCGGGTTGGTGCCCAACCCTAATTTTTTGTGTATATATATGTAAAGAAAAAGAAAAAAAAAAAGAAAAAAAAAGTCTATTAAAAAATTAAAACCAAGTTAAAGAGAAAGTAGTAATACTAATACTAATGTCTAATCATAGAGCATATATATAAATAAACCCTTTTATTTCTCAATTCCCAATTCGATCGCCCAAAAGTCGAACCTTTTTGGCTTTTTCTCTCAAATCCCTAATCGCCCCAAATCCAACAGAGCAGAGCACAAGGTAATTAATTGTATTGTTTTCTTTGTTTCATATATATATATATATAGAAATTCTATTATCAGTTCGAACTGACAAAAGTTATATCAGTTCCTTGCATGTGGACCACTGGATTTAAATACTTTGACTTGGCTGTATGCACTTGTCAGTCAAAGTATTTAAATCTAGTGGCCCATATACAAAGAACTGATATAACTTTTGTCAGTTCGAACTGATAATAGAAAGACTATATATATATATATATATTGATTCAATTCTAAGTTCTAACAGTTGAGTTGAATTGAATGGTAGATGATCGAGTACCTGAACCCGTTGCAATTGTTTCGGCAAAGTTTGAAGAGGACTTATTATATGCCATCGGCTGTGTTTGTAGGTTTGTGTTTTACTGATGAGACTACGAGCGTGGCAGTGTCTGACAGTGTCCATTTTAACGCACGTATATATGGGTATGATTTGGCGATTGGGTTCTTAAATCTTTATGTATTATATTGTATTTAACTATTTATGTTATTTGAATTTTCTCTATCTTACAGTATATACCCCAGAGACGATGTTCAAAGCCTTTTTGATGAATTGGTGGATGAGAATCAAATCCTTAAAAAGATTATGTAAGATTTTTTTGGATTTCTTTGTATTTCCTAAATTTCTTCTATGAAGCATATATATATATATATATATATATGTCTCATGTCTATTATGTTTTGGTTAAGGATTATGATTTGGAGGGAATAATTGTTGCCAACAAGAGTTCCATGGTGAGTTTTCATCGATTCTCTCATTCATTCATTTATTCCCTCTCTTATCTATTTATATTCCTTACCTTACCTTTTTATCTTATTAGGCTCCACGGTGAATATTCATAATCTTATGGAAGACCTATGCAAAAAGTTAAACTTTCAAAGTTTAAAGCATACATGTTGGAAAGACAACATTACACCATGGGTACGTACGTGTGTGTTTTAGTAATCTTAATTCTGTTTGTCTCATTTGTCATTGTTTGTAATTGTAAGAAATCTTGTTATTTTGCATTTAAAACTGCCAATCATAATAATTAGCCATTATTTTTGTTTTATTAATTATTCAGCATTCATTCGTTAAACAAATTATACGGTATGTCATTGTCATTGTCATTGTGTTGATAGAAGCAAGAATTTATGTTTAACCGATCCGGTATCTAGCTTTATGGGATATCTTCTGAAGGGTGCTACCATACGACTACACCAAAGGAACTACTGGAACGTGTTGAAGAATTTTCTGCTCTACATATGCTACAGGCAAGTCTTCTCATTCCATGTTCAAATGTGCAATATTTGATTATTTTATTAGTATGAGACAGTATTTTGTGTTTTAATGTTTTATGATTTTGTTTTGTGTCCAAAGGAAAACTTTTTTAATAAATGACGAATTAACACTTTTCTTCTTGTTGACAAATTTAACTTCTTATAAATTGAGCTAACGTAAAACTTGGTAAGGTTTAAAATTTTATTTATGGATTTGATAAATTTTTTTTGATCTTGTTTAATTTCAAAGTCATTCGAGTGTTCAAAGTGAGAACATTTTCATTTTTACTTTTCGACACACTTTTAATTTGCATTTGAATTTAAAATCTACTTGTATTGTTATTTTGACATTTGGCAGGCGTTTCTAAATGTTTTAACACCCTACATATGGAAAGAGACAAGGAGAGTATGGGAATAGACAAGGAGTGTCCGGGAAGAGACAAGGAGAGGGAGGGTAAAGACGAGGAGATGGAGGAAAAAGATGAGGAGAGGGAGTATTCCAACAGAAAGATAACGAGGAGAGGGAGTGTAGAGAGGAGGAGAGGGAGTATTCCAAGAGATGGTACATACATCAATAAGACTTCTACATAGCCTCAATAAGGCTAATATTTTGATATAAGATATATACATCAATACTGTCACGTACATGTAGTCTTGTTTTCCACGAACGAATTCCTAAAGGTTCATTATGATGAATGGTTATTGATTTAATTATGTTTGATTTGTTTCCATTACAGCAGAAGCGATGCAAGATAATCCAGAAGTTTGTGTCAACATACTAAAGTTCATGTTCGGAAAGTATAAAAAGTGGTAGTGACAATGTTATTGGTTTTAAGTTTGCATTTTGGTACACATTAGAATGGTTGAATGTCATTAGAAAATTCATGGTATCTATTTGTTTTTAAGAAGTTTTCGTCTTTCTTCAAGCTGATGTTTTGTACAATTCAAGAACCAAAGAATCTATGTTCAAATTTCTTCTAGCAAACAATGTGTTGAGAAGTGAGAAACTCAAAGATATATAAATTTTAGCTTTTCCATAACCTTTAATCCACTTATCCACTACATTGAAATCCAAATGTTGCATTCATGTGATATTGATATATTAAAACAAAGTTCCATGGATCATTTATATGATTCTTTTGTCTAGAATTACAATCAATTTTGATACCGAACGAGTCAGGGTCTATTAGAACATGTCGAGATCAAATTTTAGCGCACAACTCTCCGTACATGCTTGTAAATCATGGTGGGAATCAAATTATAATGTTACAAAACTATTTTTTTTTTGGACGGTTCGTAACATTATGATATGCAAGGTTGGATGCTTGTAAATCATTATGTTATAACTTCCACTCTTTTAAAATACATGGTTTAATTTGTTGTATGGAGCCATCATATGGCTTGTTTTAGAAGTCAAAAAAATAAGAAAATAAAGAAATCAAACTGATTTATAGGACGTACAAACACTTGTTCTGAAGATGTCATGAATTAATTAAGCTATATCTAATTGTGGAAAATTATTATGCAATTGATTCGAACCGATTTATAGAACGTCCTGGAGGTCAGGATAAGAGTTAGCTAGGTTGATTCAAAATCAAAATTACATATATAGACCATAGTTCATTTCATCAAATGGTCTTGAATTTTAGTGATATGATAATAATTTATAGCTATTTGTCTCCAATCTCCATGCATATATATACACCCATCGCTCGTCAGTGTTGATCAAAATATTTTAACGCGGGCTGATTTTCTTTCTTACTAATTTTGAATAATGAGTTTATAAATAATTCATATACATATATATCTTATGCGCCAACAGGGCGTGGTACAACTGGTAGATGGACGAGCTTGGGGCTTGAGTAAAAATGACTCATAGGTCAGCGGCTCGAATCACTTAAAATAATATTATAAAACTCAAGATCCCTAAAAAAAATAATAAAAAAATAAAAAAATAAAATAAAAAACCATATATCTTATGCGATTCAACTTTATTAATTCGTTTTTATTGATTCATGCTAATGTTATTTATGAATTATGATCATGACATGAATAGAAATCCATCTATTTTTATTTTTATTTTTCAAAGCAATTCTTAATTAGTAGCCTAAAAGAGCAATCCAACTATTATTTTTTCAAAAGAAAAAATAAATTAATAAATTTAAAGAATCACTTTTTTTTTTTTTTAAAAGTATTACAACTGTTACAATAGACTGTCGGGACTTGAGATGTCGGGACTTGAGATCTATCAAGATTAGACAATACATGTGCGGTTAACTTAAAAATCACTTAAAACAATATTATAAAACCCTGAAATATAACTTAAATTTGATATCTTTCCTGCTAGATTTTTTTCCATCAATATCCAATAGTCAATCCAAAATTATATTGTGAAATTGTCCAATATCAGTACCATGTACGTACTTGATATTATTTATATAATATTTCGAATTGTAGTCCATTTTTTTTTAACAGCATATATTGTATAAAAATGCAATCCATTTTTTTTTTTTCAAAGCAACTTTAATTACGTAGCCAAAAATAGAAATCTAACTCAAAATTTTAAATACTTCAAAAAAATAAAATAAATAAAACTCTTATTTTTAAAAGAAGAAATAAAGTAAGATGAAATATTGGATTAAAGAATCATTTGTAAGAAGTACTGTTCATATTGTAAAAATAACATCATTGTTAAATAAATCCTTAAATATAAAATAAATTTGATATCGAACTTACAGTGTGAATGCTTCCAATATTAGTAGCATGCATACAAATACGAAACAAAAAATCAGAGTAATTAAAGGAATAACGACCATTAATTAGGGCCTATCATTCTATCAATCAGGTTGAGCCCATATGATTATGAACAAAGTAATTTACACTCAACTTGGTCCGCAAGTATTTCATTGCAGCCTCTCCACATATTTACCAGGTTTATATAAACCCCGTTGCCCTAATTTCTCCGATCGCACAAAAGTCGAACCTTTTTCTCTCAAATCCCTATTCGCCCCAAATACAACACGCCACTGACCAAGATGTCACGCAGCAGAGCAGAGCAGAAGGTAATTAATATTCCTCTTCACCTGTTTTCTTTGTTTAATATATAGATTCAATTCTAACAGTTGAGTTGAATTGAATGGTAGATGATCAAGTACCTGAAGCCATGGAAGTTTTTTCGGGTAACTATGTGTATGCGGTGGGATTATTATAATCCAGTGTTTCTAGGTTTGAGTTTTACTGATAAGTACGTGAGGCTGGCGATATGTGACGATACCCTTTCTATTGCAGAGAGATATGGGTATGCATATACTAGTAACTAGTGTTTATGATTTCTTAACTCTTTATGTATTATTATATTTAACTATTTATTTATGTTATTTGAATTTTGTTCATCTTGCAGTGGATTCCACATAGACGATACCTTTTTGGATAAGTTGGTAGATGTTGTTCAAAGCCTGCAAAATGATAGTGTAAGTTTTTTGATTTCTCTGTATTTCCTTAATTTCTTCTATGTAGCATATATATATATGTCTCATGTCTATCATGTTTAGGTTGAGAAATATGAGTTGCTGGGCATAATTGTTGCCGACAATAATTCCACTGTGAGTTTTCATCAATTCTCTTATTCATTCCCTCTCTTATTTATTTATATTCCTTACGTTACACTTTATCTTATTAGGCTCCACCGGTGAATATTCATAATCTTATGGACAACTTATGCAAAAAGGGAAACCTTAAAAGTTTAAAGTATACATGTTGGAAAGACGACTTTGTATCAGATGTAAGTGTGTGTGTTTTAGTAATCTTACTTCTGTTTGTCTCATTTGTCATTGTGTATAGTTGTTAGAAATCTTGTTATTATACTTTTGAAACTGCCAATCATAATAATTAGCCATTATTTTTGTTACGCATATTTTTTTTTATTAACCGTTCTGCATTCTTTATATTAATTATACAGTCTGTCATTGTCATTGTGTTGACAGAATCTAACATGTCAATGTAAAGCATTGCGGAATTCATTTCCTGTAGTAAAGCACCGAGGACTACATGAACGTTCGGAAGAATTTTCTGCCGGATATATGCTACAGGTAAGTCTTCTCATTCCATGTGCAATATTTGATTATTTTATTATTATGAGACAGTATTTTGTATTTTTAATGTTTTATGAGTTTGTTTTGAGTCCAAACGGAAACTGCTTGATAAATGGCGAATTAACACTTCTCTTCTTGTTGACAAATTTAACTTCTTATAAATTGAGCAATTTGAGCTAATGTAAAACTTGCTAAGGCTTAAAATTTTATTTATTGATTTGATGCAAAATTTTTGACCTTGTTTAATTTCAAACTCCTTTTGAGTGTTTAAATTGACAACATTTTTTTATTTTTACTTTCGTCACTTTTTCAATTTGTTTTAAAGTTGCCTTTGAATTTAAATCTAAATCTCCCTTGTATTGTTATTTTGACATTTGGCAGACGTTTCTAGATTTTTTTTGTGCTCTATATATGAATAAATTGAAGGAGATTAAGGATGAAGACGAGGAGAGAGAGGTTGAAGACGAGGAGATGGAGGATTCTGAGAGAAAGGTACATACATCAGCAAGACTTCTACATAACCTCAATAAGGCAAATATTTTGGTATAAGATATATACATCAATACTACCACATATAGTCTTATTTTCCACGAACGAATTCCTAAAGGTGCATTATGGTGTATGGTTATTGATTTAAATTATGTTTGATTTGTTTCCATTACTACAGAAGCAGTGCAAGATAGTCTAGTAAAGGTCTTCTAGGGAGCACCCTCATAAGTTTGTGTCAAGTTAACATACTAAAGTTCATTTTCGGAAAGTATAAAAAGTGGTAGTGACGTTGTTATAGGTTTTAAGTATGCATTTTGGTACACATTAGAATGGTTGAATGTCATTAGAAAAATCATGGTATCTATTTGTTTTTAAGGAGTTTTCGTCTTTCTTCAAGCTGATGTTTTGTATAATTCAAGAACTGAAGAATTAATATAGATTTATGTTCAAATTTCTTCTAGCAAACAATGTGATGAGAAGTGAAAGAAACTCAAAGATATATAAATTATAGCTTTTCTATATCCTTTAATCCACTTATCTACTACATTGCAATCCAACTGTTGCATTCATGTGATATTGATATATTAAAACAAAGTTTCATCGATCATTTATGAGATCTCATTTATATGATTCTTTTGTCTAGTATTACAATCAATTTTGATACCGAACAAGTCGGGGTCTATTAGAACCCATTGAGATCAAATTGTAGTGCACAACTTTCCACACATTCTTGTAAATAATGGTAGGACTCGAATTCCTCACCTAGGCTAATGTAGGTTCTATGATATGTTACAAAACTATATATTTTTATTTTTTTATTTTGTCAAAAAAAAAAAAAAAAAAAAACAAAACTATTTTTTTTATGACATTTCGTAACATTATGATATATATATATATATATATACACATAAAGTCTATTATCAGTTCGAACTGACAAAAGTTATATCAGTTCCTTGCATATGGGCCACTGGATTTAAATACTTTGACTTGCCTGTATGCACTTGTCAGTCAAAGTATTTAAATCTAATGGCTCACATGCAAGGAACTGATATAACTTTTGTCAGTTCGAACTGATAATAGAAAGACTATATATATATATATATATATATATATATAAGACCATATTCAATGCATATGCATTGCCAATGCCAAATTTAGCACAAAATAGTAAAATGCTATATTTTGCATATTATTTTAGAATTGTACTCCAATCCATAATTCCATTTGAAATGTTATTTTTATATATTTTTATTTGAATCGGAAATGGAATCAAATTTATATTCCATTTCTAGTGTTTACTTAAACTAAGAATCGGAATGATACAGAGTTGATTACAAAAATACCCTTGTATATATAACATGTAGAAATATATTTTTTAGATTTTTTTTTTTATATTGCTCATAAGTCATAACACTATGACTATAATAATTAACATCTTTATATTACAAAATCTGAACTAATTAGTCAATAATAATTAAAATTTGAGAAGTAATTCAGATTTGAAAACATAATTAATTTGATATTGAATTAATTTCTCAACATATACAACCATTAGTTCACATAGTAATTGATTCATTATTAATTGTATAAAAGAAAACAAACAAACAAAATAAATACAGGTGATGCCGCATCAACATCATTCATCAACACCATTTCACTTTTATTTATTTATTTATTTTTATTTTATTTTATAAATTCATGTATACTGTATATATGCCATGATTTCATACAAGATTTGATATATTTATAAAAATAAAAAAAATCGGTGGAACTAGTCAATAATAATCATCAACAAGATTTTATCTATATTTATGAAATCTACAATTAAAAAAAATTAAATAATAATAATTATGCCTGTGATTTGGAAAAGATGATTAATAGAAAAGAATGATAGAGAACCCTACAAGAGAGCGATAAAGTGGAAAGATAGTTTTTTTTTTTGTTTTGTTTTTTTTTATTTTTTTTTTATTTTATTTTTTATTATTATTTAAGTGACGATATTTTAGTAAAATATATAGGAAAAGAATTTGATTCCTAGTGTGAGTGAGAGGAATCAAATCCCCCTTCCATCACTAACTTAATTACTGATTTAATGAATCTTTTTTAAAAACTAAATTATCACCATTGATTTAATATAAAACAATTATATATTAGGTTTAATTTCATATAAATCAATTTTATTACAAGTACATTCATTATTGATTTTCTACGTTAACAACATAAGTTGTCAATAATCATTGTCGTTTTCTTTTCGGTCATTGTTACTGGTTGCTCTTTTGATCGTTGTATCCGGTAATAGTTTTCTTGTAATTTATTTGTCTTTTATATATATATTATTTTCAACATCTTATTTGTTCTGAGATTTAAATTGATGGAAGAAAAAAGAAATTTCTAAAAATATTGTGAGGTTTCCTCTGTTCTCGTTTTAAACTACATAAAGAAAAAAAAAAAAAAAACCTGCATGATTCATCTTTTACAAATATATACTTTGTTATTCAATACTGCTCGTCACACTGTTCATGTAATACTTCTCTTTCTTTGTATTTTGGAAACAATTCTTTATTTGTTATGGACCTATGGTTCTTTCTTATTGATAAAGTATAATATGTTATAATATTTTATTAGTTCTGCATTCGTAAGGCATAGGTTCAAGAAAACGGTTTGATTAAACTATAATTATAGTATTTTATACTATTATAATGTCTTACTAATTTGATTTAATTCAAAATAAAATAGAATCCACTTAATATTAATTATATATATATATATATATATAGAGAGAGAGAGAGAGAGAGAGAGAGAGAGAGAGAATTGGAATCCATAAAATAACTTTCATGAACAATTTTGCAACTTTTCAAAAGGACTCGAACAAAACAAACAAATAATTGAAAAAAAAAAAAAAAAAAAAAAAGAAGCGAGAGAACATGCTTTAATTCGGCGTTCGCTTTTGTTAAAAGCATATTTTCTTGTATCTAATACTGTATTAGATTTAATTTTAAATATTTGAATGAGATATTGGTTTGGTTTGAAAACCAAGTAAAATATAATACATTTTAATTTCATGTCTATTTTAGTCATTATGTAAAAATCATGGCAATTAAAAGTAAAATTTACCAAACGCATGGATACCGATTTTAAGTCCACGGTAATCTCAACAGTTGTATAATTAATTTTACAGCAGATTATTTCTACATCTAATAATAATTACTTTAAATGCTACAGCAATACCAAACTGACCCTTAATTCCTTTTCATAAGTATGATTACTGATTACTTGATTAGTAAACATGCCACAAGAGTAGTCAGGTGGAGTTTGAAATCCCCTGCATCTAGGGGTGGACAAAAAACCAATGAACCGAAGGATTAAAATATAAAAATCTGTAATAATTAAAGCCCATTAATTTGGCATAATAGCCCCAAAACCGAACCGAACCGGTCCAATCGGTTGGCATTTGTAAATTTTATTGGATCAGTTCATTTTTTTTAGAAATCAAACTTTATCGAATTTTTATAGGAGTGACAATATTTGTATCCCTTAAAAACTGTATATACAACCTCAAATAAATATATTTTTAAAAATCCAATATTACCCTTAAGTACAATTACTAAAAAGATTAAATAATTTGTAATTACACCCACCAATAATTATTAATCAATTTCCTATTAATCGATTGTTCAAAAAAAAAAGAAAGAAGTTTCCTATTAATCGTTTATAAAAAAAAAAAAGTTTCCTTTTTTTATGCTATGTGATTTGATTAACCAATATTATTTGTTTATGTACAACATGACATAAATTGAATGGAAGATACACACATATCATTGTAGGGGGTCGACCTACGGTTGATGTGGATCGGGTCGGATTTGTGTTAGGCCCAAGGCAACTTGGTTGAGCTTGTTGAATGGGGGGATGTCGTCTTGTCTATAAACCTGTAAAAGATGTTAGCCTGTCGAATGGAGGGATGTCGTCTCCTTCAAGAACCTGCAAGAAATAGTTAACAAATGGAATGACAGATTAAAAAGAGGTAAAGAAATTGTGGGGATGATCGTTTATAGCCTTAGGTGCACTTGGGCTGAGCGTTTATCATACTTGAAGTTAAATTCCGATGGACGGAATGACATCAAGCAGAGTTTCAAGATGCTTAAGAGCTTTGTTGGTTGTTGAGATTATCTAAGCCCCCTTGTTGTGGTTTTGCCCTTCTTATTTATAGGGAAAAAACTTGGTAGTGACTTGATTGTAGGAGAGATTTTAGGAGTGGTTTACTCCTATTCAAGTCGGCTGTTACAACCGTGTGCCATTGAATGGGGTAACTACCCATTGAATGTTGTAATTGGCCATTGAATGCTGTAACTGCCATGTTGACTGAGTTAATTGCCATTTTAACTGATTTGGAGCTTTGGGTCGACCCAAAATATGTGGGTCTGGACCATTTTCAGCATGAAGACTTGGGCCTTTTGTACGTTTGGGCCCATGGACCATTTTTGGCTACCACAATCATTATACATTCTAATCAAGTGAAAGGTTCCAAAAGAATGAATATTTGTTATATAATATTACAATGAATAGCAATAGGATTGGTTATCAAAACTGTGAGGCAAGTTTGCATATTTCACAAACCGAGTAAACCGTAAACGAAGTGTAAAGTGCAAACCATAAGGTATTAAGATAGAAAATTCATACCACCAAGCCATTTAATTTGCACCTTATCAGTTACCACTTTCATTTTTTTTCAAAAGAGCTTCTTGAAAATACCTAATTTTTTATGTGGGATTGAAATGAACCCGGCTAATTGACCCGTAAGTCTGTAATTAATTAATGCGGGTTAAAAAAATTTCTATTTATTCCGATTTTGTTTATGAAATTTCTATATAATCCGATTTTTTTTATGATGCGGGTACGGTCTGGCTGATTTTTTTATGAACCCGGCTATTGCCTTATAAGTGAAACTCTTTAGTTGTCAAAGTAATTGTTGGACTTGGATGATTTAGCAAAACAAGGCAGTCATAGTTTACAGCTTAATCAATGATATCAATTTTAAGGAATACTTCTCAAGTCAATCAAACTGGTATTACAAGTAAGTCAATTTGTAATACAAGAGAAAGCTTTAAATAAAAAAAAAAATAAAAAAAATGTATAATTAAAATGTGTGTGGTGCAGCATGAAGATGAGCCAACCAAGGAAGAAGTTTTTAATGAACCAAGTGAGGTTCTTCCGGGTTGAGCCTATATGATTATGAACAAAGTGCAAGTTTTGAGTGTTCAAATTGGACAACATTTTCATTTTTACTTTTCGACTCACTTTCAATTTGTTTCAAAGTAGTCTTTGAATTTAAAATCTCACTTGTATTGTTATTTTGACATTTGGTTGGCGTTTCTACATGTTTTTAACACCATATATATGGATAAAGACGAGCCGAAGAATTCCGATTTTGATTCCGAATCCAAATGAATGGTGGTGGTCTGGTGGATTTTGCACAATTGCATCTTCATGGATGCAAGTAGGTGGATAAAGAGAAATGAACTCTATGGTAATCTAAATCATATATTGCTATAAGAGTGCCTTCATTGAATTGTATTATGATAACGATGAATAAAAATAATTAGGTCTCATTAGCCAAGGTGGATTGGATTAAATTATTTCATGTGATTGGAACGAAGTACTATCTTGTTGTTCTCGTTTGTTAATCTAATAAAAATGTTCCTTAATTTTTACAGGGTGTACTAACTTAGTCACTAAATTTCGCAAAATAACAAAAATAAAAGTGAAATTCTTTACTATTTGTATTCTTTATTGAACTGCTAGTTTTAGTAGGTTAGACTTTTGAAAAGAAAAAAACAATATATCCTTAATAAATATTTAAGAAATTGGGCATGGCTACCTTGTTGGACCCCTAACTTTGTTGTCTATGTTTGCTTAAATGAAATCTAATTCATATTTTAGTCTTTTTGAAAGACTATATTAAGGAAATATTATGACCCTCGAATAAGGAATTTAAAGTTCAATAATAAAATTAACATTTTTATGATAAACTTCGGGGATTTTATTCACTTGAATTAAATATAGATAATGATATACATAATGAATTTTATAGTTAACGATTTACATATTCGGTTTGAAAATCAATTTATATAACATCAAGAGATATCTACTTCTAAACAACATGTGGATGGTGGGACTTGCATCCCACCGTAAACGTAAAACTAGAGGTATGCACTAATTCAACCAAGAGTGGATGTACTGTGAAATGAGCTTTGAGGTGATAAGTCCTAATTAACACTTTGACATTAAAGCTAACCTCATATAATTATTCTAGTAAGAAATTACCCCCTTAAACAAAAACTCCCAATTTTCAAAATCACTCAAACCCTAACCAACGATTTGCTCTTACGTTTTTAAATTGAACCTAAATAATGCTAAAATTTAAATTATATATATGATTTGCTCTTACATTTTTTTAAAGGAAATTGTTTGGGTATTGACCGGTACTATCAATACCCAAGGTACTGACCCCACCAATAGGGTGTTGCCACGTGGCTTTTTTCCTTGCACTTTTTTACATTTATCTCCTTGCATTCTAAGAAAAAAAAAGCCACGTGGCAACACCTCATTGGTGGGGTCAATACCTTGGGGACTGGTCATTACCTAAGCAATGTTCTTTTTTTTAATACATTTAAAAAAAATAATGCAAAAAATTAAATTATATATAAGATTTGCTCTTACATTTTTAAATTGAACCTAAATAATGCTCTAGACACCAATCTTTCAGTTCCAACATATCTTGGTAGGCCATGGAAGGACTACTCCACTGGACCACCACAATCATCATGCAGTCTGCAATTGGGCCGTTTCTGAACCCATTGGGCTGGAAAGAATGGGTCGCCAATGTTGACCCACCCAAGACCATATTCTAGGCCAAGTACCAAAACACCGGGCCTGTATCGGATGTGTCGAATCGGGTTAAATGGGCCGGATATAAGCTCACTCTCACATTAGATGAGGTTGCTAAATAAATAAATTTACAACGAAGACTCTGATATATAAAGGCACTGTCATTTCAAGAATCTGATTAATACAATTTGTCCTTGTAGGTTGTACACAATTGACTGAAAATATAAATATATAATTAGATGGATTGTATTATTATCCAGAGATCATGAATATCATGTTTATGTAAAGAGAAGTCTCAGAATTTTTTATTTTTTATTTAGGTTTACAGCTCTGTGTGGCCATCAGAGTCAAAAGTCATGAAAGGGTGTTTGAAATATCAAGCAAGCCAAAAGTATTTTGAACTTCTTTTTTGAAGTGAGAGAGAAGAATATTTGGCTTCTCATGTTATCTAAAGATCATATACATGTGGTTTTTAGTTTTTAAAATTCGGATTTCTAATGTACACAATTGTATGTTGAAATATCAGATGTTTTTTAATGGCTAAAAACTGAAGGAATGAGAACAAAATTAACTAGCTAGTGGTCAAGGATTGATGATGATATATATGAACTTTCAGTAAGTGTCTCTTTCTATAAGTTTGCTTGCTGGGCAAGTCCATGCCTTTTATCCGGAAAGAGTTGCACCCTGCATCTCCCGTCACCACGTGGCAAGATCATAATGGGAATATATGTGCGTCTCACCGGGAATCAAGTTCTTTCTACGTGGGCTAGACTATATTAACGTAAAGTTTCGACTTATATCCGTGATTTCAACATCCACCTGTCCATTTTCTTTTTCTTTTTGATATAATCCGTCAATCCAATGGTGGAAAAAAAAAAAAAAACAAATTAAATGCGGATGGATGACAAACATTAGATTAGGAGATATTGAATGGTTGGACATTAACGTCACAAATTGAAAGTTTGATATGGAAAGAATGCTCTTTAAAAAAAATAGGAAAGAATGCTTTTTCAATCTGATAATCTCACAGTTTCCATACTAATCCAAAATATTAATAAAAAATTAAAAAAATAATGTAAAAACAGCCTACAGTGAACAAGGCAGGAACAGAAAAGGAAGTTTGGTGGTGTGTTGACAAAAAAAACAAAGAAACATGGGGCGGAACCAAAATCACAAGCGGAAGCGGTGGGCGTAAGACTATTAGCCCATGCGCTATACTGTCCAAAGTCAATTTCGAAGAACGTGTCCCAGTCCTTTGTTTTGGTCTCAAATCTCTCTTAAAACGACATATCTCTCTTCTCTCTTTATATATAAAGAGATAAAAGATGCGGAGATTCGTGATTCGTAGAGTCAGAAGTCTTCTTGACCGCTCAAATCAACATCACCATCATTATATAAACAACCCTTTTCTTCTCTCTTCTTCTTCTTCTTCCTCTTCTCAGTATCAATCTCGTTTTTTGTCATCTACTTCTGTGCTTGGTTTCTCTTCTTCTTCTTCAATGGCTCCTGCTGTCACTGTCGATACTATCAATCCCAAGGTACTGACTTTCTTGGAATTTGATTGGTTTTTGATATTGTGCTGTTGATTTGGACTGTTTTTCCATCTGGGTCCTGTACATTCAATTCAAAAGTGCAAAATTTCGTGGAATTTGATCATGTGTTGTTGATTTGGGCTGTTTTTGCATCTGGGGTTTTGGTTTTTAATGTATATTATTTAATTCACTGTTTGATTGCCTTTTTCTGTTAGTCAAATAGTGGTGATTTGATATTTCTGGATCTGAGTTTGCTTTGTGTTCTGTCTCTAATTACTATTTGTTTATTGTTTGGCTTTGACGTGGTTTATGTTTTGGATTATATCTTTATTTTATTGTAGATTCGGCTTTTATCTTTTCAATTCAAATAATTTGTTTGTGTTTATGTTAATATGATATACTTGATCATATTCTTCTCCACTTGTTATTGCCTCCTTGTTAAATAAAAGCTCAAGCATCTGCCTTTTTTATGGTTGTGAACCTGGTTGGTGTGCTTGATTCTGTTTATCTGTATCTTTGCATGCTTTTTCAATATAACCTTAATCAAGCATGATACTGATGTTTTTATGGCATTAGATTCTTTTGCTAATTACAGAGATTTCTTTAACCAAAAATCAGATTTTGATTGAAATCAGAGTAGTTGACCTTTTGTTCAGGTGCCTGTTTGGCAGTGATTTAGAGAATATGCCAAAGTCTCATTTGAGTCACACAAGAACATGATCACTGGCATTCATGAATCATGAATCATGAATATATCAGTTCAATTCTTTTTTTTAACTTCTAGAAAAGTCAGATAAACTTGTCATGTTGATTAGAAAAGATTAATGTCAAAGTGGAGGTTTTGGTGGTTGTCAATTTTATTTTATTTCTCTCTTGTTCCGATTCCTCATAAAGTTTATTTTTTATTTTTTTCCTCAGGTTCTAAAATGTGAGTACGCTGTCCGTGGTGAGATTGTCACCCTTGCCCAGGTAATTCAATCAGCTGCTTTGTAGAATATATATGTTTATGAATTCTGTTTATGGGAACATGAGCATGCCTCTAAAGAGTTGAAGAAAATAAGTGAAGGATCCTCAATTGGTAGAACAGCTGTTTGTTGATTTTATAATGCTTTACCCGGAGTACTGTGCGAATGCACGTTTTTGGTTGAAATGTGAAGGGATATGGTGCTTTCTGCTTCATAATTATGAGATTTATTTTGAGGAACTAACTGCCTATAATATTTTATAACTATTTCTAATGAGGGTTTTTAAAAATTTTCTTGTTTCAGCGCTTGCAACAAGATTTAAAGGATAATCCAGGCTCTCATCCATTTGATGAGGTACATCGTTTTTCTCATTGAAACTCTACTTTTTCCCCCTTAAATGCTGGTTTGTGTTCTTTAGTACTAAGTTTCAATTTTCTGCACAGATATTGTATTGCAATATTGGAAATCCCCAGTCTCTTGGTCAGCAGCCTATAGCCTTTTTCCGAGAGGTTGGTTTTATTTCCTACTTCATGGTAGACAGTAATCTACTGCTAACACTTTCAAAGAAATTCTAAATTGGTGTATCTCTGTTTTAGGTTCTTGCATTATGTGACCACCCATCCATCCTGGACAAAAGTGAAACACAGGGTTTGTTCAGGTAACAATCTAAACATTCATCTATATGTTTTTTGGACTTTAATCATAAATCATGGCCAGTTTTATATTTTTAATTTATCTCATGTAACTTACATTTTTCTTGTATGGAAATCTTTAGTTTGGTGAATTACTAGTTCCTGTTTAATAAAGTGTTCTTCTATAACCCGGTTTGTGGTTTTTGCAGTACGGATGCCATAGCACGAGCTTGGCAGATTCTGGATCAAATTCCTGGAGGAGCAACCGGTGCTTATAGCCACAGTCAGGTTATTATCTGCGACCATAGCTGATAAATTTAAGCTAATGCAATGCTCAATGATCATAAATGGACTCCTGATATTTTTCTTTGCACATCAGGGTATCAAAGGATTGCGTGATACAATTGCAGCTGGGATTGAGGCACGTGATGGTTTTCCAGCTGATCCAAATGATATTTTCTTGACAGATGGTGCAAGTGTAGGAGTAAGTTTCAGTATGACTTTCTTTTTCTTTCTGCAAATTCCCATATCTTCAAATTAATTTTAAAGAATGTGTAACATTTTTTATCTTACAGGTCCATATGATGATGCAATTACTCATACGATCAGAGAAGGATGGAATCCTATGCCCCATTCCTCAGTACCCTTTATATTCTGCTTCAATTGCTCTTCATGGAGGGACCCTGGTATGTTTGCTGAATATTAAACTCTCATTCACATACTCCAGAGTCAACTAGGTTCATTAACTGTCGACAATTGCTAACTTTTAGTTGGATGTTTTTAGTTTATATTGTTTCAACAAGTGAATTGATCAAATCATTTCGAAGAACTGATCTATAGAAATTGGAGATTTAAACTTTCCTAGTATAACTCTTGCTTGATTATTGCAGGTTCCTTACTATCTTGATGAAGCAGCAGGATGGGGATTGGAAATTTCAGAGCTTAAGAAACAGTTAGAGGATGCCAGGGCAAAGGGTATTACCGTTAGGGCCTTATGTGTTATAAATCCAGGCAATCCAACTGGGCAGGTGAGTACCTATTAGCTTTTTGAATGAAGTAGAATTTTGAACAGTTTAGTATCATATCTATATGTTTGTATGTCATTTGATTTCTTTGAGCCATGCCTGCAGGTTCTTGCTGAAGAAAACCTGCGAGAAATTGTGGAGTTCTCTAAACAAGAAGGTCTTGTCCTTCTTGCAGATGAGGTGGGTGAATCTAACTGATTTTTAGATTAACTGTTTGTTGACCCAACCTTACATATGGGGAGCCTTAATGAATGCTGATGTGCTCAACTGTGTTTGTTGTTTAATACATAGGTTTTTTATTAATGTTCAACGGGTTTTATACAGGTGTACCAGGAAAATGTTTATGTTCCTGAGAAAAGTTTCCACTCCTTAAAGAAGGTCTCCCGATCTATGGGTTATGGTGAGAAGGACATATCACTAGTTTCTTTCCAGTCAGTCTCTAAAGGTAAATTGTTTTCATCTTTGCTTATGATGGTGATAGAAAAGGAAAGAGCTTTTGCAAACTATTGGTTTTTAGATGTAACAAGTTTGCATTCTTTTTGTTGCTTTCAGGTTACTATGGGGAGTGTGGAAAAAGAGGAGGTTACATGGAGATCACTGGGTTTAGTCCGGATGTAAGAGAGCAAATATACAAAGTGGCGTCTGTGAATCTTTGTTCAAATATTACTGGCCAAATTTTAGCCAGCCTTGTCATGAGTCCACCCAAGGTTACTTTTTTTCCTCATTTAAGATGCATATCCTCTTTTATATGGTTGGATTAGTGTGAGCGTGATTTCAAACTTCAAAGATGTCGAAAAAGATAATGCAAGAACAATGAAAGAAAAAAAAAAAAAAATTGAGATAAGTTTGTCATTGCCATTTTTTTACTAGCCTAATTGTGGTTAGTTCTTTTTTGTCATATATTTAGACTCTTTGTTTGAATATAAGAGCTTGAGTTTGTCATATAATGATTTCTATGTTACATTATAATACAATTGGAAATACCATGTAGTTTCTTTTGGAATTATGAAGTTCAAAATTCATGGTCTTGTAGCAGTATAGGCTTGTGAATCAAGTGGCTCTATCATGTCTTATTATTTATAATAGAACTAAAGTACGATATTGACTACATGGCATTGCTGTAGCATCTGATCGATCTAAATAAACATATGCAGGTTGGAGATGAATCCTATGAATCTTACTGTGCAGAAAGGGATGGGATCCTCTCATCCTTAGCAAGGCGTGCAAAGGTTAGTTCAATCACCATCTGCAATTTAATAGGGTGTAAACATGGGATTCTTCATAGTTAAATGCAAATTGTGGTAGGATGCAGAGGTGAACAAGACCGACTTTTAAATTATAGTCTCTTTACTGGCATAGGGTTAATTATTGATAAATTGTCCATCTATTAACTCATTAGATTTGTTAGATTTAATGTTATTCTCCCTCTTGTTTGTTGGTACATATACATTTTCTTGTCATTTACCCTGTAGTAGCTCCTCAAACATGTCATAATGATACATGTTTTCATTTATCAGTTATGTCGAATATTTTAATTAAGCTATTCTGATTATTGATCAGACACTGGAAGATGCATTAAACAGCTTGGAAGGAGTAACATGTAACAAAGCAGAAGGGGCGATGTATCTCTTTCCCCGTATTCAGCTGCCACAAAAGGCTATTAAAGCTGCACAAGCTGCTAATTCTGCTGCTGATGCATTCTATTGCCGTCACCTCCTTAATGCGACTGGCATTGTTGTTGTTCCTGGTTCTGGTTTTGGACAGGTGAACATCACTGTTTCTCCTTATTGTTTGCTATTAGTGTGTGATGCCAAATCCTTACCCATTGATTGATTCTTTGATTATTTGACTTATGGTATTACTGTTTGTATCTGTTGTAGGTTCCTGGCACTTGGCATTTTAGATGCACAATACTGCCTCAAGAAGATAAGATTCCGGCCATTGTTTCCCGTCTAACAGACTTCCATAAAAAGTTCATGGATGAGTATCGCGACTAGGGATCTTGCTTACAGATAGAATTGGGAATAATAAAGTTGTATCCATTCATTTAATTTACAAACATCTACCACTTGAATGGAGATTGCAACAATGCAAGATATTTACTTTTTGGAAACATTTTGGTTTTAGTTAGTATGAGTTAGCAAAGAATCATTATTTGCTGTGAAATTTGTGAACCATGCTTGGTCACCAAACAAGGTACCCTTTCAATTTCTTCACTGATTTTAACAAAATTTGGTATGTGTCTTTATGAGTTTTGTTATTGTTTAGATCGTCCTTGAAGTCTTGACAGTCAATCAAGACTACAAAATCAACCAAGACTCGAAATAAGATATTCAATCTCTTTTCAAGAATATCTAACACCTCAAAGTTCCATAAAATTTAGGGTTATTGGTACAAATGCCCCTTGAACTATATGCGAATCCGTAAGTTGCCCCTTAGGCTTTTAGACAAATTAATAGGCTTCAAAATTTCGTATGTTGCGAATTCAAATAGAGATTTTATTTTGGTTTTTCAAGACAATGAATATTTATCTAATAGATTTATTTCCTGTTCTGAACATATGCAAAACTCTTCTCCTGTTCTAACTCACCACTTATTGCACATTACACACCTTATTTATGGTTTGTATTTCAAGTGTTTGGATTACATTGTATTTTTTGTTTGGGATATTATCATTTGGATCCCTAATTTTTTTTTTGAATTATCTATTTTTTACTTACGTATTCAATTTTCACTGGATTGGTCCCTATGTTTTCAAAAACAACTCAATTTCGTTCTTATCTAAGTCAACTGTTAGTCAAATTAAACAATTCTAAGGGTATTTTTGTCTTTAAATAATGATATGTCACATGTCAACACACAAATAAATAAAAATATATATAAGAAAAATTAATTAATATATAAATACAAATTAAAAAATTATAAACAGAAGAACAATTACAAAATTATATATAAAAAAATACAAATTAAAAAAAATCTCTCTCTTGAAACCTAAAACCAATACTAGCAAAAATTTGTTCTTAAGAGTGGTGGTGGCTAGAAATCAGTTCTTCATTGATTGTCTCCAACAAAAATCAAACCCAGCTATCAACAAAACCTAAACCCAATCCGGATTCAATCATCTCTCTCTTTCTCTCTCGCTCACTCTCTGTAAATCCAAAATCCATCTCTCTCTCGCTCTCTCTCTCTTTCTCGATCACTCTCTAAACCCACCTCTCTCTCTCTCTCTCTCTCTCTCTCTCGATTTCTCAGTGACCTCCATGAAAACCCAAAAGAAGCTACTCAAATCCATCTCCCATCGCCCGTCGCGAAACGAACCAAGATCTGGTTTGAACTAGAACTGGGTTCGAGCCAAAAGGAAAGTCTGAACCAGAATTGGGTTTGAGCTTTGTTTGGCCGCCAACAATGGTTGGATTTAGGAATGGCGGTGGTGATGGTGGCGGAGTCTGCTTGGTAGGTGGGGTTTTTGGTTTTGGTTTTGGTGTTGGGAGGTGGAGGGTTGGTTTCAGTGATGATAGTGTTGTATGGTATCTATGTTTGTGATTGGTTTTGAATTTAGGTTTGGGTTTGGTATGGTGGTTGATTTCGAGTATGGGTTTGGTGGTTGGATTTGAATTTAAGGTGGTGGGCTAGGTTCGAGTATGGGTTTGGTGTGGTGGTTGATTTCAAATTTAGGTTTGGGTTTGAGTTAGGCTTTGATGTTTGAATATAAGAAACTAATTTTTATATTTCTTTCCCTTTTTTAAATTTTTTTTAAAATTAATTTATAATTATAAATAAAAATTAAGAAAATAAAAAGGTTTTATTATTATTATTATTATAATTATTTAAAGTAAGGGTAGAAATGTCATTTTATATTTTTTGTGACGGTTGACCGTCAAAATTCTGGTCAGAAGGATCAAATTGAGTGGTTTTTGAAAATATAGAGACCAATCCAATGAAAAATGATTAAGTGAGAAAAATTAGATAATTCAAAACAATATAGAGACTCAGATGATAATATACCTTTTTGTTTTTGATTGAGTGATGCACATTTGCGGATTGCGGTTGAACGATTCAAATCTTATAAGTTATAAGAGATATCACGCAACGGGTTTCAAACAGAGCTGGGCCAATATTTACACTCAACTGCATTTCGGACTCGGCCCGCAAGTATTATATTCAAAGTCCATTTCTACAATCCTCAATCCACAATAGGTTCAACTTGTCATCCCTCACTTCACAACGCCGCAAAGCAGAGCCAGAGCACAGGGTATTTTTTTGTCCTATTCAACTGTTTTGTTTGTTTCATAAATAGATTGAATTCTAACAGTTTGAATTGGAATTGACTGATACGTAGATGATCAAGTACATGAAGCCGTTGAAGATGTTTCAGGAAACTCTGAAGAGGACTATTGAAATGCCAGAGTCTGTGTTTATAGGTTTCAATGTTACTGATAAGAATGTGAGCTTGGCCGTATCTGACCAGTGCTATTTGGGCGCATATGGATATGAGTATGACATCTCTTATACCACCGTTTTTTATTTGGAGATTGGGTTTAACTATTTTTCCATTTTGAATTTTCTCCATTTTGCAGTGTTTTTCCCAGAGACCAAACCCTTTTGGATAATTTGGTATCTAAAGTTCAAGATTCTGTAAGTTTTTTTTATTTCCCTGTATCACCTTTGCCTTAATTTCTTCTATCAACCATATGTCTCATGTCAATCGTGTTTATGTTTAGATTGAATATGAACCATAGATTATGGAGAAGTTTTAACAAGTTTATACACTTTGAGTCAAAGTATGTAAATCTAGTGGTCCACATTCTTCGTTCTGATATATTTATTGTCAGTTCGAACTGATAATAAAAAATCTATATATATATATATACACACGTATATATTAGTTATGTTATGTTTGGGATTGCTTTGCTTAAAAGTAATCTGCTTATAGCTTAACTTAAAACATAATTGACTTAGTAAAAAAGTTAACAAGGGTTTGGTAAATTAAATTTAAAATTGCTTTGCTTTTGATTGGGTGGAAAATATGTTTGGCAAAATGACAAAAATAGACACATGCTCAAGCCAGGTCAACTCAGTCAACTTTAACAAAATGACAAAACGAGTTGGACTGAGTCAACTTTGTCTCTTTGGTGGACTGAGTCGACTCACTCAAGCTTCAAAACTCAGCATTTGGAACTGTTGCTTCAATGTCAAGCCATCTCTTGCTACACCAAGTTTTCCACCGAGAGTGTCGCTAGCCTCTTTCACGTCGCCGTAGAGACCGGTTATGCTTCGGCGATGGTGGTTATACTCTCGAATGGGGGATCGAGCGTGTTCGCTCAAATCGGCAATATTATTTCGTCGATTGAATCTGAACTTGACCTGACTTCAAATGGGCTGTCAGTGCAGGCGACTTCAAAGTCGTCCAATCAGTCCTTGGTCCTTCATCAGATCTCCTCTGAACTCGAACTCCGATGGTGGTCACCACAACTGTAACACTATTCGATTTTTATTTATTTATTTTCAATTTTTTAATTAATTTTATGTTTTTAAAAATCATTAATAAATAGAAGGGCATTATTGTCATTCTTTAAAACATTATGGTTATTATAGACAATTTAAAGGTAAAGGCTAGCTTCTGCTTCCAAAAGCACCCCCCAACCAACTTCTCAAAAGTTGATTATTTGAGGAGCAAATTGTAAAATAAGTTACTTTTGGGAAGTTTACCAAACACCTATTTATTCAAAACTTGAGAAAGAATCACTTATTTCTCAAGCAAAAGCAATCCCAAACATAGCCTTCATTCCCGAAAGCCAATAGTTGTGTCGATCTGGTAAATATAAGTTTTATCGACGAGATGAATTCTACTAATCTCGCTGAAAGCCGTATTGAAATGTTGTATCCACAATTAGCTAGCTTTTAAGACTCCAAAATAATTCTTGATTTCAAACAGAGCTGGGCCGAACCTAAGAGTTAAGCCAAGCCCATATTTACACTCAACTGCATTTCGGACTCGGCCCGCAAGTATTATATTCAATGTCCATTTCTATTTTGACCTCAACACAACCCACAATCCACCATCCATATATATATATACATAAGTTCAACTTGTCATCCCTCACTTCACAAATCACAACGCCGCCAAGCAGAACCAGAGCACAGGGTATTTTTTTTCCTATTCCACTATTTTGTTTGTTTCATAAATAGATTGAATTCTAACAGTTTGAATTGAATTGACTGATACGTAGATGATCAAGTACATGAAGCCGTTGAAGATGTTTCAGGAAACTCTGAAGAGGACTATTGAAATGCCAGAGTCTGTGTTTATAGGTTTCAATGTTACTGATAAGAATGTGAGCGTGGCCGTATCTGACCAGTGCTATTTGGGCGCATATGGATATGAGTATGACATCTCTTATACCACAGTTTTTTATTTGGAGATTGGGTTTAACTATTTTTCCATTTTGAATTTTCTCCATTTTGCAGTGTTTTTCCCAGAGACCAAACCCTTTTGGATAATTTGGTATCTAAAGTTCAAGATTCTGTAAGTTTTTTTAATTTCCCTGTATCACTTTTGCCTTAATTTCTTCTATCAACCATATGTCTCATGTCAATCGTGTTTATGTTTAGAATAAGCAATTTGATTTGGAAGGCATAATTGTTGCCAGCGAATATCACGATGTGAGTTTTCATCGATTTTCTCATTCTTTCATTCCCTCTCTTATTTATTTATATCCCTTGCTTACCTTTTTATCTTATTAGGGTCCACCTATGAATATTCATAATCTTATGCACGACCTATGCAAAAAGGGGAAATTTCAAAGTTTAAAGTATGCATGTTATACAGACGACATTACATCACCGGTACGTGTTTTATTAATCTTAATTCTGATTGTCTCATTTGTCATTGTGTGTAGTTATGAGAAATCTTGATATTTTGTTTATTATTCTGTATATATTTGTTATACACATGGTTATCAAAAGCACGCCGGGCGACTCGGGGGTTGCGCCTTTAGACAGGTCAGGCGCATTCCCTTGCACGAGGCGCACGCCTGGCCTGCCTAGGATCGCATGAAGTTGAGGATTTCTTTTTATTTTTTGAGGATGCCTTAGTGTCGCCGTCTAGATCAGACGGCCGTCCAGGTTGCTGGAGTGTCGCTGGCGAGGTCTGGGTCCGGTAGTACATTGCTGGACCATGGACAGTGGTTGGAAGAGGTGAGGGTTGGTGATGGTGGCTGCTGTTTTTTTTTTTTTTTTTTTTTTTTGTTTGAAAAGTGGCTGCTAGGGTTTTGTAGGATGAATGGATGATAGATGAAGGATGATGGGTGACTGCTAGGGTTTGTGGAATGGTGGGTGGTCTGTTAGGGTTTTTATTTGTGTGAAATAGTGGCTCTATATATAACAATAGAAAACAAACCATCTCCGCTAAACACCTAACAATTGGAAAGTTAACAATCCTAAATCATTAGTCATGGGTAGGAAAGCAGGAGATATTACAATTATTTACATAATATCTCACATAAACGTGAGATTTGATTGGGTCAACTTTCCCTCTTGAAAAGAATTTACTAGATTCTCCAACAATAAATACATTTTTTTTCTTTCTATTTTTTTTTTTTACGCCTCTGTTCGCTCGGTCATGCTTCACCTTGCGCCTTAGACTCCAGAGACCTGTTGCGCCTTGAGGCACCTAACGCCTCTTACAACTATGGTTATTTATACAAATCACAGTATGTCATTGTCATTGTGTTGACAGAGAGCAAAATATCACAGTCACCTATGGGAGGGCATTCCTGACATTTCTTCTGCTGTACATATGCTACAGGTAAGTCTTCTCATCCATCCCATACACAATATTTATTATTATTATTATTATTATGAGACTGTATTTTGTGTTTTAATATTTTGTGAGTTTGTTTCAAATCCAAAGGAAAACTTAATAAGTGGTGAATTAACACTTCTCTTGTTGAGATATGAAGTTTGACATAGACAATTTAACTTCATCTAAATTAAGCTAATGTGAAACTTGGTAAGGTTTGAAATTTTATTTATTGATTTGATACAAAATTTTTACCCTGTTTAATTCCAAACTCTTTTTGAGGGTTCAAATCGAGAACATTTTTCATTTTTCTACTTTTGGGCAAATTACACTGTCTTACCATGATTATATGTATAATTGCACTTAAACCCGTGAAAATATCATAATAACACAAACATACCCTCTGATCCGTTGACTAACGTTGACCACCGTTAGTCACAAATTAGAAGAATTATCGTTTTTTCCCTTATAGAAATAATATTTAATTATATAAAATCTAATTAAAAATAAAAATATTATAAAATATAAAATATAAAAAAGACAATGAGATCACTTCGTCTTCTTGTTCAAACACACAAAATCTAAACATGTTTTTTTTTTTTTTTAAAAAAAAAAAAAAACATGTTTAGATTTTGTGTTTGAAGAATAAGACGAAGTGATAAATAAATAAATAAAAACCTTCAACTTAGAGGCATCAACCTCAGCCACCAAAACCTAAAACTTCTGTCTCTATTTGCTACTTAAAGTTACAAAGTCATTAAAATGAGATCCGAAATAATCTCATATCAAAATCAACTAAAGCTAAAAGCAAATAGAACACACTCAAAAACAAACTCAAATCTTCATGATCCATAAAACTACAATATCATTTCTACATAAAAAATAAAAAATGATATTACAGAAAATATATATCGAATAGCAAATAGAAACAGAAAGAATATATATGAAAACAATATAAAAGATTGCATTGCATCCTCTCACCCTCTTCCTTTTTTTACTTCTCTCACCCAAATCATCAAACACCTAATAGGCAACCACAAAATCTCTCATAACACTCTACAAATCAATAATTCAAAACATTTCAACATCACTGAAAAAAAAATGGAAGAAAAAGAAAAGAAAAAACTGAAGATTGAGTCTACTCATTCGCGAGGAGTAGATCTCCTCTTCGTGGAGGATCGATTTGCTCCTCCACCTGCGTTGATTTTATTTTTAATTTCTTTATAAAAATTAATTAGGAAAAGAAAAGGTTCAACATTTGGATGAAGAAGATATTGCTTGGGATGTTTGGAAGGATGATGTTAATTATTATTATTATTTATTTATTTTTGAAGATGATGATAGATTTTTAAATTAATATTTATTTTCCTTATAATTAGTGTAGTTATAATTAATATAAAATTCTTGAAGCTGATGTGGTGAAATATGATTGGACAAACTATTTTTCGTTTTTATTTATTGATAACACCGATAAACAGACGCTTTTGCCTCTTTGTTGTTACTTACTAACGGTGGTTAATGGTTGACCACCGTTAGTCAACGGATCAGAGGGTATGTTTGTGTTATTATGATATTTTCATGGGTTTAAGTACAATTATATATATAAAATCAGGGTAAGTTAATGCAATTTGCCCTTTACCTTTCAACACCTTTTCAATTTGTTTCTAAGTTGACTTTGAATTTAAGTCTTACTTGTCTATTATTTTTACATTTGGCAGGCGAACCTAGATGTTTTTAACACCCTTGCAGAAAGGGAAAATAAATACATTTCTGACTATTCGATAGAGGACTATCCCAAAAAAGACTACGATTCCGACGAGGACTTTTCCGAATGAATGGTGGTGGATTTTGCACAATTGCATCTTCATGGATGCATGTTTGTGGATAAAAAGAAATGAACTCTATGGTAATTTAAATCATGTATTGTTATAAGAGTAACTTCGTTGGATTTGTATTATGATAATGATGGATCAAAATATTAGGCCTCGTTAGCCATGTTAGGATTGGATTAGGTTATTTCATGTGATTGGAGTGAAATATTATCTTCCTGCTCATGTTTGTTAATCTAATAAAAATGTTTCTAAATGGTGTACTAATTTAGTCACTAGATTTTACTTAATAACAAAAGTAAAAGTAAAATTCTTTACTTTTTGTATTCCGTATTAAACTGTTTGTTTTAGTCAGGGCCAACCCTGACATATTAAAAGCCTAGGGTGAATCTCAAAAATGTGCCGCATCTGCACGAATCTGACTCTAGAATTTTATGAACGAACGATGGACAAGTGCAGGTCTGAAATTTGAACCCGCAGCAGGTTGGGATGCAGGTTTGAAGAAAAATCTTGCACCCAAACCCACAAATTAATAAAAAAATAAAAGATTAAATATAATAAGAAATTTTCCACTTCAAGATTGGTATTTTAAATAGCAAAGGCCATTAATTCATAGGGAATTGTTGAACCATTTTTTCATATTTTAAAATTGTGGAATAAAATTATTTACATATGTAATGATTCTTTCCTCAATTCATTGTTTATCAATGTGGATTGTCCGGTGCAAACATAGATGGTTAAAGGGTGGAAACTTTGATTCAAATAGGGATAAATGAACAATTGCATTTAATGCCAAAACTACCGGGCTACCGGCGGTTCTGATTCCGGCTTTAGGGGAACCGGAACTGGAACAAACCTATGGCGGTTTCGGTTCCAGTTCGACGGTTCTGAAAATTTGTTTATTTATTTATTTTTTTACACTATAAAATATTACATTTTATTTATAAAAAAAAAATATGTTAGAAAGGACATTATAGAGTATTGGGTCATGGCTCATAACCTGTGTCTAAGTATTATGTTTTCCCTTCGCTTCTCCTCTTTTTTATATAGATTATGCATCTCATTCACTTCTCTATCTATCCGATGTCGGATGTGGGATAAATGAACTTTTAGTATGGTTTTTTCTTCAATATTGGAAGCTTTTTGAGATCCATAGGCTCTGAATCTTGGTGTAATTATTGATATATTTCTTAGGTATAAATTATAATATTAAGTTTATAAATTTGAAATTTGAAATTTGAAGCAGAGACGTCGGCACCGACCATCAGAGTTGCATTTCTGTGCTCACTCGAGACTAATGTGCTGAGCCAGAGAAGTTGATATTTTCTTCAAAGAATATGTATTTATTATATAATTATATAATTAACCAGATAAACAAATGGGTTTTTGAATCTTGGATCTAAAGCATCTTATGAATTTGATATAATATGTTTGTTTAGTCCACTTATAACACCTAAAGTAATGAGCTTGCTTGCTTGCTTCTCAATCTTTTTAAAAGATTGTATGCAGTGCAAGGTTTGAAAAGAGGGAAAAAAAGAAAAGAAAAAGAAGAACATAAATCTTCATCAATAAACAATGATTCTTACGAATTTGATCTACTTGGGCCTCCTGGAACGCAATTTTATTGAATTGGTATATGGGTTGATATTTTTCTTAAATTTAGTTTAATATATATATTATGGACCGTAACACAACCCTGTAAATTGATCGAGTTATATGGTTTTGAATTTTAACATTTTAGACAATACTTTAGACTATGGAGGCCAGCTATAAAAATGTCACGAGAGAGATATTGATGGCATTAAAAAATCATGACTTCTTTTTCGGTTAGCCATTGCTTTTTTACTTTAATCAATCGAATACCGTTGTTGATTTTGGTTTGGGCATGAAAACTGAAAAGTGACCCTTTTATCCATTTCAAATTCCATGTCACACGAAACACCATCACAAAAAGCTGAAAATGAATCTCAAAAAGCTTCCAAGATCCTAGAAAATATAGAAGTTGAATATATTTCTATATTACTTCAAGAATAAAATTGAGTTACATATTTATAAGATTGCTCAAGAAACCTATTTTAAGTAAACCTATGATTCCTAAAACTGAGAGAATTAATCTAGAGATAATTACAAGGAATTAATCTAAGAGATAAATACAAAGATAATATAAACCTAATACAACTCTAATTAACATAGTTATCTTTTACACGCCCTCGCAAGATAGTAGGCATTTCAGAAACACTAATCTTTGACCGTAATAGGCAAAACCTTATCATGGAGAGCGGTTTGGTGAGAGAATCAGCTAACTGGTCTGAAGAAGACACATGCGAAATCCGGAGCTGTTTACTTTGAACCTTTTCACGAACAAAATAGAAATCAATGGCAATGTGTTTCATTCATGAATGGAACACGGGATTAGAACATAGGTACGTGGCACCAATGTTGTCACAGAAGATGGTTGGTGGATTTGGGGTGGAGATGTGCATCTCCTGCAAGAGAGACTTAAGCCAGATTACCTCAGAGGTAGTAGCTGCAACAACCTTGCATTCAGCTTCAGTGGAGGATCTGGCGACAGAACGTTGTTTGCGAGAGCACCAAGAAATTGCATTTGACCCAAGGAAGACCATATATGCACTGGTGGACGTACGGTCATCGTGATTGCCCACCCAATCGGCGTCGGAAAAGGCATGTAAGAAGAGAGGAGAGTTGCAGCAAACCAATAGACCATGGCCGCCTATGCTCCGTAAATAGCGCATGAGTCGTTTCGCTAGAGACCAGTGTCCAGTTGTTGGGCGATGCATGAATTGGGCAAGCTTGTTTACTGCAAACGCGATGTCAGGGCGAGTGAATGATAAGTACTGCAAATCACCAATTACCTAACGAAACTCAGTCGCATCTGTGAGGGAGGTACCTTAAGGAGCTTGAGATCATGATCTGTAGGAAGCAGGGTTGAGATCGGTTTGGAGTCGAGCATCTTTGTTCGAGTGAGGAGTTCAGTCACATATTTTTGCTGAAAGAGAAATAGACCGGTCTAGCATGGTTGAATTTCAACCCTAAAGAAGTAGGATAAAGCACCAAGATCTTTGATCTAGAACTGTTAGGCAAGCAATTTAACGAATTCATCAACAAGGTCATTGCTACCGGTGACAATAATGTCATCAACATATACCAGTAAAAACATCAAACAGCTGTTAGTATTGAATATGAATAGAGAAGTGTCTAAGTGAGAGTTGACAAACCTATTTTGGACAAGGTGCTTGTTTCAGGCCATAGATGGCCTTTTTAAGTCGACATACATGCGTTGGAGAGGCCGGATCCACAAAGCATGGTCGTTGTGCCATGAACACATCCTTAGTGAGATAACCCTGAAGAAACACATTGTTTACATCCGATTGGTGAAAAGACCACCCTTTTGTAATCGCAATACTTAGTAGAACCCTGATTGTTGCAGTTTTAACAACTGGACTGAATGTTTCTTTGTAATCCAAACCTAGCCGTTGATGAAATCCCTTGGCCACTAGACGAGCTTTGTAGTGAGCGATGGACCCATCGGGAGATCGTTTGATACGAAACACCCACTTATAGCCAACAACATTGTGCAAAGGACCAGGGGAACTAGAGGCCATGTTCCATTTTGAATAAGTGCATCAAATTCATCCGACATTGCACGCCTCCATTCTAGAATTTTCAATGCTTGAGAGGCATATGTAGGCTCAGTCTGAGGAGGGGATAGGAAACTGATGAGGGATAGCTTGTTGATGGGTTTGTGTATGTTATTTTTGGACTGTGTAAGCATAGGATGACTGGTGGTGGCAGGTGTGGGAGCTGTTTGAGGTACGGGACTGGCAGACAGGTAGTTGGTTCAGCGGGCTAGGACAGGTTAGGTTGGGGTACGATCGGGATACCCAGATCAGGTGTTGCTCGACGGCTGTGTGGTGCGACAAGGGTGACCGGAACTGGTGTGGTGCTGGTTTGTTCAACCGGATCAGGTGTGGCTCTATTTGGTTCAGCTGGTGGGTGGACTTGTGGAGGAACCTCGGGTCCGCAGCAAGAGCTCGAGAGTCTTGGAGCGAGTTTTGACAAGGAGTCTCATGCGAAGCTAAACCTGTAGAAGAATGAGCATGTGAAATTGGAATCGGTATAGTTAATGACTCATGTGGTAGCCAGGACGTGCACGTGGTGGAGCTAGACCTAGGATGAATGGTTTGAATTGTGGTGTATGGTTAGACAAACTCAACAAAGTTGACATGTCTGAATACAAATATATGATCAGTAATTGGATCCAGACAATGATATGCACTCTGTGTCAGGGAATATCCTATAAAGATGCATGCTTTAGACCTAGACTAAAGCTTGTGACTATTATACATCTTGATCCATGGATAACAGAGGCACCCAAATACACGCAATTTTACATAGGATGGGCGTGAGCCAAATTTTTTTTCAAAAGGGGATAGCATGGCTAATAGAGGTGTAAGCATCCGATTGATCAGATAAACAGCTATAGTGAATGGATATGACCAAAAAAATGAGAGGTAGAGATGCATAAATGAGAAGAGATAAGCCAATCTCAACAATGTGATGATAAAGACACTCGGAGACACCATTGTGTTCCGATGTGTGTGGTGGTGTGGTGAAGTGAGATATGCCATGTTATGCTAGGGTTTGCCTTAAAGCTATGTATTCATCACCATTGTCACTGTAAAGCGATATGATGAGATTTAAAAAAAAAAATTCCACCAAGGTTTTAAAGCGAATAAAAATTGCATGAACATCAGATTTGTGTTTTAAGGGATACATCCACATATATTTTGTAAAATGATCAACAAATAACACATAGCATTTAAAACCATCATTGGATAAAATTGGAGAACTCCAAACGTCAAAGTAAATAACCTTAAGAGGTTTTAAATTAAGAACATTCGAAATTGAAAAAGGTAATTTATGTGTTTTATTGCAGAGACATGCACTACATGGTTTGCTTGAACTATTATGCAAAATAATTGACAATGCTTGAGAACCTAATAGACTCGAAATTATTTTTGATGATGGGTGACCTAGACGATGGTGCTAGTCAGGAAGAGAGGCCTTAACACTTGAAAAGGCGATGATATGAGATGATTTTGGCTTAGCATGAGACGGCCACTTGTAGACGCCGTTCATAGTCTGTCCTCGCAGAAGCTGCACCCTCGTACGGAGGTCATTCACAACAAAAGAAAAGGGAGAAAATTCAACAGCAACTTGGTTAGATGTGCAAAATTTAGAGACCGAAATCAGATTTTGTTTCATATTGGGTACACATTAAACATTAGACAATAAGAATGATGAGTTTTTAATGGGAAGATGGAGAGAGCCAGAGTGTGTGATAGATAAACCTGAGCCATCACCAATCATTATGTCATCTGAGCCATCATATGGAGAGTGCAATGATAGGTTGTTTAGGTCAGAAGTGACGTGGTACGAGGCACTTGAGTCAAGAAGCCATTCTGGTGTGGTGGAGTTTGGTGTCGCAAAGTGTGCACGCGATTGCCATTGTGCACAAGAATCATTCACATGTGGACGTTGATTTGGACTGACTTGAGAGAAGCTGTAGGCCGAACATCTCTTGGCTGTATGCCCTTGGTCGTCGCACAACTAACAGAAGCCACGGTAAGGCCTTGGTCCGCCTGACTTATTTGCCAGAGAAGAGGAATTTCTGATCTGAAAGTTTGCGGCTGCTGGCTTATTGTTTTGTGTTGACTGCGCGTTTTGCCTGTTGTTGTTGAAATTTTGGTGGTTGTTGGCTTGGTGGCCTCTAGGAGAAGATTTGACAACAAAGTTTGCTGTGATAGGAAGTCTTTGGGTCCTTACGGATTTTTGTTTTAGAAGGGCTTCATAATTGAGAAGTTTCTCATGTAATTCTTCAAAGGTGATTACTGAGTCAAGGGCACGTACAGCAGATGATATGTCATTGAATTCTTCACCTAAACCATTTAAAATTTTTACTATCAGATCTTCAGGGTTTTTCGGAGCATCAAGCTTGGCTAGTTCATCAGCGATGCTTTTTGCATGTCACATATATTCAGTGATTGATTAGGTTCCTTTGGTGATATTGGTGAGAGCTCCTTTTAAGTTCATGATGTGTCCTCTGGAAGGTTTAGCATAGGTGTTGGCAAGAGCAATCCATGCATCATGAGCAGTTTTGGTGGAAGCGATGAATGGAATGATGGAAGGTGTTATGGATCCAAGTATTGCGTTAAGTAACAATTGGTCTTATCTAACCCATATATGGTGCGCGGGATTTGGTGCAATGGTGTCTCCGGTTGTGATGGTCTCAGGCGGACGTGAGCGTTTCTCGTCAACAAACCCCATAAGATCAAAACCAATTATGAGGGTATGGAATTGAAGTTTCCAGAAGCGATAGTTTGTTATAGTGAGTTTCAAAGGTGTTTGAGCAGTGATATTAATGGAAATAATGGTGTTTTCGGACGTGTTTACGTCATGACCTGAGGAAGTCGATGGGATCATTGTCACTGACGGTGAGGGGGGAAAAGAAGAAGAAGCAATGGTGGTCATTGTATTTGGATCGATTGAAGACTCTTTTGAGTTTGTTGGTGCTCTGATACCATATAGAAGTTGAATATATTTCTGTATTACTTCAAGAATAAAATTGAGTTTCATATTTATAAGATTGCTCAAGAAGCCTATTTTAAGTAAACCTATGATTCCTAGATAATTAATTACAAGTGTTAACTGAAAATTTTCACTGTGGTGATATTTCCAATTAACAATTCGGGGGGGGGACCAGGAACGGGGTAGATCTTGGTTAGAAAGGTATCAGGTAGTTCGATACCCTTTGCTTCCTAAAGATCCACTAAGAATGGTGTATGATAGTAATAAGTAAAAAGGATTCAAACATATGATAAACGAATACTCAACTTATTTTATTTGGAATAAACACATAAAAGGGTTACAATCAATCGATAGCATCACTATCAATATAAGAACAAAAGCAAGCTAAACTTGATGGGTAATGGCGATGGAGCTTCTCGTGTCAGTCGATAAGTGGAAAAAAATATGAGGTAGGGTTTTTTTTTTTTCCCTTTTCTCTGTGTCATGCGATGAATATATAGGTCCGTGTCTTGCCATGCACTCCTAGAACTTTGGTCTAGGGTTTTAGCAATTCACGGGTCTTTCCTTGGCGATTCTTGAATTCGTTGGGGATTTGATCCCTAAAATCAAGTGATTCCTTTTAAGAATGGAAGAGTTGACTTCACTTTTGAATGAGACTCTTGAATGGCAGGAATGCATGTAATATTCTGCCTCAAACGATGGCGTTTAATGCTTGTCTTCCTTCTCGGTTTGCTGATCGAGGTACCTGCTTCTCACTTTAGGCGGGGTCGGAGCACTGGGATTTTGGTATTAATTTGCTAAGTGTCTGCCACTAGCTTTAGTGGGTCGAGATGCTCGGGTACCCTGCCTCATTCTCGCTCTTCTTAAATGATGTTTGACAGTATGGAGGTACCGGGTATCGGGCTACCGGGATACCGAGGTACCAGGATACCTGAAGGTAGATAGGTGCTCGGATCTCGTGATAGTATGGTCTCTGGGGCCTTGTTTTCAAGGTTCTCTGGTGCTTTCTTGGTCCTGGAGGTTTTGGATCTAGCCGGGGTGGGTAGAAGTCCATACCCTAACCTTTCTGTAGGTAGGCGGCATACCCGGATACTTCTCCCGTTGTTGCTTTCTACCCCCAACTCATTTTTTAAGGCCGGTGGAAAATTCTTCTTTGATCCCTGCCATTTTTGGCGGTTAACAACAAGGAATTAATCTAAGAGATAAATACAAAGATAATACAAACCTAATACAAGTCGCAAAAAAGAGATGCCTAATCTATATAAATAAGAGGAGAATGGAAGGAAAAATATAATTACTTGGACAAGGGTTATGGGTCGTGGCCCAATACTCTATAGTGTCCTTTCTTTTTTAAATATTTTATTTTTATAAAATGTTAATTTTTTTTATTATTTTTTTTGTATAAAAAAATGGAACCGCCAGTTTGAACCGGGTGGTTCCTTCAAAACTGGAACTGGAACCGCCCTCCTCCGGCTCTGGTTCTAGTTCTGGTTCTGGTTTTTCTGGTTTGGTTCACCGTTTGAACCAAACCGGCGTCAGGTCTACCCTCAACTGTAAACAAAGTACTTGCCAACTAAAAAACTCTGGTTTTATATTATACTAATGACTACAACACAACACTTACATACACTTTTTACACTTACTTATCTTAGCAGAGAGATGAGTTATGAGTTATGACTTATGAGAAGAAAATGTAGTGTTGACTCGTTGAGAGCTGAAAGGTTGAAAGAAAGGAGAAATAAATTTTGGGAACAAGAAAGTGAAGAAACCCTATTAGACTTCTAGGTGATATACCAAAATCAAACATTTCTTTTTGGACTTTGTTTGTCATGGCCCAATTTTTTATTTTTTTTGATTTGTTTTAACTTTTAAGCTTTTTTGAGATGGGCCTCTTTGATCCAAAATATTTGGACTAATACCAAAAACAAATATTTGGACCTCTTATAATTTGAAAATTGAAATAAAACAAAAATGGACCCCTAAACTAATACTCAAAATATGTAAATATGAAAATGGGCCCCTAAACTAATACTCAAAACATAGAAACATGGCCCTTTAAAAAAGGGGCCCGGGGTGACCGCCCCTCTAACCAAACAGCAGGGCCAGGCCGGGCCTGGTTTTAGTTGGTTCAACTTTTTAAAAAGGTAAAAAGTAAAAATAATCCTTATGAAGTTGGGTATGGCTACCTTGTTAGAACCTTAACTTTGTTGGGAAACACTTTGAAAAGAAAAAGCTTATTTGTTTACTTAAATGAAGTATAGTATTTTTGAAAGACTATATCAAGGAAATATTATGACCCTTGAGGAATTAAAAGTTCAATAATAAAATTAACATTTTATAATCAACTTTGCAGATTTTATTCGAATATAGAAAATGATATTATACATGATGAACCTTAGAGTTAATGATTTACATATTTGGGAAACATGTGGATGGCGGGACTTGCATCCCATGTAAACATATTAATACTTTGACACTACAACTAACCTTATATAATTAATCTATTTAAAAAATTACCACCTTAAACAAATTTCCAATTTTCTAAACCACTCAAACTCTAACCCTAAAATAATTTTATAGAAGGGAGATACGGTGGCAAAGATGCCACCTCCCTGATTCTTGCAGGAAAAGGTTAGCCTACTTCTAGCAGCCGTCGGCCTTTTGTGAGAGGAAAATACGAAGTAAATCAAATGAAATTATCAAGACATATAACATAATGTAATTATCATGACATAACATAATGTGTAATGCTACCATGTCATTTGGGTATGGTTTTGGACAAATATTTTAGACCGCCTAGCTTTATTCTAATATAATAGTAAAAATATTCAAGTGATTGGATTAAAGGGGGACCCGCACGCCGCACATAAGAATGTGTTAATTCAAATGATGCATTGTATCGAGATTGGGACAATTGAAAGTTCCAAGGGGCTTATTTCAATTTGAAAGTTAGCAAGTATTAATCATGACAAACCTAGAGGATGTGAAAAGTTTTGTTAGCTACTAAGTAGAACCTCTCTAAACAAATATTCTTGGGACCTGCTTTGAGTATTAATTTAGATGGGTTATTAATTTGAGGGGGGGGGGGGGGGGGGGGGGGGGGGGTTGTTATTTTATCTTAGAAAACGTGTTGATGTCGTTTTCTTGTTTAGGGAAGGTTCCTTTTCAGGATTCATTGTTTAGTCGGTTTTCTTCTTTAAGGAAAGTTCTTTTTTTTTTTTTCTTTTTTTCTTTTTTCTTTTCAGGATTCCTTATTTAGGAAAAAATTGTTAAGAAAATTTCCTATTGAAATGCTAAATTTAGTTGAAATCTTTTGACTACAATAAGAAGGTGATCACAAGAATTTCTTAAAACAATTCAAAAGACAAAGGATAAAGTCAAAATATCAAACATTTGGCTTTGTGCAAACTAATATCTTAAAGTACTTTTCTTGTTGTTGAATATTATGTAAATTAATTTTTACTTTTATGAAATTATTAATTTCTATGACAGTCGAGACCGAAATATTATACCAAGTTTCAAAAAGAAATTATTAATTATTACGATAGAGGGGTTTATTAATTTTTTACATTGGCTCGAGTCGAGACTATGATTTTTTATTAATACAAAGAGGTTATTAATTTATAGGAGATTAATTTATAAGAGTTCTACTTTTACTTGTAATCAATAAAATCACAAACTCAAAAGCAAGTAAAGGGAAGTAAATACACAATTTTAGTGATAACACCGCCGCCCCCCAGAGAACTTGTCAAATTTATTTTGAGCATGATCTCGTCTACAATTTCTGGTGATGCAGCACTTGCCTTGAAATGATAATTAGAATTGGTAGCATGGTGATATGACTAATCTAGCCAATAATAGCAAGCAGAAGCATATGTCGTGGTCTTCCAAAAATCTAACAATGCATACAATAATTGGGATTTTGTCCTCCACGGTAGAGGTGTCAAAAGAGTTGGGCCGACCTGTACCTGTTGCAAGCTTTACCCGTTTCCTTACAAGCCTATCCAACCCGGCTCGACACATTAAGGGCCTAGGCTTGGCCTGAGCCTGGGTAAGAGGGCGGGCTTGAACATATATTTTAGGCCTGTTGGCCCTGAGGGCCAAGAGTGAGGGTCGGATTGGGCTTATAGTCTAAAGCCTGTCAAGTCGGATAGTATGAGTATTGCCACCCAAAAAAAATTCTCTATACCCATTTTAAAATAAAATTACTTATTACTAAATATTTATAAACTAAATGAGTACAATATTATTCAATTAAAAAAAAAAAAAAACACAAATGTAACATCACAGAATGGTGTGGCATTCATGGGTGTTCACACTCAAGAATAAATATGTATGAAAAGGAAAAAAAAAAAAAAAAGTCATTTAATTGAAGTAAATAAATAATTATAGTAAATACTATTTATTTTTTGAATGTTTATAATATATTTACTAACAGAGAGCTTCTTTGGTTGGGCTTTTGAAAAATCTCTATCGGTAAAAGATCTACGTGTAGTAGATCTATTAGAAATAGAGTTTTTGAAAAGAAAAAAAAAATTATAGTCGTTTGGTTGGTAGACTTTTTATTATTATTATTTATTTATTTATTTATTTATTTATTTATTTATTTTAAATGTTTATTTAGAGAAGCACCTCCCAATGAGCTTTTGTCTAGTAAATGTTTAAACTCTACTAGCATTTACTTAATTTAAAATAGTCAATCTCAAAAATTCAACCAAACAACTCTAAAAAACTCAAATAGACATTTGTAGACCTTTTGAAGCAGTAGAAAACTCAACCAAACAAGCACTAAATAATAATAGTGATTTATTTATTTTGATGAGTGATTTATTCATTTGACTTTTGAATTTATAAGTTTATTATTCCTTTCAAATATATAATCTATTTTTGTGATTTAAAATATATATTTTTTGGCGGGCCGACCCGCAAGGCCCATACCCACTCGGGTCTCAAATGAGCTTGGGCCTTGGGACGGATATGGCTCATAAATATGTATGAGGGCCGAGCCTGAGACTTGGCCCTCAATGTTAAGGGTCGGGCTTTGCTTGGTCCATAAGCCCTCATGGACAATTTTTAGATGGGCCGGGTGGCTTTGGCCAAGCCCGTTTGACACCTCTACTCCACGGCTTCATGATTACGTCCTCTAGCACGGTACACATTTTGGTTTTGGTTTTTAGTACCAAAAGCACCATGAGAATACTATTGATTATGTTGACCCTTGCTTCAATTGTTTTGTTACATAATGACATGATGGTGTCAAAAATGTATTTTAGGTCATAAGTTAATGATTAAGGGGTGGCATTAGCTACTATGGCATCATTCTCAGACATTCATTCATTGACAGGCGCTTGTCTATAGTTCAATGAAAAGATTCACATCTCTTGTGAAACAATAGAAATGAATATTTGCTCTATTTCAGTCGAGTTAATATAAAGTGGTAAGACCAACAATTTGGGTTGAACTCCCTCGTATAGTATAGTATAGTTTTGTCAGCTTATAAGTTTTTAGATTAATAATGACTAAATGTTAAGAGGAGAAGTGCATGTGAAGAAACTTTGATTATTCGTGGAATTGACATTTGAGGGTTTTGATGAGTGATCAAATGCGAGCTGTTTTCAACACTTTACCAGTTTACCTTGATCAAGTGTGTTGTATCTAGAGAGAAACTTATAAGCTGACAAACTTAAACCTAAAGAGCGGAATATATATATGGAGATGTAATATGATAATAAATTTATATAAAAATCAATCTTCAAAGTCATCCAATATCCATTGAAACATCTTTATTATCAAAAACAATATTACCCACAAAAAAAAAAAAAAAAAGGCATTAGTACACTACGAAGTCCGCCACCACCTGCTAAATTCCACCTGCATCCATGAAGATGGATTTGTGCAATATCCACCTATGTTTAATCCCAATCCTCATTTACCATCTTGTTTGTAACATCCAGGTAGCCCTGCCAAATGTCAAAGTAACAATGGCCATTTAAAACCCAATAGCAAAAGTTCAGAAGTCAAAATGTTCTAATTTGATAGGTCAAAGGAGACTGAAATTAAAGACCGTTGAAAATTTTGAAATAACTTGATAAATAAAATTTTAATAATTACCAAATTTCATTTGGCCCGATCTAAATAACTGAATAGTCTACACAAAATCTCCTATGTCAATGTGATGATATGCAATGCACCCAGTCACAGAATGCAAAAGTAACAATGGAGACAAATAATTGACACATTGCTGAGTATTTTCTCAAATATGAAGTTTTTTTTTTTTTTTTTTTTTGAAAGGACGAGTGTTAATTGGCCATTTCTTCATTTTCCTTGGGATTCCAAATAAACTCATAAAACATTGGAATACAAACTATTGTCATAAAATGAACTAAGACAATTACCTGCAGTGCACTAACAGCTTGACACTTCTCCAAAATTGTTTTTGACATGTTCTGAGGCTGATTCAAATTCTCTAATAAAAATTCCAGATGCTGCTTTAATACAAATTCTGCATTCTATCAACAAAATGAACAGATCTTACAACGTGCATCACTAATACAAAACTTATCACAAACACGTGCACTACAAAATAATGGCTAATAATATTTGGCAATTTCGTACGCAAAATAATTGGCACCAGCAGTTCTAACAGCTATACATAATGACACAAGGAAAATTAAGCTTATTTAATAGTCACAAGCATCTACTTTGACAAAGCTTCCAATAAGCCACACTATTATGAAGCATAATGGTTCAACTTTACAAATCATTTTTGAATACGTTCACACACATATATACCTTTGATGTAATGCCACGATCCCAAAATGTATACTTTAAACCTTCAACTTTTCCTGTTTTGCATAGGTCGTCAATAAAAATCTTCGTTTGTGCATCCTAATCAAATAATAAGAAAATAACTTAAACCACGCCTGAGGCCTGAGGGCAAATAGTCAATAATCTTGAAAAATCATGACATAAAGACTCACAACGGGTCTACTATCCTCAAGTCCATAATTAGTGCCAAAAACGAAACCCACAAGATTATGTTCAGGGATCTGCATAAAAATGGAAAAGAAAAATTCTTTTTAACAATACGTCAAGCCCCTAGCGCTTTCTGCAACACTGATGATACCACATTAAATAATAAATATGTTGTAAGATATAAGATTACTTGTTGTGCCCACTGTTGGCAGGTGAAACAAAACACACTCACAGATTAGTTAAACTTACGTACCAAAGATTGAAAAAGATCAGCAGCCATGGGACTCAGGTTATTTTCCTGCCTATCTAAAGCTCTGCTATGTTGAAAAAAAATCCACATTACAAGATATTGAGAACATAATAACAATCATGAAATATAATAAGAGATTTGATACCTTAAAGGCACAGCAGTTAAGTTCTTCCAATCTGACACGGCCAATGACACATACTTATCACTAACATCCAAACCTAGCAACCGACCAGGTTTCGAATAATCTTTCTTGATCAAAATATCCTTGAAAAATTCCAGGTAGAAATTCACGGGTTTCAGGTACTTCATCGATAAGTGAATACTTGAAGACAGGCCAGAGAAAGCAGAGACTAAACTTGTACTGCTTTGACAATAAAAGTGAATTAATAAAACAAAGAAAACAGTTTCAAAGGATACCCAGAAAGAAGAGACACTTACTAATGCAAAAAATTCAATATTTCCCACAGATAATTCCGGCCAATCTGGTGATGAATTTGTTGTCAAGATCAAAAAGAGAAAAGAAATAAATCTTTAGGTCCAGAAATCATTTTTAAGAAAACGAAGATAGAAATCGACACAAAGAAGATAAAGAGATGAACAAACCTGAAAATCAGAACAGATCTGAAGACGCAGTATAGTTATATATATATATACTATTCAAACTAGGTTAAACGCTTTTAAAAAATTTATATCCAACCGTTCATCAGGACGGTTAGAGAAGTTAGCTTTTAAACTTTGAAAGAGAGAGAGATAAGTTTTCGAGATTTGTTCATAATAACACTAATATATATATATATATATATATATATATATATCAGTCCCGTTCCTATCAGGGCATTCTTATATAACTTTATCAGGATATTGAATATGAGCCACTCATTTATAACAGTTATTTGACAAGTGCATACATACTAAGTCAAAGTATGTAAAACGAGTAGCTCACGTTCAATATCCTTATATAATTATATCATGACATCCTCATTTGAAATTTTTTCTATATATATAACCTTTCTATTATCAGTTCGAATTGACAATTGTTGACGATGATTTTTCGTGGTCACCCAGTCAACGATTTGATTTAAGTTTTTACTATTTTTTGAATGGGAATGATTGAAGAGCAAGAAGAATAATAAACGCAATTACGTGGTAAAACTCCGATGATTGGAGAAACATCCACGAGTTGTTGCCTTAGCAACGAAGTAAAATCCACTATGAAGAACTGTTACAAAATACTGCACTCTGATCTCTCTTGCTATTTCTTGCGTGCCCCTTATTTTGTGTGTTACAGGGGTATTTATACATAATGTTACTAGGGTTTTTGGGTGCCGCTAGGGTTTGGTGTCGTGGTGCCCAAGTTTTGAGCGATTGTCCAGTCCTAGACGGATTCTGTGTTCCTTCTTGAGTGCAACATGTTTCCCGATTTGGCTGAGTCCGAGTTTGGGACTGACTCCTTCTCCTTTATTTGCGGGAAACCTATTTGTTTCCTTGTTGAACTCTGGGCAGCCACACCATTGTTTATTGTGGGGATGTTGGTTGCTGATTCTGCCCGCGCGTTCGGGGTGTGAACGCTGGCGACTATCTTTTTTATCGAATCCCGAGTATGCCCGAGCAAGCTTTGCTGCCCGAGCCGATTTTCTTCGTTCGTGGTCGGGTTGCTTTAATCTTTCCCGAGTAAGTTACTATGAGGGATTTCTGCCCCTTCGAGTTGACTCATCTTGACTCCTGCTTACATGGCCTCTTATGGTGATGACGTGTCCTTCACGATGATTTTTACCTATAACAACAATAATGGCATATTTACTAATCAGGAATCTTACCATGGAAAGGGAATTAAGTTACTGATTTTTGAATTCATGTATTTACTAAATTTTTTGGGAATTAAATTCCATGGACCCCATACATATATCAGGAATTAAGTTCCTGATTGAAAGGGAACTTGATTCCCCTCACTCACCCTATGAATCAAGTTCTCTTTCTTGATTGTAAAGGGACTTCATATGTTTTTACTAAAATATCCCCACTTTTCTTAAAAAAAATAACTATATATATATAACACTATATATACATATATAAATATATAAATAACTGTATATACTGTGTATATATATGTATTTTTATACTTGGCAATTGATTTTTAATTTATATGTGTGTGAATTGTTAATTAAAAAAAATATATTGTTTGATGAAATCAAAACACTACACTACGGCAAAAAAAAAAAAAAAAAAAAAAAAAAAAATTATTATGAATTGACATGAATTCTTATTGTTTTTGCTTTGGATTTTTTTTTCTTTAAATATAATTTTTTTTTTATTAGTTATAGTCATACATCTCATATATATATATATATATATATATATATATAATATTGTACCTAAGGGTATTTTTGTAATCAAATTTGTATAAATTTGATTCCATCTCTAATTCTAAGAAAGTTAGTAAACACAGTAATGGAATTTAGTGACTTAATTCTGATTCCCTTCCATTCCCTTTCCGGTGGAACTTGTTTCCGATTTTTCTCATTCCCGATTAGTAAACGCGCCCTAAATATATTAGGACGAAGAATATGAACCACAGATTATGGATAAGTTTTAACAAATGCATACACTTTGAGTCAAAGTATGTAAATTTAGTGGTCCACATTCTTTGTCCTGATATATTTATTGTCAGTTCGAACTGATAATAAAAAATCTATATATATATATATATATATATATACACACATATATATTAGTTATGCTATGTTTGGGATTGCTTTGCTTAAAAGTAATCTGCTTATAGCTTAACTTAAAACATAATTGACTTAGTAAAAAAGTTAACAAGGGTTTGGTAAATTAAATTTAAAATTGCTTTGCTTTTGATTGGGTGGAAAATATGTTTGGCAAAATGACAAAAATAGACACATGCTCAAGCCATGTCAACTCAGTCAACTTTAACAAAATGACAAAACGAGTTGGACTGAGTCAACTTTGTCTCTTTGGTGGACTGAGTCGACTCACTCAAGCTTCAAAACTCAGCATCTGGAACTGTTGCTTCAGTGTCGAGCCATCTTTCGCTACACCAAGTTTTCCACCGAGAGTGTCGCTAGCCTCTTTCACATCGCCGTAGAGACCAGTTATGCTTCGGCGATGGTGGTTATACTGTCGAATGGGGGATCAAGCGTGTTCGCTCAAATCGGTGATATTATTTCATCGATTGAATCTGAACTTGACCCGACTTCAAATGGGCCGTCAGTGTAGGCGACTTCAAAGTCGTCCGATCAGTCCTTGGTCCGTCATCGAATCTCCTTTGAACTTGAACTCCGATGGTGGTCACCACAACTGTAACACTATTCGATTTTTATTTATTTATTTTTAATTTTTTAATTAATTTTATGTTTTTAAAAATCATTAATAAATAGAAGGGCATTATTGTCATTCTCTAAAACATTATGGTTATTATAGACAATTTAAAGGTAAAGGCTAGCTTCTGCTTCCAAAAGCACCCCCCAACCAACTTCTCAAAAGTTGATTATTTGAGGAGCAAATTGTAAAATAAGTTACTTTTGGGAAGTTTACCAAACACCTATTTATTCAAAACTTGAGAAAGAATCACTTATTTCTCAAGCAAAAGCAATCCCAAACATAGCCTTAATTCCGATTCTTTTCATTCCCGAAAGCCAATAGTTGTGTTGATCCGGTAAATATAAGTTTTATCGACGAGATGAATTCTACTAATCTCGCTGAAAGCCGTATTAAAATGTTGTATCCACAATTAAGTCTTTAAAATAATTATTGATTTCAAACAGAGCTGGGCCGAACCTAAGAGTTAAGCCAAGCCCATATTTACACTCAACTGCATTTCGGACTCGGCCCGCAAGTATTATATTCAATGTCCATTTCTATTTTGACCTCAACACAATCCACAATCCACAATCCACCATCCATATATATATATAATTTCAACTTGTCATCCCTCACTTCACAAATCACAACGCCGCCAAGCAGAACCAGAGCACAAGGTATTTTTTTTCCTATTCCACTATTTTGTTTGTTTCATAAATAGATTGAATTCTAACAGTTTGAATTGAATTGACTGATACGTAGATGATCAAGTACATGAAGCCGTTGAAGATGTTTCAGGAAACTCTGAAGAGGACTATTGATATGCCACAGTCTGTGTTTATAGGTTTCAATGTTACTGATAAGAATGTGAGCTTGGCCGTATCTGACTATTGCTATTTGCGCGCATATGGATATGAGTATGACATCTCTTATACCACCGTTTTTTATTTGGAGATTGGGTTTAACTATTTTTCTATTTGAATTTTCTCCATTTTGCAGTGTTCTTCCCAGAGACCAAACCCTTTTAGATAATTTGGTATCTAAAGTTCAAGATTGTGTAAGTTTTTTTATTTCCCCGTATCACTTTTGCCTTAATTTCTTCTATCAACCATATGTCTCATGTCAATCGTGTTTATGTTTTGATTAAGGGATTTGATTTGGAAGGCATAATTGTTGCCGGCAAATATCACGATGTGAGTTTTCATCGATTTTCTCATTCTTTCATTCCCTCACTTATCTATTTATATTCCTTGCTTACCTTTTTATCTTATTAGAGTCCACCGATGAATATTCATAATCTTATTCACGACCTATGCAAAAAGGGGAAATTTCAAAGTTTAAAGTATGCATGTTATACAGACAACGTTACATCACCGGTACGTGTTTTATTAATCTTAATTCTGATTGTCTCATTTGTCATTGTGTGTAGTTATGAGAAACCTTGATATTTTGTTTATTATTCTGTATATATTTGTTATACACATAGTTATCACGACCTATGGTATTTGCTAGGGTGTGTGGAATGGTGGGTGGTCTGCTAGGGTTTTTATTTGTGTGAAATAGTGGCTCTATACATAACAATAGAAAACAAACCATCTCTACTAAACACCTAACAATTGGAAAGTTATCAATCCTAAATAAGTTATGGGTCAACTATTACAAATATGAAAGCAGGAGATATTACAATTATTAAACATAATATCTCACATAAATGTGAGATTTGATTGGGTCAACTTTCCCTCTTCGAGGGAATTTACTAGATTCTCCAACAATAAATACACCCTTTTTTTTTCTTTTTTTTTGTGTGCCTATGTTCTCTCGGGCACGTTTCACCTTGCGCCTTGAGGCACCTAACGCCTCTTACAACTATGTAAATCACAGTATGTCATTGTCATTGTGTTGACAGAACGCAAAATATCTCAGTCACGCATTGGAGGACTCTATTGACATTTCTTTGGTTGTACAAATGCTACAGGTAAGTCTTCTCATCCATCCCATACACAATATTTGATTATTTTATTATTATGAGACAGTATTTTGTGTTTTAATGTTTTATGAGTTTGTTTCGAGTCCGTAGGAAAACTTAATATGAGTGGCGAATGAACACTTCTCTTATTGAGATATGAAGTTTGGCATTGACAATTTAACTTTTTCTAAATATAGCTAACATAAATCTTGGTAAGGTTTAAAACTTTATTTATTGATTTGATACAAAATTTTGACCATGTTTAATTCCAAACTCCTTTGAGTGTTCAAATCTAGAACATTTTTCATTTTTACTTTTCAACACTTTTTCAATTTTGTTAAAAGTCGACTTTGAATTTAAGTCTCACTTATCTCGTTATTTTGACATTTGACAGGCGAACCTAGATGTTTTTAACACCCTTGTAGAAAGGCATAAGAAATAAAGTTGTGAGTATTTGATAAGAGGACTACCCCAAAGATGACTACAATTCCGAATAAATGAAATGGTGGTGGATTTTGCACAATTGCATCTTCTTGGATGCATGTAGGTGGATAAACATAAAATGAACTCTATGGTAATTTAAATCATGTATTGCTATAAGAGTGCCTTCATTGGATTTGTATTATGATAATGATAGATCAAAATAATTAGGCCTTGTTAGCAATGTTAGATTGGATTAAATTATTTCATGTGATTGGAACGAAATATTATCTTCCTATTCTTGTTTGTTAATCAAATAAAAATGTTTCTAAAGGATGTACTAATCTAGTCACTACATTTTGCAAAATAACAAAAGTAGAAGTAAAATTCCTTCCGTTTTGTATTCCTTATTAAACTGTTTGAAAAAGGAAAAAAATAAGGACTAATTGCACAAATATCCCCTAACATTAGACATAATTACACGTATATGGAGCTTTTACCCATTATTACACAAACCTCCCCTGCCGTTAGTGGTCAACGGTTAAACTTAACTGTTGACCCACTTTTCCATTTAAAAAGTCTAAAATGCCCCTATTGTGTAATTTATTATTTTAAATAGTTAATTAAAAAAGATCCAGCTTTTATTAAAAAAATTTCATATTTTATTTCAAAACAATCTAGATTTTATTTTAAAAAACAAATCCATATATATATATATATATATATATATATATTATTTTATTTTTTAAATTCAGATTTTTTTTCTTCTATAAATGGATTTTTTCCAATCTAAAAAAAATAAAATAATAAAAAACTTATAAATCAAATTCTAAAATAAATAAGAAATCAAAAACCAATTTTCTCTTTTTCTTTTCTTTCATCCCATAATTTAATTACTTAATCTATTATTTTTATTTTATTTTATTTTAATTAAAAAAAGGAAAAAAAAAAAAAAAAGAAGCAGATGCCTAGAAGAATGAAGAATGCAAATGGAGAATTTTATTTTAGAATTTGATTTATAAGTTTTTTATTTTTTATTTTTTTAGATTGGAAAAAATCCATTTATAGAAGAAAAAAATCTGAATTTAAAAAAAAATTAAAAAAAATATGGATTTGTTTTTTAAAATAAAATATGGATTTTTTTGAAATAAAATATGAATTTTTTTTTAATAAAAGCTGGATCTTTTTTTAATTAACTATTTAAAATAATAAATTACACAATAGGAGCATTTTAGACTTTTTAAATGGAAAAGTGAGTTTAACCGTTGACCATTAACGGTAGGGGAGGTTTGTGTAATAATGGGAAAAAGTTCCATATATGTGTAATTATGTCTAATGTTAGGGGATGTTTATGCAATTAGTCCAAAAAATAATCCTTGCGAAGTTGGTAATTTTGTTGGGAAACACTACGAAAAGAAAAAAAGCTTTGTTTGCTTAAATGAAATCTAGTCTTTTTGAAAGACTATATCAAGTAAATATTATGACCCTTGAGGAATTAAAAGTTCAATAATAAAATTAACATTTTTATGATCAACTTTGGGGATTTTATTCGAATATAGATAATGATATACATGATGAACCTTAGAGTTAATGATTTACATATTAGGGAAACATGTGGATGGCGGGACTTGCATCCCACCGTAAACATATTTAACACTTTGATACTACAACTATCCTTATATACTTAATCTATTTAAAAAATTACCACCTTAAACAAAAGTTTCCAATTTTCTAAACCACTCAAACTATAACCCTAAAATAATTTTATAGAAGGGAGATACGGCGGCGACGGTGCCACCTCCTTGATTCTTGCAGGAAAAGGTCGGTTGACTCCTAGGAGCCATCGGCCTTTTGTGAGAGGAAAATACTAAGTAAATCGAATGAAATTGTCAAGACATATAACATAATGGGTAATGCTACCACCTCATTTAGGTATGCTTTTGGACAAATATTTTAGACTGCCTAGCTTTATTCTAACATAATAGCAAAAATCTTCAAGTGAGAGGGACCTACACATAAAATGTGTTAACTCAAATGATGCATTGGATCGAGATTGGGACAATTGAAAGTTCCAAGGGGCTTTTTTCAATTTGAAAGTAAACAAGTATTAATCATGACAAACCAAGAGGATGTGAAAAAATAAAATCACATACTCAAAAGCAAGTAAAAGGAAGTAAATCGTGGAGTTCTTGCAGATGGGGTGGGTCATGGGTGAATCTAATTAATTTTTACCTAAACCGTTTGTTAACCCAATCTTACATATGGGGAGCCTTAATGAATGCTGATGTGCTCAACTGTGTTTGTTGGTTAATACATAGGTCTTTTATTAACGTTCAACGGGTTCTTATACAGGTGTACCAGGAAAATGTTTATGTTCCTGAGAAAAGTTTCCACTCCTTAAAGAAGGTCTCCCGATCTATGGGTTATGGTGAGGAAAAAGAGGAGATCACAGGGTTTAGTCCGGATGTAAGAGAGCAAATATACAAAGTGGCGTCTGTGAATCTTTGGTCAAATATTACTGGCCAAATTTTAGCCAGCCTTGTCATGAGTCCAGCTAAGGTTACTTTTTTCCTCATTAGGATAGTGTTAACTTGTGCCCTTACTTATTACAAAAACACAAAAATTACTACATAGGGAAAGTCAATTACCATATTTATTGTATTGTTATAATAAATACAATGATTGAGTTTCCCATAAAAGAAATTTTTATATTCTAAACCTTTGCCCTACCCTTAATTTTATATATGTGGTTGTTGTGTTGGGCTGCTTGCCTGCTTATAATATAATATAAGTAGAATAAGACTGCAAAAACCAATTATAGCTGCTGCTTGATCCATTGCAACAGCCCTTTTGACATGTATACAAATGCAGATGGAGGGTTGAGAAATCAAGACACCAAGAAAGAAGAAGACATAGATCATAACTCAACATGACCCCACATTTAATTAACATCTTCATAGTTCATAGTTCATAGTCATGACAAACTTGATGAAATGGATGGTTTTGAATACATGATAGTGAGGCCAGAAAAGGGTGGGACATAAGGAGTGGAGTCAGGTCCGTGTCCGAGGAATATTTAGCAGAGCAAGTGGACCACATATGGATCATTGTCTCGTTTCCATCCTTGTACATAAACCAATGGAGTACACTGGCTATGTTGTTGAATTCATTCTCAATCTACAACCTCTTCCATGGTACTCATCTTTTTGTGAGGTGACAATTATTATAGTAACATGATCACTCATTGGGATTGTAGGCAAGGTGGTGATTCCACAGAGAGGCACTGATACTTTTATAACTACAATTGGACATTTAGATGGCCGGATAGACTTCTACAGAAGCCACAACTTAGCTGCGACTTCTCATGGACCTTTGTTTGATAGCTTCTAAGTTAGCCTACGAGAATGCTCTAGTTGTTAGAAATGTAGTTATTGATCACTGGAAGGCAGGGTGTGCTCCGAATCCGAAAACTAACTTCTCAAGATTATAATTCATAAGCTTCTAAAATTAGAAAAACTTGATTTCTATAAAGAAGTTGCTGTCAAAATTATATAACGACTGAATGATTTGGTTAGAGAAGAAGTTTAATGTGAAGAAACTTGATTGTACATGGAATTAACATTTGAGCGTTATGATGAGAGTACATGGTTGAATTTTTATCAACCACATGATCACATGGGAGCTGTTTTCAGCACTTTACCCATATGGCCAGATCTAGTGTATTGTATCTATAGAGAAACTTACAAGCCGACAAACGTAAACATGGAGACATAATGATAATAAATTTACATAAAAATTAATCTCCATCCTCGTTCAATATCCGTTGAAACATCATTATCTTTATCAATAACAATAATATCAAAAAAAATATATTAAAAGAACATCTCCGGAAAACATATATAAATCAATGTCTGATTAATGGTGATTATAAAAAGAATATGTCTAAACATAGGGATGGGATTCAATCATTCAAGCGAGCGTATTTTACCTTTGACCAGCAACCATGAAGATGTATCTGTGTAATATCCAACGCAATCCTCTTGCGAGCATTTTTTAGCATCAACATGCAACCATGAAGATGGATCTGTGCAATATCCATCCCAATCCTCTTGCGAGCTTTTTTTAGCATCAACCTGCAACCATGAAGATTGATTTGTGCAATATCCATCCCAATCCTCTTTTACCATCTTGTTTGTACAGTCCAGGTACCCCTGCCCAAATGTCAAAGTAACAATAGCCACTTAAAAGTTAAAACCCAATAGCAAAAGTTCAGAAGTCAAAATGGAAATGTTCTAATTTGATAGGTCAAAGGAGATTGAGATTAAAGAACGTCAAAATTTTTGAAATAACTTGATAGCAAAAATTTTAAGAATTACCAAATTTGATTTGGCTCTATCTAAATAACTAAATGGTCAATGCCAAATCTCCTAAGTGACGATTTGCAGTGCACCGGGAGCACTCGGCCACAAAAAATGACACATCATGTCATCAACAATATTAACTTAAAATAATAATAATAATAATATATAAAAACTCTTTAGGACAAAAAAGAGCTAGAAAACAGGAAAGATAATGTGTGAAAACCAAGACAAATGACTGACACATCAATAATTTTAACTTCAAAAAAAAAAAAAAAAAACTCATTATGAGGAAAAAGGAAGTGAAAAAACAGAAAAAGAGACTGTGTGAAAAACAAGACAAATAATTGACACATTGTCGATGCACCAATCAGCGGGTGCACCAAAGATCTTCTCCAATATGACAAGTGTTAATTGGCCATTTCTTCATTTTCCTTGAATTCCAAATAAATTCATAAAACATTGGAGTACAAACTATTGTCATAAAATGAAAAGACAATTACCTGTAGTACAGAAATAGCATAACACTTCTCCATAATTATTTTTGACGTGTCCAGAGGCTGATTCAAACTCTCTAAAATAAATTTCAGATGCTGGTTGAATACAAATTCTGCATCCTGTCAACAAAATGAATAGTTCTTACAATTTGCATCACTAATGGCTAATAATATTTGGCAATTTCGCATGCAAAATAATTGTCATAAGTGGTTCTAATAGAAAATTAAGCTTATTTAATAGTCACATACATCCTACTTGACAAAGCTTCCAATAAGCCACAATACAAATGAATACTCTTGGCCTTCAACATGTTTGAACTATTATGAAGCATAATGGGTGTACTTTACAAATCAAACAAACATATACCTTTGATGTAATGCCATAATCCCAAAATGTATACGTTAAACCTTTAACTTTTCCTGTTTTGCATAGGTCGTCAATAAATTTCTCTATTTGTGCATCCTAATCAAATAAAAAGAAAATAACATAATCACGTCTGAGAGCAAATAGGAGATAATCTTGAATAATCATGACATAAAGACTCACCATGGGTCTCCTAGACCCAACAACGAAACCCACTAGATTATGTTCAGGGATCTGCATAAAAACGGAAAAGAAAAAAAAAATGACTACAGTATGAAACGGCTCAAAATTTTTAACAGTACCACATTAGATATGTTCTAAGATATAAGATTAGGCGTTGGCAGGTGAAACAAAACATACTCACAGTCCACAGATTAGTTAAACTTACCAAAGATTGAATCATATCCGCCATCGAACTCATATTAACTTCCTGCCTATCCACAGCTCTGCTATGTTAAAAAAAATTCACATTACAACATATCGAGAACATAATAACATGCATAATATAGTAAGAGATTTCATACCTTAGAGGCACAGCAGTTTTGTTCTTCCAATCTGACACGGCCAACGACACATAATTATCACTAACAACCAAACCCAGCAACCGACCAGGTTTCAAATAATCTTCTTTCTTCAAAATTTCCTTGAAAATTTCCTCGTAGAAATTCACGGGCCTCAGGTACTTCATCTATAAGTGAATACATGAAGACAAGCCTTCAATATTTATTCTAGTACATTTACTTTCTTTTGTTTAAAGACAAAGTTTTTTCCAGAGAAAGCAGAGAATGAACTTATACTGCTTTAAAATAAAAAATTGAATTTATAAAACAAATAAAACAGTTTCAAAGGATACCCAGAAAGAAGAGAAACACACTAACCTGCGAAAAATTCAATATTTCCCACAGATATTTCCAGCCAATTCGATACTGTTGAATAGAATTTTTTTCATATATCATATACATTTATTTTGTTCTCATAGATCATAACTTTTTTATTCATATAATTATTATTGTTCAATCATTATCCACAATTTTTTTTTTTTCTATATTGTAATTTTCCATTACCTATATATATACACATACATATACATATACATACATATATATATATATATATATATATAAAGTGCCCAGATAATCTTTCACCTGAGGAGAGGACCGCGTCGCAGCAAAGAGGAGGGTCGTGTCGCTGCGAAGAGGAATTCTCAGTCCGGGTCTGGATGGTGCGAAGATAAGGAGATTGGATCTCGTTGACAACAAGAGAGGGGGTGATTAGGGTTTGACTATTTATTTGGTAATCAACTGTGTGTTAATTGCACAAACACGCCTGATTTTAGGCGAATTGAATACATATTTAACTTTTCCTTTAATTGTCTAAACGACTAAACCTCCCTGAAAAAAAGTTGACTAACGACAAATTTGATAGTCTAGAGTTGATTAAGGGGTAAAACCATCCTTTTACCCATAAAAATAATTATGGGAGTAGTATGTCCAAGGAATTAAATTTGAATTTCAAAAGACTTTTAATGAATTTTATGGAATTAAAAAGTTAGGTTTATTCAATGTAGACTTTTAAAGACTCCATAAAAGTTATGGGGTATTCAGTACAAACTTTTAAATACTTTAAAAGTCATGTGATATTTAATCAAGACTTTTTAACTTTCTATGAAAATTATGAGGTATTCAAAATCTCAATAACTTTTAGGGTCAGTTTGGTATTATTGTAACTTTTATAATAATTACTGACTTACTGTTAGCTGTGCTGAAGAAATAATTATCTGTGAAATTAATCAACAGATGTTTGGTTAATTATACTTTTAAAACTACTATATAACTCAAAAATAGTATACGTATGTTTGATAATTTTATTTTAAAAATTCTGAAATTAGTTACACTAAAATAGACATGATTTTAGAATCTTATTTTATTTTTTTCATTAATTATATATATTAAATCAATATTTAAGTAGAATATTTAAATTAGAAAAAAAATCCATAAGAATAATAAAAATATTTTTTAAAGGTTTTATAAATCAAATCAATATTTAATTAGAATCTTTAATTTTAAGATGAAATAAAGTATATAAATGATTTTCATTTGATTTCATAAAGATAATAATGATATTTTAAAAGATTCATTAAATGCTGAAATAGATTATTTCATAATCACTTTCAAAAAGTAACCCCATATATACTTCTCAAAATCACTGTCAAAACTTGTCAGATTATGAATTAATCACTTTTAAAAGTTTTACCAAACATTATTTTATGTCAAAATTATAAAATAAGCTGATTTTAACTTCTCAAAAGCAATATCAAATTGGCATTTAATGACTTTAAAATATTAATGACTTTTAATGACTTTTAGCTATAATAAATCTCACAATTTGTTTTTCATTCTTACCAAAGACTTTTAATAAAAAAAAATTCTAAATAAAAAGAATTTCACTTTAGAAGAAAAACATAAAACTCTTCGAAAAACATCAACCACTAAACATATGTTATATTTTCAAATAAAAACACACTCTTTCTTAATAAATTTCACAAATAAAATAACATGAGTTACTTTTAAAATGAATAAACATTATTAAAAAAAATTAACTAAGAAATAATATAAAACAACTCTCCATTGGCTATGCAATTAAGGACGAGAGATTTCATTTTTTTTTTTACCTCTATTTTTAAAGCAACTAAACAATACTGAAACAAATCAAACAAACTTTATTTATGTTAATTAAAATTAATAAATAAATAAATAAATAAAATACTACTCAACCATGCCAATATACCATAAACAAAGTCGCGTATAAGCATTGCTCCATGTAATTATGATCAATATCAAACTACCCACTTTAAGGCATGGGTCTTGTTCAACAACTAGTTCAACAACTAGGTGCGGTTTTTATGTTTTATCTTAGTAACTCAAATTAATTTTGAGTAGATTTTTTATACTCATTGTCATACTTTCGTAGAGACATGTAAACGTTGATATTATTGTCGGTTTGCTACATTTATTTTAAAAGAAAATTTATAATATTTTAACTAATTCTAAAAGACAAATGAAATTTTGATTAATTATTTTTTTTTAAAAAAAACTGGGTGCATACTATCTTTATGTTGCAAAATATAATAAAATTACAAATAAAATTTTTTAAATCACATTTATAGGCATGATTATTGCAGGTTCCTTACTATCTTGATGAAGCAGCAGGATGGGGATTGGAAATTTCAGAGCTTAAGAAACAGTTAGAGGATGCCAGGGCGAAGGGTTATGTGTTATAAATCCAGGCAATCCAACTGGGCAGGTGAGTACCTATTAGCTTTTTGAATGAAGTAGAATTTTGAACAGTTTAGTATCATATCTATATGTTTGTTTTGAAAGAGGCTGCTTTAATTGTTGAGTTCTGGCTTTCGTACATCATTTGATTTCTATGAGCCATGCCTGCAGGTTCTTGCTGAAGAAAACCTACGAGAAATTGTGGAGTTCTCTAAACAAGAAGGTCTTGTTCTTCTTGCAGATGAGGTGGGTGAATCTAACAGCTGATTTTTACGTAAACTGTTTGTTGACCCAATCTTACATATGGGGAGCCTTAATGAATGCTGATGTGCTCAACTGTGTTCGCTGGTTAATACATAGGTCTTTTATTAACATTCAATGGGTTTTATACAGGTGTACCAGGAAAATGTTTATGTTCCTGAGAAAAGTTTCCACTCCTTAAAGAAGGTCTCCCGATCTATGGGTTATGGTGAGGAGGACATATCACTAGTTTCTTTCCAGTCAGTCTCTAAAGGTAAATTGTTTTCATCTTTGCTTATAATGGTGATAGAAAAGGAAAGAGCTTTTGCAAACTATTGGTTTTAGATGTAACAGGTTTGCATTCTTTTTGTTGCTTTCAGGTTACTAGGGGTAGTGTGGAAAAAGAGGAGATCACAGGGTTTAGTCCGGATGTAAGAGAGCAAATATACAAAGTGGCGTCTGTGAAGCTTTGTTCAAATATTACTGGCCAAATTTTAGCCAGCCTTGTCATGAGTTCACCCAAGGTTACTTTTTTCCTCATTTAAGATGCATATCCTCTTTTATATGGTTGAATTAGTGTGAGCGTGATTTCAAACTTCAAAGATGTGGAAAAATATATGAAAGAACAAAGCAAGAAAAATAAAATATAATTTAAGATCAGTTTGTCATTGCCCTTTTTTTTACTAGCCTAATTGTGGTTAGTTCTTTTTTGTCATAAATTTAGACTCTTTGTTTGAATATAAGAGTTTGAGTTCGAATTAGTTGTGCTTTTATGATGATTTCTATGTTACATTATCTGACAATTGGAAATACCATTTAGTATTTTAGTTTCTTTTGGAATTATGAAGTTCAAAATTCATGGTCTCGTAGCAGTATAGGCTTGTGAATCAAGTGGCTCTATCATGTCTTATTCTTTATAATAGAACTAAAGTATGATATATATTGACTACATGGCATTGCTGTAGCATCTGATCGATCTAAATAAACATATGCAGGTTGGAGATGAATCCTATGAATCTTACTGTGCAGAAAGGGATGGGATCCTCTCATCCTTAGCAAGGCGTGCAAAGGTTAGTTCAATCACCATCTGCAATTTAATAGGGTGCGTAAACATGGGATTCTTCATAGTTAATTGCAAATTGTGGTAGGATGCAGAGGTGAACGAGACGGACTTTTAAATTATAGTGTCTTTACTGGCATAGGGTTAATTATTGATAAATTGTCCATCTATTAACTCATTAGATTTAATGTTATTCTCCCTCTTGTTTGTTGGTACATATACATTTTCTTGTCATTTACCTTGTAGTAGCTACTCAAACATGTCATAATGATACATGTTTTCATTTATCAGTTATGTCGAATATTTTAATTAAGCTATTCTGATTATTTATCAGACACTGGAAGATGCAATAAACAGATTGTAAGGGTGACATGTAACAAAGCAGAAGGGGCGATGTATCTCTTTCCACGTATTCAGCTGCCACAAAAGGCTATTAAAGCTGCAGAAGCTGTTAATTCTGCTGCTGATGCATTCTATTGCCGTCACCTCCTTAATGCGACTGGCATTGTCGTTGTTCCTGGTTCTGGTTTTGGACAGGTGAACATCATTGTTTCTCCTTATTGCTTGCTATTAGTGTGTGATGCCAAATCCTTACCCATTGATTGATTCTGTGATGATTTGACTTATGGTATTACTGTTTGTATCTGTTGTAGGTTCCTGGCACTTGGCATTTTAGATGCGCAATACTGCCTCAAGAAGATAAGATTCCGGCCATTGTTTCCCGTTTGACAAACTTCCATAAAAAGTTCATGGATGAGTATCGTGACTAGAGATCTTGCTTATAGATAGAATTGGGAATAATAAAGTTGTATCCATTCATTTAATTTACAAACATCTACCATTTGAATGGAGATTGCAACAATGCAAGATATTTACTTTTTGGAAACATTTTGGTTTTAGTTGGTATGAGTTAGCAAAGAATCATTATTTGCTGTGAAATTTGTGAACCATGCTTGGTCACCAAACAAGGTACCTTTTCAATAGATCAATTTTAAGTGAAACTGTATTACTTTGTTTTAACTTTGTTTTAGAAGTATGGCCTCTAATGCTATTAATCTCTCTTTAGGTATGACTATTTTTGACCTTTTGTTGGTTCTATCAAATAACCACTTTCTGGCTGACTGGTCGTTATTGCATTGATAGTTACTGAACATGCCCTTAATTTTTGTATATTGTAATGCATTTGTAAAAGTAGTTCCTTGTCCAATGCATTAAATATTCAACCTTTTTCTTTTCCATCACAAACATGGAAAAATATGATATATGTGTTCATAAACTATCATTAGAATGGTGTCTTAAAATATTATGAGTGTCAAGTTAAAGCTAATAGAGTTGGGATTGATGTACAAGTCACGCGATAAATCCATATGGCATTGAAACTTTTTTTTTTTTGAACGGCAAATTTTAATAATAAAGGCCAAGCAAAGCCTGAAAGATACAAGAAGACCACAGGCCACCAGAGACCAAGGAACACGCCCAAACACCCAAAATCAAAAAACAAACCACAAGAAAAAACCCCAAAACCGGACAAGAACAAGGCAGGCAAAACTAGACAAAAAACAACCCAAAAAAGACAAACCAAACACCCAAACAACAGACCCAGCCAGCCAGAGCAGAGAATCCACGCACCACAGAAACAAGACACCACCCCAAACCCCTCAAGAACAAAGAGACCACCCAAAGACCTAAACAAAACAAACCACGAAGAGGATATGC